>CM076580.1:620175231-620656875 GCA_034641835.2 Pinus albicaulis
GTTCCTCAGATCCGAAAAGGTAGAAAACAATATCCGAGAAAACCTCCTAGTCGTGATAGGCTAGGGTATTCCTTTTTCATAAGCAATTCATCCCAGCCCGAAAAAGGGGTAAACGTATACTGGGTAGATGTCGATTCGTGTCCAATTTAACGAGATCGAAACGACAAGGGCCTCGGCAATCTTTTCATGTTTAGAGAGTCAGAAAAGAGCTGAAATATGACTCCAAAGTGACTTTTTCATGTATTTACTGAGTCTGAAAAAGTATAAAATACAACTCGTTTCCATCGTTAAAGTCGCAAAAAACCTGCTGCCGCACATACCAAGCAAGCATAAAACCCATTTTCGACATAACATATTAAAGTATTCGATAAAAATTACTTTTTACAACTCATTTTATGTCAAAAATTTATAAATATGCCAAATTGGTAAAAATAAAATTACATTTACTATTCACCTTGGTAAAAAGCAACAGTGGTCCATTTGGAGTGGAAACTTCTGACGGCGATTGCGACAGATCCGGTTGACCATTCAGATTCTCGTCTGCTACAGGTAAGAGGCGCTTCCCTGCTCTACATTTTCATCCATTTTTTAATAGTTTTCCCTTGTATATCAGTCATCTGTGGCCACTTTTGAAATTTTAGGGCCGCGCTCATTAGCGCGGGTATCGGGCACGGACCCACGCCAATGGGCTCTTTTATACAAAGGGCTCGCGCCAGCGGCCGACCCTAAAATTCCGCCTAAAAATTTGATATTTAAACCAAATTGAATGGAATTTGAGGCCTACCAGTGATCTAACTAAGGGTTTATGACCATATGGATGCGGGTAATCAAGAAAAATGGTGATTGAATGGAAAGAATGAGAGCATGGAGAAGAGGATGAACAGGCCATCCAAAGTGAGGCTTGCATGAATGCCCTCAGAAACTGTGGGCTGAAGAAGTTCTTCCTTACGCCCTGTCTACGAGCTTAGCCCGAGCTCCTCCAGTATTTGATCAGTATTTGGGATGAACATGAACAAGTGTTCAAGTTGCGAGATCAGGTATTGGAGTTGGAGGTTTCTGATGTGTATTTTATCACCGGATTGTCTCGCAGAGGTTCAATCCCCGTCTTGACTGGAAGTAGACCATCTGGCGAGAAGATGGAAGAAGTGATGGCACGAGTGTGCCGAGGAGCACAAATGGGATCAGGGAGCAAGAAGGTGGATATCCACACTATCCCCGATCTGGCATTGAGAGTTGTCCTACATACCATCACGCGGGCTGCAGGGTCGCAGGCACCGCACGAGGCCACAAAGGCCCAACTCCTGCTGGCCTTAGAATGCATGAGTCCCTTACTGTTCGATTGGACAACAGCAGTAACATTAAACATGAAAAGGAAGCTCACAAAATGCAAATCCTGGAGTCCCTTACTGTTCCATCCTGGTATCGTTCATTCTAGAACGTTTACCAATCTTCCAAGGCCAAGGGGCCTCAGTAGCAGATCCGATACCACGAGAGCCAAGAATGGCTCGCTGGGCAGCATTAATGCCCAGAGCTGGAGGCGGCCAACAGATGTCCTGGAGGCCGGAGTTCTTTAGGTGGTTATGGCGCCAGCTGATTGTAGCGGAGGACTGGCCATATGCAGGAACTGACTTCACCGGAGACCCAAATCTCCCACTGCCAGAAGGAGATGACTGGGACGAGGAGTTGGGTAAGACCTCATGTTTTTGATTTTATGTTTTTTTTTGTTAATACACATTTGTCCTAACACATTTTATATATGTGTGCAGATGTGGGACCTGAGAGACCAGCTGGGATGTCTCCAATCTCACGGAGGACTCAACTCGCCCCTGATCCTCAGGGAGAGGATACCGAAGGAGAGGAGTTGATCCAGAATCTCGAGGGGATTGCCCGAGGGATCCCAGACTATGCTCGGCTGGCGGACGTACCGATGGCATACCAGCGTCACACGGTGGGAGTTCCAAGTCGGATCCACCGAATCCTGAGACGCTTAGTGCATGCAGTCACATGCTATCATGAGCACCAAGCGGATTAGCTCTTAGGATTTATACCACACCTATTTTTTGAGAGACGTATCGTCTCCGGATGTACTTAAGACGATTATGTTTATTTTGACTTTATGTGACACACTTCTATGTAAACATTTCGATATCTATATATATGTGCATATCTATTTCTGGATGGATCTTTCTTTACATGTGATGATGATTTACAAATTGCGCAAATGTCTGTCTAATACCAAATTTGCTATTGCATCTGTTAATGTATTCAAATGCCTGGGTATATGATGATATGTAATGTAGTCAAAATTTCTTTCCAGTAATCGAATACGCAGATACAAACGTAAGATGGACAGGTTCCTTATTGAATAGTGTCCGTTCAGTTGTAACACTACAAGTTGCGAATCTAGATACACGAGCAATTCACGGATACCAAGGTTTACTGCCTCGGTTAATAATTCTAACACAACACTATATTCCGTGATGTTGTTCATGGTACGTCCTAGACACACTCCTTGCAGGTTGACCAACTCACCAGCAGGATCATAGATTACCCAGGCTGCTGAAGACAGATTCCTGGTACTGCGGGAGGCACCATCCGCGAAACCAACAAATGGATGAATAGACATCTGCACAACCAGGAAGACCCGATCAGCAGAAAGATGTTTACAAAGCACACCACACTATACATGCACACAAATGAAAATCACACACCTATGTACACACACCACACCAAGAAATCACTTCAGGCATAGTACTTTTTGATGTACAACCCATTTCTGGGTTGCGCCAGCGGAACTCCTTCATAATCTATAAGCTCGTAGGCCCCGTTTTTCAAAACGCGTTTTACTATATAGGGCCCATGCCACATAGGCTAGAACTTACCGGCTCCAAGCTTGTCATGTGCTTGATCATACAGGAGGACGAGGTCTCCTTCAATAAAGGAACGAGGAGAAACAGATTGATCAAAATGAGTTTTGACCCTCTTCTTTTGTGCTTCGATAACCAAAGCAGCCAGACGACGGGTTTCATCTAACCGTTCCAGATATAGAAGACGTTCTTCCTCAGTAGAAGTATTAGGTAGAAGCTCCACAGCTAATTTCAACGAAGGAATCTCGCATTCAACCGGAAGAGTTGCTTCCAGACCATACACCAATTGAAATGGTGTGAACCCAGTTGCACTCTTTGCAGATGTTCGGTATGCCCAAAGAGCCGAGAAAAGTTGGAGATGCCAATTGGATTTGTGAATACCAACTGTTCGCTGAAGCATAGTGACCAAAACCTTGTTCACTGCTTCAACCTGACCATTCGCTTGAGGGTAATATGGTGTCGAGCTGTCGTGACGCAAGCCCAACTTTGAAGTCAGCTCTACCATCATATAATCTCGGAAATGAGTACCGTGATCAGTGACGATGGCTTGAGGAACCCCGAATCGTGCAATAACGTGGTTGAATATAAATTGAGCAGTCGTTTTCCCGTCAACAGCTAGTGTAGGCATCGCCTCGGCCCACTTGGTGAAGTAGTCGACGGCGACAATGATATATGCATGCCCCCCGGCCGAGTGAGGGTTACACGTCATAAAATCCACGCCCCATTTCGCAAAAGGGCCGACGGTAATAACAGGATGCAATGGTAAAGGCGGCGCGCGCATCTTGCGCTGAAATATCTGGCATGCATGACATTTACGGACTGCAATGATACAGTCTTTGAATATGGAAGGCCAGAAATAACCTGCTCGCAGAATCTTCTGGGCAGTAGCATACCCGGACATATGTCCACCACAGGCGCCACTATGGCAGTCATTTAGGACCTTTTCAGCCTCTTCCAAGGTTAGGCATCGCCGGAGCACCGAATCTACTCCAATGCGATATAAGGTATCTCCTACTATCCGGTAGGGTTGGGACTGGTGCCGAATCCGACGGCGGGCAGCTTTATCCAACTCAGACCGAAACGTCGAGGTCTGAAGATACACTATTATGTCACCGTACCAAGGGTCATGAGTACTGATGAGGAAAAGCGTTTCGTCCGGTATATGGTCTTCAGAGTGTGAGGGAGCAAAGTCTGTAGGGAGAGAACATATCAAATCCGTGAAGACAAGTGATTTATTTGACTTAGCAGTAGTGAACTCTAAGTCAAACTCCTGCAGGATCACAATCCATTTGGAGTACTTGCCCCCCAGTAATTTTCTAGAAAGAATATACGTCATAGGGTTGCAGTCTGAAACCACTGTTATCGTACGCAAAAGGATGTAATGGCGAAAGCACTGTACAGCGTGTACTGCTGCTAATGCCAACTTCTCGACATGAGTGTAACACGTTTCTGGATCGAGAAGGTTCCGTGACAGGTAATAAACAACATGTTCATCACCGTCATCGTCATCCTGCACCAAGACCATGGCTATGGTGCTAAATGCGGCGGTTAGATATAAATTTAAGTCACGGTGGTAGTCCGGAGGACGAAGCAACGGAGCATTGACAAGCAACGTCTTCAGCTTCTCAAAGGATTCCTGAGCAATTTCGTCCCAATGAAAGGGAACGTTCTACTTTAACAAATGAGTGAATCCTTTGGCCACCTCGGCATAATTCGGGATAAAGCGCCGAAGAAAGTTCGCTTTCCCTTGCAGACTCTGTAACTGAT
This sequence comes from Pinus albicaulis, assembly GCA_034641835.2. Taxonomy (NCBI): domain Eukaryota; kingdom Viridiplantae; phylum Streptophyta; class Pinopsida; order Pinales; family Pinaceae; genus Pinus; species Pinus albicaulis. The sequence goes on from CM076580.1 coordinate 620,179,866, forward strand.
ACAGGGAGGAGGGTGATGGGAGATTTACGATGGCCTCGACCTTTAGAGGGTCAAGGCAAATTTCGTCTTTCAAGACTATGAATCCTAAAAGACGGCCAGAATCAACGCAAAAGACGCATTTATGAGGATTGAGCCTGATATTGTAGCGCCTGCAACGAAGAAAGATCTGGCGGAGATGCTCAGGATGGTCCTCTCGCTTACCCGAATGGGCTGGCAAGTCATCCAGATAAGGCTGAATGATATGGCGAATGTCATGAAAATCGTAGGACATCGCACGCTGAAAAGTGGCTCCAGCGTTCTTCAAGCCGAACGGGAGCTTTTTATACGCGAAAGTACCCCACGGACAGATGAATGTGGTCTTTTGTTGATCCTCAGGTGCAATATTGATTTGGTTATATCCTGAGAAACCGTCCATTAAGGAATAGATCTCACTCCCGGCACATTCGTCGATGATCTGGTCTATAAACGGAGTGGGATAATTATCCTTTGGACAGGCGCGATTGATGTCGTGATAATCCAGACAGACTCTAATCGTACCCTGCTTTTTATCGATAGGGACAATGTTAGACACCAATTCTGTGAGGGGGATGGGATAAATAAAACCCACGTTCAGAAGTTTTTCAACTTCTGCCTTGATGGCGGTGGATTTTCGAGGATGCATGGGGCGTAAGCGTTGGCGCACGGGTTTCGCACCTGGATAGGTTGGAATCTCATGCACTACGATACTGGGATCAATCCTCGGCATTTCCTCGTAAGACCACGCGAAAACATCTCTGAATTCTTTGAAAAGCTCAGTATAGACTTGAATCTCATCAGAAGAACAAGTCACACCCACGTGAATATTCTCAACGATCCCCGGTTTAACGATCCCCAGCGGAGTCGCCAAATTGTTGAGGAGGTAAATCCCCTCTGCGGACAGAGGCGATCCCTACTAGCCCAGCAAGGGTCTAGCAACAATCACGAAATGTTACGACGCAAGTTCCTAGTTACGAATGAAAAGACCAAAGATGGAGGCCTACCTGGAATCCAATGCTACGATCTGAAGAAGAGAGCGTTCATGTTCCTCAGCCTCGGCAGATCACGATCCTCCACGATCTCCACGGATGGACACCTACACTTGCAAGAAACAAACAGATACAAGCATAAAATCCAGCATACGCAACTAAATATCAGTCAGAAAGGATACTACTCATATTAACATAATCGAAAACAGAGTGGAACCATAATCGTAATCATTCATTAAATAACAATCGAAAGATATTACAGCCAATGTTCTGACGTCGTGGTCTCCTTCGGATGGGTCTCCAGTCATTCACGTCTCGCAAAGCTCGCCAGGGAAAGGGAAAACCTCTCCAGAGTCTCTCGACGATGGTCTCCTTACTTGAGTCGGCCTTAAGGGAGAAAGAGGGCTCTTTACGGCACAAAGGCTCTTGGGAATATGGAGATTCAAAGCTTAGGCACTTCAAGACTAGCTTGCCATGGGATTGAGCAGGCTTTTATAGATGGGGAAGGAGGGATTTGGGATCCCTATTATTGTGGGATTGGCCCTATCAACAAGGAAGGTTCCATGGGAGGTGGCAAACCACTTCCCTTCCATAGAACTCCCGCAGCCAAACCTCCCAACTCAAGATAGGAAATGGTTTTTGAGTTTGTTGAAACACAACTTCCGCCATCTTTATTTAAAAAACACTCCTTAAATTGGCTGGTGCGACTACTGCTCTGGGATAGAGCGCCAGTTGGCGCGGCCTCTTTGTAGGATTTTCCCCATTAGCGCGAGTGATGAACTGTATGCCCGCGCCAATGCAAAAGGAGATGTTTTCATGATTTTTTGCAAGGAGATGTCTTTAGGGCAATTGAAGCTCATGCTTAGAGGAATGCATTGATGATGATTTCAAGGCATGACAACGTTCACAGGTCACTAAATGGGTCCTCCATTGTGCGGGACGGGGAATGGTAGGGACGGTGACAAATTACTGTGTAACAATCTGTTATTTGTTTTTCTTTGATGTTAACTTGAATTTATTCAGTTGATAACTTGTATAAGTAGGAGAAGCTTAACCGGATTAACAGAAATAATTTCTGCATAAGAATTAAGATTCAAAAATTTCTATAACCCAAATTTCAAGTCGATCATGCTAAAATATTTCGCCCCCTTGATTTGGTCCAGAAGGTCATCAATCTATGGGATTGGGTACCTATTCTGGACTGTGATCTTGTTCAATGCCGATAGTCAATACAGAGTCTCCAAGTCCCATATTTTTTCTGTACCAACACGATCGAGCTCCCACATGGCGATGAACTTGGCCACATGTGACCTTTCTGCAGCAGCTCCTAAATCTGCCTCTTGATTTCATCGTTCTCCATAATAGAGCGCCGATAGATCAGTCTATTGGGTAGCGGTGTACATGGGGTCAGATCAATGGGGTGCTTGACCTAACATTGCAGAGGAACTCCTGTGGGTGAGGTGAAGATGTCCATGTACTCCTCCACAACCTTGTCCATTTGTTGTTGTCGTGTAGAGGAGCCCTATCTAGAGGTCGTGGCCACAATCTTCTTCTTGCCCTGGGGGAAAATCATCAGGAAAAAAAATTCCTGGTTTGGGAAATGAGTTTACTGTATTGTTTTGTAGTAACCAAAGAGGTAGCAACAGGTGGTAGTACCTTTGGTATCCTATACAGCATATTTCCCAAACTAACAATAACAACGCGAGGCCGGGACTCATACATAGCATATCGCTTCCACAAGTATGGTTGGACTAATAATACATCAGAAACATCAAGAGGAGCAATGTCACATAATACCTCATCCGCGAAGGGCTTGATGCTATAGGGAAGGCCGCACTGATGGTTGACACAGAGATCTCGTCCTTGGTGAAGCCACCCAATGGTGTATGGTTGTGGGTGTGTTGTGGTCGGCAAGCCCAACTGCTTCACGGTGTCTGCTAAAAAGAGGTTCTTTTGGCTCCCATTGTCGACAATGAATTGTAGTGGGGAACCCTTTACCCACATCTGGGAGTGGAAGAGAGGTTCCTCCTCCTCTCAATCTTCTGGTTCCTCCTTCTGGATCTTCGTAGTGGCAACAGTGGCATTGGGCTCTACATCAATAATATGCTTCCCTTTTTCATTCCACTTGTCAGGTTCTCATTCAAATTTGGAGCATGCATCTAACTCAGAAGCCCTCATCTCGACCACCAGCGACTTCTTGGCCCGACACTCACTTGTGTTGTGAGTGGAGCTCTTATGGAACTCACACCACTTTCCCATGTCCTTCTTTAGCTTCGAGTGTTGTTATTTTCTTTTGGCTTTGACAGGTTGTCTTGGGCTACCATGCCTTGGCTTTGTCCTTTGTTCTGCGGTTTGGGGGCACCTTTCCCTTGCTTTTGATTCAGAGATCCAAAGTCTCGCTTCTTCTGTTTGAATTTCTGCTCAATATTGGCAGCACACCGGTATGCCGTACCAAGCGAGGAGATGTTGAGGAACTCCATTTCCTCCTGAATGTATCTATGCAGACAACTGCAATACTTTAGCACCAAATGTTTCTCTGAATCTTTGATACCCAACTCTGTGCGCAAGGTATGGAACAGATTTGTCAGCTCATGCACATCTTGATCCCTCTGTTGTCACAGTGTGGTCCATTGTATGTACTTGTCCTCATAGCTCCCGATGGGATAGTATTGTTCCTTGATGGCATCTCGGAAATAATTCCAAGTGGGTACAGTTGAGAACAGAGAGGGTTTTTTCTTGTCCTTTTTCTCACAGTAGGTTTCCCACCAGTCGTTGACATGGGGGGTAGCTTTGAGGAGTGCAAAAATAATCTTCTCCCGGTCGGAAAAGTCATGACCAGAGAAATATCCTTCGAATAGATTCGAAAATATATCTACAGCATCTGCATCTATTTGACCCTCAAATATGGGAATATCAAATTTTACTTGTACCTTGAAGGGAGTCGCGCCTCCAAAGTGGCTGCTGGATGCAGATGCGCCGCCGATGGGCAGTCGTTGAAGGATCTAGGAAAATTTATCCATCATCACGTTCCTTTTTTTTATGGCCTCCTCAAGAAATATTTTGATAGGATCTCTTGCTCCCTCTTCTTTCTTTTCATCCCCCATGGGCAACCATTGGGGTTTGCAAGGTTGATCTTGCAAAGGTTCCACCAGATCGAGCCCTAACTCCTTATACCCTGACCTCGTTGGGGACATGCAAAGAAGGATCAAGAAAAAGTAGACCGCTCTGATACCACTGATCCAGATTTATGCAGGAATGCAACAGAATATAGATATAACCATATATACAAAGATTCAGTGGAAATAACACTTCATTTCATTAATATCAAAGAGCTGAAATTTTCTTATAGACAGAATGGAAATAAACTAGCTAGGGCGCTGGTAGCTTATCTCTGAGAAGAGATGTGGCAGCTACATGCCTCTAAACTATGTTACAATGAGGCTCAGGGGCCTATTTATTATTTAGAAACAATTGAAAACCCTAAACATCCAAAACCCTAACCCTAGGAGATGAAGCACCAAAATTATGGGCCCCGTTTGGGTAAAATGGTGTTTCAACTTCCCAGGGTCGTAAATTTGGCATACAATCTCTATTTGATGCCCAACATACCTTGTTAGAAACATATATCCAAGGAATACAACTTTTGATGTGGTCCATATTAGTCTAGGGACCCATGTTGCTCCCAGTTTTCCCAGAAAACGTCGTTTAGGGCCTCAAAATGGCTCCACAAGTTTAGGACCCAAAAAACTACTAAAAATAGTAATTCGTGCCAAAACTAAAAAACTGAAAGAGAAAATGGTGGGGCCCCAAGTGGAATAGGTGGGTGGCCACCACTATCCACCAAGATCATTCCTCCCCCCTTAGGAAGCAATGGTCCCCATTGCGTTGAGTTCCTCCATGAGATGAGGAAAATTCTACTGAACTTGGTCCCTGGTGAACCACTTGCCTTGGTGCAGGAGTTGGCCAGCTTTGACAACCCGATACAATTGGATCTTCTGTTGGCGAGTGTTCTTGATTTGCATGTCCATGATACAATCTGTAATGCCCTGTTCCATGTAGTATGGGTTTAACTATGTTGGTGTGAATTGTTTTGCAATGTTAGAGGTGTCCAGTAGAGGTGGGAAGTAGGGACGAAGGAGATCCACATTGAATACTGGGTGTAGACCAAGGAATGGTGGAATACTGAGCTCGAAGGCATTTTTCCCTACAGCCTTAATGATGGTGTACAGCCCATATCAGAGCAGGCAAAGCTTGTGGTGGGGTCCAGTGAGGCGCTCCTTCTGTAAATGTAGCCACACTTTGTTGCCCCCCTGGAAGTTGTGTGGCACTCGATGTTGATTATTTCGTTGCTTGTACTTAGCATTGGCTCTGTCCAATATTTCATAAACCTGTTGGCAGATGTGCTGAATGAGCTCGATGAAGTTTTTCTCTTTTTCAGCTTCAGACTAGACATGAGCCGAATCAGTGTGAGTAGTCGTAAATGGCATGGCTACGTCAATGGGACATAGTGGCTGGAATCCCAAGCCCACCTGAAAGGGGTTGTGGCAAGTTGATTTGTGGAGAGCCTCGTTATAACTGTGTTGTACATAGGGGAGGCTCGCATCCCATGTGCGTGGGTGCTTTGAATTGTACATGCGTAGAATGTGTACAATCATCCTATTGACGACCTCTGTCTGGCCATCAGTTTAGGGATGGAAAGTTGTGGACTTGGTGAGCTTGGTGTCCAGAATTGACATAACCCTCTGGGATATCAGTTACCTTGATATTCAATTTTTGGAAGTCCTCAATGTGCTCTGCCATGGAACCCTTATGTTTGAGATTTATCAATTGGCTAAAGAAGGTGTTTCTCTTTGTATCGTCATAATGTGCTATCATTTCCTACATAAAAATTGACCAAGTGACAAATGGTTTAAGAGAAAAAAATCCATCGGTTGGGTTCTAAATATAAATATGCAATGCATACCTTTTGTGTGTGTTTCACATCATGGAGATCAAAATATTTCTCCATCTGCAGTATCCATTTTATCTTATCCTTGCCATCAAACTTCCTCATATCGATATTTGGAATGTGGTGGTTCTTAAACCCAACATTGGAGTCTCTAACCCTCAAGGCTTACTCACACCTTACTAGTTGTTGCAACTCATAAATTATAAGAAATAAACAATGAGAGAAACACACCATACATTAGATAGTCCTTGAATCACAAAATCCTCCAGCATGAAGTGAAAAAATGATTTGTCTTTATTATATTAAGTCTTCGGGTAGACCAACATCCAACCATGAAATGGTATTTAAAAATGGTATATATATATAAAGAGAGGCACCAACTCCATCTCTCCTAAAACGAAGGAAACATTATTCCTAACATTACATAGGTGTCAAAGGACATTAAATATATATCCCATTGAAATATAACAGAAAGGACAGATGTAGATGAAAGAAGGGAAGAGAATATGGGCTAAACTGCTCAGTATGCTGACATGCTTCCCCTTTTTCTGTAGATTTGTATCCTCGTGTATTTGATTCTTAAATAACCATGTGTCTTCATTAAATATGACCTTCAACAAACTCATAACCACTTATTACCATCATTTGTTATATCCATTTCGTTATGAGTTCTTACCTTTCCTAAACTGGCTCAGAAATTTTGCTGACAGTTGTCATAATGCATTTAAAATAGGTGCTACCAGAAATTCTGGTAAAAACCTATAACTGTGCAAAAACTATAATGCAACCGAAATCTCCAATAGCGCTCTATTTATTTTTCAAAAATGCACAGAAAACACTTGAAAAATCTATGCAGACTTATACATTTTCAAAATTTGAGTTTTTATTCAAAATTGCACTTGATAAGCAAAAAGGTGTTTTATCTGGAAACCTTTTTACCTTTGTTCCATATGGGATGCAGCTTCAGCAAGCTTGCCCAAGTTTGATTTGTTGTCAATAGTTTATCTTGATCTTGTGGTCCTTGTGGTTGCTTCTTTGATAGTGGTATTTTTCTCCTTTGAACCCTTTTGGATCTTTCTTCTTTTTTAGGGTTATGTTTGCTGGTCTAAAGGAGATTTGTTTTTATCTTTCTTCTTGGACTCATTAGTCTGTAATCCTTCAGATTTTCCTTCTACATCGATGACCTATGTCAACAAAATTGGATTATGTAGAGCCTTATATTTGAGCCTGAACTTGTTGATGTCTCTGGCATGTCTTTTTCTGGTACCAGCAACAGGTTTGGTCTCCTCTCTCTTTATCTTGCTACTGATCTCATACCCTACATATTTTAGGAGCTCTTCATAAAACTTTGTGGGTTGATATTCTTTCTACATTTTCTGTGGAATGTCTGCTTCTGTAATTTCCGGTAGCACCTGTGCTTTAGATTTTTTTGTAGTTGTAGAACTTCCTCTTCGAGCTCTGGTATAAACGTTAGGAAAAGGAGAAATGGGAGGCATCATTTTCATGGATTTAGGTTTATTTATTGATGATCTCTCTCCTTTCTCAAAATTCCTCTCAACCTTGGTTGAAGGAGTCTTTTCTTTTCTTCTCTTGGCCTTATGGATATTCTCCTTCTTAGCCTTTCTCTTTGTTCTTTTTGCAGGCTGAGGGTGTTGTTATGAAGTTGAAGATAGTTGAACTGGAGGTGTAGGTTTAGGTTAGCATGCCCTGTAAAACATAAAATGGTCCCATGATTGGTTTCTTTTCCTTAGTTATTCCTCAACTAACACTTTAGTGAGAGCTTGATTATACAAGTTGTATTCTGAAGAGGCAGTGTGTGCTTGAATCTTGGCTGACATCTTTGTCAAGATCTTTAGCAAAAATAATGGCAAGTTGAGGGTCTTCATACCTGCAATATGAGACAGAAATATCATATGATAAAGAAAAACCACAGTATACCTCCTCTCATAAGTGAGGTAAATTTTGATGAGCTTAATAGCTTCAGCCCATTCATTTTTAAGGAAAATGTTGGGAATTCCTTTGGCCCAGTTGGGATATTTGTGTCCGTCTTGAAGGAAACTATTGAGATCTCCTCTGGTGATGAATTGTCCTTTAAACCACCTTTCCCCTTCCCGTGGAAGGTTGAATGCCTTAGAAATTGAATCTGCTGATACCTCAAATTTAAGACCATAGACGGTTGCTTACTGTCCATTGAAAGAATGTGCAAACTCCTGAGCTACTCCTAAGTGATAGCTTCCCAGTCTTGAACACAGAGGATACCACCATGCTTGAATAAACAACCTTCTCACATTCGAATTTTCATTCACTAGGTCAGATCCTTGCAGTTTAATTCATTTTAGCTTTCCTCCTCTTTTAGTCATATTCAATAATTAATAAGCTTGTCTGCTGAAATTTGATAGGTGGAAAGGCTAGAAGAGCTCACCTAAAAGGTGTTTTGTGTCTTCTACGAGATCTTGTCTGAAATCTAAGACTCCCTCCTCAAGCTGCACAACAAAAAATATCGTTCACCAACAGCTAAACTCAAACTAATATTCTTCCTTCCTTCTCACTAGTTTAAAACAACTACATTGGTTCACCCTCCCATGCAAGATATTTTCATTATGGTAAGTATCCTAGACCGTAGCATGCACCATGTGATATTCATTATGATATTCAGCTGGTTGCATAGCTTCAGATGGTATGCTACATGTGGCTGTAGATGAGAAAATCTATGACTGACAGTCACCTCCACTTTATCTTGATTATTGGCCTAAATTTCTGGCAGCATCTATGCGTGATCAACCAAACGATCATCACATTAAACCTGCGGATCCTTGATTTATTCCAACAAATAACACATACTTTGACATATGAATGAGGTGACTCGGCTGACAGATAGGACGGAACAACGACTGGTTGTGTTAACTGCGGATTAACACCTAGATGCTACACGTATAACCATGACTCTAATTTTAACATTATTGGTCGTAAACCCTACCTATCACGTGACTTAAATCATGAATAAAGATTTAAAACATATTTTAAAACAATAACACGTGGCTTGACACAAAGTGGATGCACTTTTCTTTTATTTTATTTTTTAAAAATAGAGGAAGTTGTCAGAATTTCAGGTAGCATCGAATTAAAGGAAAATAGACACAAACAAAATTCAAACAAGTTGTCTGAAAAAGGGCTAAAACAGACGCTACCAAAAATTTCGGTAGCGTTCAATTTTTTTTTTTTAATTTACAAAGTTCTATCCTAGAAACAAAAATTTTAAAAGGACTCATGACTTAGCAAATAAATGTGCTAACATTGGCTCCACAAGGGATAGAGCTCTCCTTGTGAGGCTCTAAGAATATTTTGTAGCTTCAGTGCCTTGTCATTGGGCTATGGAGTCTTATTATGAAACTCACCGGTATTTACAATGAACTTAGGCCACCAACAGCCTTAGTAAAAGAATTTCTTGAGAAAGTGCCCATTAAATGGGCCTCCAAACGGTTTTTTCCCACTAATATGTTGCAAGTCAAAAGTATTTTTCTGCAGAATATTGGAGATCTTGAAAGGACTAAGCCATAAAACATCAAATTTGGAATGCTTACTTGGATCTTGATGCTATGCATCCCATTTCAACACCAGATCTCCAATCTGAAAATCTTATTTTTTAGTTCCTCTATCAAAAACTTGCTTTACATCTTGCTGATATTTTCTTACCAAATCATATTATTGTTCTCACTTTTGTTGCACTTCTATGATATGAAAAATTTTCCTGGTCATGTCATTTGGCTCAGCTTCATGATCTTGTAGAAATTTAGCTACATGAATGGTTAATTGGACTGGAAAAACAACAACAGTTCCATAAACCATTTGAAAAGGTGATGTATTAATAGACTTATTGATTATCACTTTGTCAGCCCATAAAGCAAACTTTAGTTTTGAATCCCAGACTTTCTTGTTTTTCTCCGATAAATTGGTGATGATTCTTACCAAACCTTTGTTTGATGATTTAGCTAAACCAATCCCTTGTGGATAGTAAGTTGTTGAATGAGTAAGTTGAATACCATAATCTTCATATAAATTTACCAATGGAGTATATTTAAAATCAGTTGCATTATCTGCTACTAACCTTGATGGACATCCAAATCTTGTTATGATTCCCTCCATAAATTTAATGATAACTTTATAAGTAGCATTGTGTTGAAGCCCTGGAATTTATTTACAACAACATGTGGGATAACCACCCAATCTGGACCTTGGAAGTAGCTCCTTTTCTGTTTGGTATAGTGGCTCTGACTAAGGATAATGGGACCAGTTTCCCACCAAATTTTTGATATGATGATGATGGATTTGATATAAGGTAAAATGGAAAATGATTTTAAACTTAAAAGAAATGATCTATTTAAATAACAAACATATGCATCTATTTAGTCTAATATTTAACTTAATCTATACTCGGGAATAACTTAACTCATGTGATCTACAAAGATATATTAAAGAAAAAGGTCATTAAGATCATTCAATTTCTATAAGAGATGAAACTGTTAAAGATAATTATTTCGACTAAATATTTAGGCAAAATAATTGTGAAACTATATCGCATATATCAATTGATCATATATTTAATAAGGAATTACAGCTGAAGCATCATGCAAAAGTGCTTTAATGAAAAATTGTAACTCGGATCTCATACATAATACAATATAAGGAAGATTATTGCTCATACATAAACAAAAATCAATCATAAAGATAGACGTACTAGATATGAAAGGTTCTACTCATGAAATAAACAACATTCATTTGCTTCTTTTCAACCAAATACACTCTAAGAGTACAAAAATGCAAATTCATTAGAGTATGCTTCAATATCCAAGAAAATCAAGATCTTGTTCCATATATTTCATCAAAACAGTCAAAAAGTATAAAAATGCAAGCTTTTGCAAAGTGATTTTGATAAAACCCTAGACCTCTCTCTAAATTCATAAGAGAGGTTTAAATAATATTACATATGTATCAAAAATAGATTATTACATAAAAAGTTGAGGAGGTTTCAAAAAACCTTCCTCAAAATACTAAAAATAAAAAGATAAAAGCTAAAAATATAATGACGTGCTTTATCATGTTGAACGGTCCTTCCTTTCCATCGAGCTTTTGAGTTCACCGATATCCAACATTGGCTTCACTTGGGATGGGGTGGCCGACTTTAGATCTTAGTTGTCCCGAAAACGCAACATCAGAGAGTGGTGGCACCATATTTTGAGTGGAATTCATTAGACAGTGCTAGAAACTACCAATAAGTCTCTCGGTCAAGCTTGGATAGCTATTTCACTGCTTCAATTTGATTTTTGGTGGTTTCTTGCCATTGTCTCTATAATTGTTTTATGTCTAGGAAAACTCTTGGCTTGCATTCTTTAATCAGATTGATATTATGAAGGTTTTCATTTACAACTTCCATTATATTGCTTTCTATACTATCTTCTCTAGTTGTTGCCCTTTCTTCTTGCTTTAATGTCATATCCCAATCTGTAAATAAAATATCTTTGTGGGATTCTTCAATCTTTGGCAAATCGTCTTTTGTTCCTCCTTCAAATTCTTTCCAAGAAATAAACTCTAAAATATTTTTAGCAACCTCTTCATACTGTAATCTCTAATTTGTTGGGTATGTGTTATATGCCTTATCTGTATGAGGAAGGTCCCAGAACAGAAACAAGAATAAGGTTTCGAGTGGGAGATATAAATCTAGATGGAGAGCTAAATCTCTTGGAAAGTTTGTAAAGGTGTGTTGGAAATGCGGAAAGGAAGGGCACTACAAAAAGAACTGCAGATTTAAAGCTCCTGAGAAAGGAAAGGGATCTTATGATGCTCCTTTTGCAAAGGCAAAAACCACCTCGGATGAAGGTGGGGATGTGTATTTGGCTTCTTCTTCAAATACACATGTATATCATGAGTCATGGTTGACTGACTCGGGTGCATCATTTCACTTTACTCCCCATAGGGAGTGGTTCTGCGAGTATGAGAAATATTATGGCGGTGATGTCTTCTTAGGTGATGATAGGAAGGCCAAAATCGTCGAACGTGGAAAATTTAACATAAAGCTGCAAGGTGGAAGGATTAGAACACTTCCTGGTGTTCTGCACATTTCTGCATTGTCCAAAAATTTGATTTTTGTAAGCAAGATGGATGATGCAGGTGTAAAAACAGTGTTCGAGAAAGATGCATGTAAGACGGTTCAGGGAGCGCTGATATTAATGCAGGGAGTTCGGATTGGAACTCTGTACAAGCTTCAGGGCAGCACTATTATTGATGGGTGCAACAATTCTGTGGTTCCCAAAAGTGGAGCGGAAATCCTAGCGGTCTCTGGAGAAAAGACCATGCTATGGCATCAAAGGGTTGGACATATTGGAAAGAAGGGCCTTCGGATACTACATGGAAATGGTATGGTAGAAGGTATGTCTAATAGCTCTCTGGATTTTTATTTTTGTGAACATTGTGCATATGGGAAGCAGAATCGGGTGGTGCTAAGAGGGAAAACAAGATATTAGAGCTTGTGCACAGTGATGTGTTTGGAATTGTGTCAGTTCCATCACTGGGTAAGTATGTGTAGTATGTTTCATTCATAGATGACTTCTTAAGGAATACATGGATATATTTCTTGAGGAAGAAATCTGAAGTCTTTGACAGATTTAAATAATTTAAGGCTCTGGTGGAAAACCAGACAAAGAAGAAGATAAAGGTGTTGAGGACAAATAATGGTGGGGAGTTCTATAAGAAGGAATTTGAAGATTTTTGTAAGAAGTGTGGTATAGCATGGTAGAAGACTACTCCATACACACCTTAGCAAAATGGAGTTGCAAAAATAATGAACAGAACGCTGATGGAAAAGGCAAGAAGCATGCTCATTGGTATCGAGTTAGAACAAGAATTCTAGGCAAAGGCAATGTAGACTGCATGTTACTTGGTTAACAGATCACCATCATCAGCGTTGGAGGATAAGACTCCACATGAGGTATGGACTGGTAAGAAACCCTCTCTTTCACATCTAAGGGTATTTGGATGTGATGCATATGTACATGTTCCAACGGATAAAAGGAGCAAGTTGGATAATAAATCTTAAAGGTGCATCTTTGTTGGGTATAAGGATGGTTTAAAGGGTTACAAACTTTGGAACCCAGAAACAAAGAAGGTTGTGTACAGTCGAGATGTGGTGTTTAGAGAGGTGAAAGATGTTGTTAAACATGAATTCCTACCAAAGGAACCTGAGAAGATATAGTTTGAGCTAAAGGAGGATGAATCAAACTCTACAACATAAGAAGACTCAGAAGAGGAAGAGCCGCAAACTCCAGCTGTGAGAAGATCAGCTCGGGAAAGAAGACAACCAGAAAGGTATAGTCCATCTACTTTCTGTTCAAATTTTGCTTTAACTATAACTGATGATGATCCCAAAACTGTCAGGGAGGCAATAGATTCAGAGAATAGAAAACTCTGGAAGGAGGCCATGGTTGATGAAATGGCATCCTTGCATAAAAATGAGGCATGGGATCTGGTGGAGTTCCTGGCTGGAAGGAAGCCCATTGGGAGCAAATGGGTGTTTAAGAAGAAGATGAATGTAGAAGGCAAGGTGGAGAAATACAAATCTCAGTTTTTAGCAAAAAGTTATTCCCAGGTGTCGGGAATTGATTTTGGTGATATTTTTTCTCCTATTGCCAAAGTTACTTCTATTAGATTACTTTTATATGTTGCTGCGGCATTTTATTTTGAGGTAGAATAGATGGATGTGAAGACAGAATTTCTTCACGAAGATCTGGAAGAGGAGATCTACATGAAACAATTTGAAGGCTTTATGGTGAAGGGGAAGAAAGAACTAGTATGCAGGTTAAAGAAGTCTCTGTATGGGTTAAAACAGTCACCAAGGATGTGGTATCAGAAATTTAATACCTACATATGGGGACTTGGCTTCACCAGAAGCGAGGATCACTGTGTTTATTTTAAATTAATTGGTGATCGTGTTATTTATTTGGTATTTTATGTGGATGATATGTTGTTGATTGGAAATGACAAAGAAATTATCCAAGATTTGAAGACCCAACTATTCTCCAAATTTGACATGAAGGATATTGGTGCTACAAACTATATTTTGGGCATGGAAATTAAGAGAGATCGGGCAAAGAGGAAGCTCTGGTTAAACCAGAGGAAGTATGTCAAGACCATATTGCAGAGGTTCAATATGCAGGATAGTAAACCGGTGAATGTTCTGAATCCTGTAGGTACAAAGTTGTCTGTTGAACAGTGTCCCAAGACACAAGAAGAAGAGGAGGATATGTCCCATGTTCCATATGCAAGTGCAGTGGGTAGCCTGATGTATGCAATGGTCTGTACTAGAACATACATTGCACATGCAGTGGGAGTATTGAGCAGGTTTATGTCAAACCCAGGGAAGGAGCATTGGACAATAGTGAAGCAGGTTTTCAGACATTTACGTGGCACTAGTGATTATGGCTTGTGCAACCAGGGAAGACCAGGATTGGAAATAGTATTGGACATTCATGGTTTTTTTTATGCAGATTGGGCTGGAGATCTGGACCAAAGAATATCTACAAGTGGGTATGTTTTCAGCCTATTTGGAGGTGCAATTAGTTGGATGAGTAAAAGACAGTCTATAGTGGCTCTTTCAAATACAGAGGCTGAATACATAGCAGCCACTCATGTAAGCAAGGAAGCAGTTTGGTTGCAGATATTATGTTCAAGTATGGGGTTGGTGCAGCAAGCTATAAGGATAGATTGTGATAGCCAAAGTGCAATTTTCTTGGCTAAGAACCCTGCTTATCATTCAAATACAAAGCACATTGATGTTCAATATCACTTTGTGAGAGATATGGTTGTGGCTAAAAGGGTGTTGCTGGTAAAGGTGGACACTTTTAAAAATGTTGCAAATGCATTGTCGAAGTCTGTAAGCACTCAAAAGTTCCCTTGGTGTAGAGAAATAATGGGTGTTGCAGAATTGGGCTAATGACTAAACTCTCCTATCGCCCCATGCGGAAAGAAAACAACAAGTGGGAGAATGTTGGGTATGTGTTATATTCTTTCCATGACTAATCATGCATGGGGGGGTCATAGGGGGGGCGATAGCCCCCCCCTTTACATTGCGTTGGGCGCAACGTCGGGGGGTCACAGATTTTTTGGTCATTATTTTCCTGTGGGCGGATCCGCCCATGGTTTTGTGCATGGGTTTGCACATGGTTTTGGGGTACAATGGTTTTTGGCCCCTGGTATTTTATAGATCCGGTCAATGGAACTACGGTTATGTTCTAATCCAGGTTTAATGGATTGGGGTTTATGTATGCTTCACCATGTATATATATGTGTTGTAACACTAAAAGGAATATAATGAAAAATCAAGCTGGTCGTCCCGATTTGGGATCCAGGGGAAAATCTCTGTGTTTATCTGTTTTATGTTTTATGCTCTCGCTATTGTTTATTTTCTGCTTTAAGAATCGTTTGTAGATAATTTCTGTACAGGGTTAAAACCTACATGATCGACCAATTGATTAACTAATGTATCACTTGTTTCACAATATGGTTTGATCTTTAAGATTATTTAACAGAATATTTCTTGTTATTTTGACAATTGAGTGTTTAACTCAAGTCTCTCTTTGATGAATTCTTTTGTCTGAGGATGATTTTTGAGTTTATCCACTTCAATCTGCATTTGTTGAATCTGTGTATATTTCTATGTGATGCTTGCCTGGTGTTGTGACTTCATTTTCTCAAAATATTTTTGAAACTATATAATTTGCAACTTTTTTTTCTTATTGGTGTTTTTTCTTTACTGTTCAAGTTGTTGCTCTAATAGCTTAATTCTTTCATCTTTATATTTAAGCAGAAGACTAACCTTTGCTTCCTTATCCATTGTAGTTTTTGCATAAGCACCTGCAAATTGTGACAGCCTTGTAAGGTTTTCATATGGATCAATGGGGGCGTCTTTCCACACCAGCTCCATTGATTCGTTATCTAAAGTTGTTGTTGATGAATCGAGCTTTCTTTCATTTTTATGTATCCTTACCACTGCTTTATGTGTTGGACTATAGAATATATCTAAAGGGGGTATATTTTTAGTTCTTAAAACATTTTTTGACGTTGGGTAGGCTGGGATGATTTCAACATCTGCTTCTCGATTTGTAACTTGTAAAGTCTGTTTAGGGGTCTGCAATCTAGAATTTCTTCAATTCTTGTCTCTATATGATGTACTTGGAGCTTTTGTCTAAATTTATCTCATTCTTTATCCAGATCATTGACTATGATCGTTTGTGTTTGATCCTATGTAGAATCAATCTCTAATTGTTCTTTAGCTAAGGTCTCTTTGGTTGTTTCTCCATTATTTTTCTTTGTATCCTTCTCAAGACTTTCCTTAGGGTTTTCTTCGTGATTCTGAGATTGATTTTCAGAAAGTTCTAAACCTTGAATTGACTTATTTGGATATTCTTGATCAGAATTGTGATCGGAATTCTCTTCTAGGCTTACACTAAGAGTAGGCTCTCTTGTTTCCTCAATTTGAAATAGGTCTAAAGGGACCCTTGTCAATATTTTATTCCTGTATATATGAAAACAATTAAGGTTGGTTGGGGTTAATTTGATTGATGCCAAATGTAATACCTGTGATAATGTCTCGGCCTTTTCAAATAGATCATCAAATTCATAATTCTCATGAATGAACTCTCTTATTTTAACCATAGCAATAAAGTCTTGGGCGACTTTGTTGGGGTCATATTGTCTTCTTGGCATAGTATCCAGATTCAAGCATGCAATATTCATTATCTCTTTAACTGCATGTCCAAAATAAAATAATGAAAAAGAACCACATTGCACTGGAAAAATTGTCCAAATAGATTTCTTCATATCTTTGAGGGTTTTGGTAATACCTTCCCCTAATATTTGATATGAAATCTCTCTTGCCAGTAACTTATCAGGAACATAATACGGAAGAACATGGGGAGCTGCAATACTCCCAAAAACTTTGATATAAGTAAATGATTCTTCACCAAACCATCCTGCCACTGGCAAGATATCTATCTTTGCTTCTTCTGAAAGCCTGGGGGATTTTACATCAAAAATGGTTTGATAGATTGGAAACATAATGCTTTGACAAATATTATAAAAATGGGGGCAAAACTTTGATTCCCAAAAAATCATAATCTTATGATACACATGGAAATCTTTAACAGAAACAAATAGCATCCATTACGTATGCACTCATAAAAAAGGGAGGGATAACCCGAGTAGAGACAACTATGTTGTGTCTATACTATCTAATGGCCATAGCCAAATTTTTGGAAATAATATTACTCCAATTCATAATTGTGGCATTAACAATCGCATCAATCAATGGAATCCATTCCATAGAAAACTTGGTACTGTCAGCTTTTCCAAAAAGCCTACACATCATCGCAGCTACATAACTATGTGGGGCTGATAAGGGTGAAATTGGGTATATACTAGTTTTCTCCCATTTGAATTTGCAGGAGCCAGACCTCCAAGTCTACATGACATCTATCAGGTCTTTGTTTTCTTTTATGAACTGCTCAATGAAATATTTTTCATAAGGCTTCTAAGGTTCTGGAAGATGATACATTCTGTGCAAATTGTCTGAGGTAAATGACCCCATGACTTCCTATCTTGAATTCCTGAATGTCATGTCTGAGATATCTAAATTGTCAATAATCCACTTCACCATATCCATGTATGGTAGGATTTTGTGTTGTGCAGCTATCCTGTGTAGGAAAGAACATGCTGCTTCAAAATAGGAAGCTTCAGATGAGATTTTAGTGTCGGTCGTTGCTTTGATTTCCAGTACCTTTGGATTTTCATCCTCCAGTAGATTATACATATCTTTCCACGATCTAGTTCCACTAAAGAGCGGATGCATTTGTGAGTCTTCGAATGTAGTACCCTCGACTATCTTTTTTCCTTTCTAAGTCATTTCCGAGCATTTTTTCCTGAGATTGACCAATAGAGAAAACCGAATGAACGTAAAGAAAAAATGAGAGCAGAAACTCAATTAACACATAAAATTCAATAAGGACGGGACTTTTATTACAAACATGAGTAAACAAATACAAATCTCCTCGAGCCTTTAAAAGAGTAAATGCAATTAATTTTTAGTAATTATGCATTAAGGCCTAAGTGTGATTCCTCTCAAGTCTTGTCAAAACATCGCATCGCATATCCTGAACAATATTTCAAATTGGTATGAATTAAGTGCGATTTCGATCTTGCGATTGCGATAAATCACAATATAATAAAGTCGCAATCGTAATATCTCGCAATATCACGATAACGTGACATATCAATATCGCAAGGTTGATATATCGCAATGTCGCAGTATCGCAAGGTTGCAAGGTCATGGTTATGTTATTTCAAAAGTCGTTTATATTTTGCGATTTGTGATGTGTGGTATATTTATTGACTTTTTGAGTGGCTTTTCCTTATGCGAAAGATTGTTTCATTGAGACAAGCACTTTATCGACTTAAGAAATATTTCAAGGCCTTTTAAGTGAAAAAAATCTCAACACTAAATTTTATCTTATAAAAGGGCTTAACTAATCGTGTTTTGCAGATTCTGATTTATGATTAATCTGCGTTATTTTGGATTATGTGCTTTATGATAAAGCGAGAATTTTTTGGTCCTAAGTTACTTAGCTATATGCTTTAATATTATCTAAGGGAAAAAACTCTTACTTGCTAAGACTTTTGGAAAAAAAAATTAAAGGGTCCCTATTTATTATTACAATATTAATTATTATAAAAATAAATGGGGGGGTTGTTGAATAGTACAACACATTCCTGTTATGTATTGCTTCAATCCGTTTGGTGAAGTAATCAATTGCAACAATAATCCAACAATGGTGTCCACTTGATGGTGGATGAATTTCTCCAGTGAAATCTAAGCCCAATTGCTAAAAAGGTGCAGAAACAACTATGGGCTTCAGAGGCAAAGACTTCGAATGTTTCTTACTGGTGAAATTTTGACAATTTTCACATGCTCTCACCTTAGTACATACATCATAAAATAAGCTAGGCCAACAATATCCAGCTCTTAGTATTTTTTATGCAATAGTTCTCCAATAGTGATGACCTCCACACACACTACTATGCATGTCAAACATAACTTTCTTGGACTCATCTGGGTCAATGCATCTCAAAAAAACTCTTGTAGGATCTTTCCAATATAAACAGTTATCTTTGATGCACAATTTACAATTTTCAGCTTCAAAGATCTTACTCTTCTTTTATCAAAATTTGGATGAGGTTTAAAATGTTGCAGAAAATAAATGATATCTTTATACCAGTTGCACTCAAAAAGATTTACTTCCACTGCCATGCTATCTATAGGTTCTGAAATTTGTCCTTCAAATTTTCCATTCATGAAATTCAAGCCCAAAACTTTACAATTTTGTTCAGCTAGTAGTTTTTCTAATCCTTGACCTTTGATTAGTTTAGTAGGATTTATCTCTAAATCAAACTCTAGAACTTTAGTCACCCACTTACTTCTTTTTCCATCAATATCAGGCTGAACTAATATCTCTCTAACAGCATATGAAGGTACATAGGCAATAACTTGAGCATGCAGAATATAAACTCTAAAATCTTTCAAAGTTTTCACTAATGCATAAGCATGCTTTTCCTACATCTCTAAGAGCTCTGCTAAAAAATGCTATGGGAGCTTCCTTATTTTCTTCATATTTTTTTAACAAAACAGCAGCAATAGTATATTAAGAGGAAAATGAGAAGATCAAGAAAGGTTTTCTGTATTCAGGGCTTACCAACTGAGGTGCTTCAATGATAGCTTTTCTTATCAGCTCAAATGAATTTTTTGCTTCAAATTTCCACTTGACTTATTTCCTTCTTCAGCATGCAAGTAATATGCTTCACCACTTCAGAAAAAAATTGGAATGAACCTTCTTAAGAAATTGATCTTACCAAGGAAAGATTGAATATCTTTCCTAGATCTTGGAAGTGTTAAATCCTGAATTGCAATCACTCTATTAGTATCAATTTTCACTCCATGTTTAGAAACTATGTGAGCCAACATCTTACCTTCTTTAAGAGCAAAATGAGACTTCTTTGGATTCAATGATATACCATATTTTTTTCATTTAACAAATACTTGTCTCAACTGCTGAAGGTGTTCCTGATCTAAAGCTGAAAAAACAGTAATATCATCCAAATAGATCACCAAGAATTTGTCCTTTTCTCCAATGAATGCAATGTCCATAGCACGCTAAAAAGTAGCTCTGGAATTTATAAGTCCAAATGGCATGTTTTCATACATGAATGTTCCCCAAGGAGTAGTGAATGTTGTCTTCTCTCGGTCTTCTGGCCAAACAGAAACATGGTTGTACTCAGAGAACCCATCCAACATGGAAATTCTATCTGACCCGGTTACCTTTTGAACAATATGCTCCATCTTTGGAAATGGATAAGTATCTTTCTTGGAGCATTTATTAAGATTCCTGAAATCCACACATAATCTGAATTCACCACTCTTCTTTCTTACTGGAACTAGATTAGCAACCCAATCTGAGTATCTCAATGGAATGATGATTTTGGCATCCAAAAGTTTCTTCACTTCCTTCTCCATCGTTGGTAACAATAGTGGATTAATTTGTCTTAATTTCTATCGGAAAGGCTTAGTATCATCCTTCAATGGTATCTTATGCTCAATGCTAGTTGTATCATATGTCTTAAGATCCTCATATTTCCAAGCAAAAACATCAAAAATTTCACAAAGTAGCTTGTGATATTTAGTCTTTCTTTCTTCGAATAAAGCTTTTGAAAACTTAAAATACCTCAGTTCTGTTTCTGTACCCAAATTGAAATCTTCCAATTTTGCTTCTGTTTCATCTAACTGTGGTTTGACTGAGACATCATTGTGATAAAATAGCTACTCAATTGGGATTAACCCCTTGGGAATATGACTGGTAAGCAGTTGAATGATAGGCTCATCAACAATCTGTTTTTTCATATTTTTGGTGTCTTGATAATCAGCATCACTCTTCATGAGATCTTCATCTTGATCAATGTTTACGACAACAAATTCTTCAGCCACTTCAATGAATCTTCTAATCTCCTGATCATCCTCAAAAACTTTCCAATGCTTGACATTATCAGGAATTCTAAGCATGAACCTAACTTCCACTTCATATTTCAGCTTTATAGGAATTGGAATCTTGAATGAGCTTGCCGAAATAGAAAGAGAATCATCCAAAATATTACTTTCTCTTGGAACAAAAGAAATGTTAAAGGCTGGGAATAAGTCTTCTATAATACTCCATACTACATTTCGTTGATCTCTAAGTCTGGGATGCTCAGTCTGATAAACATTTCTGATTTGCTGAATAATAAGTTCAGCATCTCCAAAAACATAAATTTCTAAAATATTCATATATTTTGTTGTTCTTAAACCAATCAACAGAGCTTCATATTTTGCCACATTATTACTTGCTTCAAATTTAAGTTTGAAATAAAAAGTGGAGCTCTCTTTCAAAGGGTAAATGAGAATTATTCATGCACCAGCTCCTTCTTTAGAACATGAACCATCAAAATAAATTTGCCACAGCTTCAAAATCCTCATGACTTGTCTGTTTTTTAGCAAGCTTCAAAACCTGAAAATTTTCTGTAGGCAGGCAAAAATTATCTATATGTAAAATGCTTGAACGTACAATTAGTTGTTCTAGCATAAATTGGATTATTAGTGGGGTCTTTGTTGTTACTAATGATATATTCTAGCTGATCTTCTCCATAAAGTCTTCTTTTTTCTCCTCTAAAAACAGGGACAGTAGCATAAGTGAAATCTGTTTGCAAAGTTCCTCCCAACCTTCTAATCCATGACCTAGAAATTAACATGCCAAATCTAGGGGGAATGTCAGCAACAACAATATCCATCACCATCCCTCTCTTGGGTAACTAAAAAAGGCTTATTGTAAGGTCTTTGATGACACCAAGGCATTGGACTTTCCGAGAATCAAAAGAGTAGAGATCTTGGTATTCTCTAGTTACTTCAAGACCTAGTTCATCCATGACTACCTTGGGCATTAAATTATGTGAGGATCCAAAGTCCATTAGGCAACTATGCAAGATATTATCATGAATATTTATAGATAGATAGAAAGGATGGGTAGATACATCTCATCCTTCTACCAATGTACCTAAAATAACAGTGGGCTTGTCATCTTGAAGGTTAAAAAAATCAGAGGCTACTTCAATAGGTGGAGGCTGAAAAGATTTCATAAAAGTATTTTAAAATAATCATTCTTCATGAGCTCAACAAGAGGAACATAAATCTTTATCTTTTGTATCTCATTCTCAAAATTGAAAATAGGGGGCATTTTGTGAGCAATTTTTACCTCAAGTGAAGTAGGGTTAACTGCTACTGGAATTTCCGGTCTGCTTGGTTCAACAACTTGATTTTCTGTTGGAATTTTAACTGCATCCTTATTTTTCTTGGGTTTTTGTTGACTTGAGGGGGTCCTGACCCAGGTTCAGATTTTATGGATAAACCAACAAACCCTCCAACAACTGGCCCTTTCGGCAATGATCATCTTACGCAGACCAAAGTCTCACCCGAAGCAGTATGGGGGGGTGCTGGAATCAGTTTTCTGCACCCTAAGAGAGAATTTAATGAAGTGGTCCTCGGAAAAACCCTAAGGATATTCCACGGATGTGCGTAGTGAGTTTTTAACAGAATTACATAGCATCAGCAAAATAATACAGAACTACTGTCTTGCTTGGCGCAGATAACAAATAAGAACCAGATCTATATCTTAATCAAGTAAGAACTTAATAGATGTCAAACTCACATGAATAACACAGAGAGTTCGCCAAAAATTGTCTTTCTATTATTCTTTAAGATTTTTCAATTCATCAGTTGTCTTTCCTTACATAAACCTTACAAAACCCTTACAATCTCTTCCGCGCACACAACTAGCAAAGTCCGCACACATCCAGGACTAGGTATCCGCGCACATAGCCAGCAGGAGCCTTTTACCCAACCCAAAGCCCTTACAGACGCACAAATGCTATCAATATCTCATAACATTCATTGACTTATCTATGAATTATTATCCTTAGTTTATACAAACTCTATCTATTTATAATACGCCTAGTGTGTAAATACAATGGTCTCAAACCATGGTTTGAGGCCCATAGTTTACATTTAAGCTTAATTACATCCAAAATTGGGGCAAAAATCCCTTTGACTTCATCTGTGTAGCGCGCACATACAAACACACAAAAAATATCTTCGGAACTTGTGCCTCAGGGGACCCCGCTCCAACAGGCCCCTAACACAAACATGTGACTCATTCTGAGTCACTAAGGCGATGTCATTGTCTCCTTGGGTTTATCCTTGAGTGTCTTGATAGAATTTTGGAGAGGGAGCACTAACACTAGGACCTTCGATGTTACACCCTGTGCTTGTTGAACAATTTTTTCTGTTGTAGGCCCTTCAGCGGCCATCTCCACATTGTGCTGAGTCTACTGAATAATCTTGAGGGTGTTGTCCAGCGTCTGAGAGAATTTTAGCTCTTCCTCTACCCATGGTTGCATGCGTTCTTTGAGCACCTGTTCTTTGCAGTGCAAGTCTGCGATTTCTTCCTGGAGTCTGCGACCTTCTTGCAGACGAGCAAGTCTCTGTGTGATCACCAATGTAGGTGCTACTGTGCAAATTTCTTTGAACTGCTGCTCCTTTGTACTGAGTGTTTCACGCAGCTTCTGCATGACCGAATCATTCTGGAAAGAGGCCCAAATGTCCATGGCCTCATTCAAGGACTGGTCACACTGAATGACTACATCGGCAATTCTTTCTTGTGCTTGTTCTACTTTTGTTTCCCTCTTCGCGCGAACCTTAGGATATTTCTCTGGCTGTAATTTAGTTTGGAGGTCCACAATCTGCAGCTCATACGTCGTCAGAACTATCTAAACTTCTGTGTGCACTGCTTTTTCCGCACCATCCAATCCCTCTAACTTCTCCGCGGGTGCAGTGGTGGCCAAGACAGTTGGAATGTCTTGGCACACCTGATTAATCTTTGAATCTAGTGTAGCGCATTGGGCTTCTTCTTCTCAGCATGCTGCTTCGGCTTGTTGTTGTTGTTGATGTGCTTGGGCAACCTCCTGTTGAGCATCTCTAGTTTTTTTCTCTGCAGTTGCTTCGCAGAATTGTAGCTCATCTGAAATCACATAATGTAGCAAGTGAATTTTTCCTACAGGCAACACTGAAAGGTTAATGTGAACATCACATGTTCCTATAAGCTGAACGCGTTGATTAGCATCCATCTATATGGATGTGTTGTGGCCAGCAACAACCCCCCTTCTTATTTAGTATTAGTAATAATACTAAATAAGTGGGGACCCTTAGTTTAAAAATCCAAAAAATTAATTAGTGCTTGTTTTCTTTTTCAATAAAACTTACTATCAATAACTTGAGAAAATTCCTTGAAAAATCTTTAAATAAACTTTAGTTTATGATAGATTAGAATAAAATATTTCTTTGAAGAAATATCGCATCCATTGCAAGTGAGTAAAAGATATCTTTTGCAAAGCAGAATTTTCTAAATTGCGATAGCACGATCCAAAACTATGCATTAAAATATTTATCGCATTTCATATCTTATGCTTCAAATCATTGATGTGCGATAACAGTTATCGCAAATCGCATATCGCAGAAAATATATTAACGAATATTTTTCATATGTTAGATTTTGCGATATTGCGATTTCGCGATATTGCGATATCGTGTTTTCGCGATGTTATGGAGATTGCGATTTGTGAAATTTGCGATTTACGATATTGTGATGTTACGGAGATTGCGATCTGCGATAATGCAACGCAAATCACAGATCGCTTTATCACATATTCTTAAAAGCTCGTTGTACGATAAAATCTTTTCATAAATCGATCCCCGTTATGCGCTTTAATGTGAAGTTAATAGATTGATTGTCATTCATTAATAAAAAAGGTTGTGTTTTGATTGGAAGGTTATTTCACGTTACAGTAATATATTTCATACGCCTTCAGCATTTAAAACTATCCCATCACCTTTCTCATATCATTATTCTCACTTAATTTGTAAAACCGCAGGCGCGAAGAACAGAAGACTATACAAAGCGATATTCAGAGTATTATGGGAAAGAAAGAGAAAGCTCTCAGTTCTAAAAGTAAAGAGATGGCGTCCTTGTACATAGACACTGCCTGCAACAAAGACACTGGTATCACCACTTGGGAGGGTATGTATAATTTGCTTGAAGAAGAAAATCCCAGAGTAATCGAGGTTGCGGCTGCTGCAGGTTCAAGTAATTCTTCTGAAGCATCTCTTACAGAGTTGGCTTGTTCATTTTTGCACCGGATAGCAGCAAGACCTAGAATTCTTCTGTATACAGACATGGTGAAATGGGTGCTGGATAGCACTGATATTACGGACAAATAGTTTAAAACTCAAGATCAGGAGCTCATCGAGTCGTTTACTCCAGAAGATTTAAGGCTTATGTATCATTTGCCGGAACCTCAGGCAACTTACAACAAACAATTTATGGAGAAGTTTGCCAAGTAAAATGCAAACTTGGCGGAATGCACCAAGGAATGGTCCAGAAGAGATGAACCACTGAAGAAAGATAAACACGGTATGTACAGTACTGGTTCTCTCACTTCTCCATATTGTTTTGTTGTTGCTATGCTATGTAGGCTTTTTGGAAAGCCTGACATTAATAAGTTTTTGCCTGAAGGATTACCATTATTGAATGTTGTTGTTAATGCTACCATTGTGGATTGGGCTAAGATATTATTTGATAACTTAGCCACAGCTATTTTCAATTACCGGTCTAAACGGACTGTCTCTCAGAGGATTTATCCTCCTTTTTACCTATCTGCCTATGTTATGGATTCAATCTGCTTTGTTTTTAAGTTCCCTTTAATGGGTTGGCAATGGAAAATTCAAGATCCCCTACCCATTCACGTTTATCACAAAGAATTGTGGGAATCAAAGTTCGTTCCTCATTTTTACAAGATTTTCCCTGCATAATGTTGCCACTGTACAGAGTGTTGTATAATAAGGATGCTCCAAGGTTTTCCCCTGAAGCAAAAGTAGACATTCTTCCTGTCGCAATATGGTTTGGAGAAGAATTTTTTACCTATGTTAGGGTTTTTGGAAGCTTTGCTTCTCCTCATGTTTTACCCTTGTATGTTCGGATAAACTCATAGCTCGGGAAATTGCATATCAAACCTGTGGAGAGGGAGGTTTGACAAAATAATTAAAGGATAAAAAGAAGGCCATCTGGTCAAAATTTCCTGTGTCCTGCAGAGCATTTTCATTATTTGATGTTGGTCATGCGTTTAAGGAAGTAAACAATATTACATGTTTACAATTGTTTAAGTTTCCAAGAAGACTATTCGATCCATATGATGTTGTTAAGGATTTCACCACTGCAGTCAAGGTAAGAGTATTTTCTAGAGAAGAGGATCTTTTTGATGATATGTTTCAAGAAAAATGCACATTTAAAGAGATTTTTCATTTAGCTCAAACATGGTTTTCCCCAGAAGAATTTCAAGAGTTTAAAATGTACAGAGAAAGAAGATTTACCACTATCCCTTTGGATAATTTGCGTTTGGAACCTGCAAGGGAACCAACTCCTAGTGTCAGTCTCAGTGGCAGCTCAGATACAGAAAGGTCTAAGTCAAAGTCTGGCAAAGAAATTTCTAAACGTTCAAAAAAGTCTGATAATGATCAGGATAAAAGTGAAGGCTCAGTGAAAGATACAGCTCAATCAAAAGAGCTCTCACAACAACAGATTTTAACCACTCCACAGTTAAATCTTCCCCCTCTCATTGTACAGCAACCATCCATCAAAACTCAGTTAGATAAGGAATGGGAAACATTTAATAATTTGATCAATGTTTAAGAACAGAATCCACAAACTCTTGTAAGTAATGTACAGACAGCAAAAGGTTTGGTTACAGGAATAAGTGGCAATGTCACTTCTGAGCTTGTACTTAAAATAGAGGAAATTCCTCCTCTGGATATATTCTATAGTCCACAACATAAAGCAGTAGTAAGAAAGAAAAAGAAGAAAATGAAATTAGAAAGTGTGCTCTCTACTCATGCAGAACAATTGGATGTTTTATGGAAAGATCCTACTACGGATCCAACTAAAAATCTTACTAAATTATCTCAGATTACAGGAGCTTATGCCTCCGCAACTATTGACAAAGCATCTAAGGTACGGCTATTATTGAATGAAAAATAAGATCAAATACAAGTTCAGCAACAAAAATTGCAACAAGCTCATGCTAACAGTGAAGCACAGATACAACTTGAAAAGTTACAGCAAGAGTTTCAACAAATACAGATCGGATATCAGAAAAGTTTGGCCAAAAAAGAGAAAAAAATACAGATTATGCAAGAGATGCATAAATATGACCCCAAGCTTACAGAGTTTATCTCATAATCTATTTCCTTGAATAATCAACTACTGCAACAACAAGATATATTATGCCAGAAAATTTCACAATGGAACTCTTTTTGTCAAGAAAGTGATAAAATCACTAATCATGTCGTAGAATTACGACATGATTATGATTTAACTAATGAAATAGTTACTAATTATTTAAATTGGCAGAATCCAGAGGAAGGAAAAAGGGCAGGAGCCCCAATCATCAATGATAGTCATAAAGAAATGCTCTTCAATAATTGGGATGCACAGATCAGAGAGGCAAAAAAAGCAGCAGAGGAAGCAGCTACAACAGCAAGCAACATTACTGATTGTGTAAATGAAAATTTGCACAAAGTTAATTTGATTTCAGAAACTATTCCAGGATACCTACCACAAGCACAGCAATTGCAAACAGAGTGGAAACAGAAAGCTGAAGAAAAGGCAAAATCAATTCAAGGATTGACAAAGTTAAATTGGAAATCTTATTGGACATGTCTGGTAAAACCACACAGTCAATGCAGTGCTCTTAATTGCATCATTAATTCTGCTGAGAAGATTGCACCAACACTTGCCAATTCCATTTTTTTGGGACAATTAAAATCTGAAGTCGGCCAGCCTCCTCTTCTCAAATCAATGTTGGATGCTTGCAAATTCAAAGATCAGATTCATAAATAGTTAGTTGTTAATTTTAGTTTTAGATTTAGTGTTAGTTTTACTTTATTTTTGCCTAGAAAAAGGACGGTCATTTAAACTGAATCCTAAATTTTTGTAATAAACTATAATTAGATTTAGTTAGTAGTATTTAAACCCTTCTCATGCATTTAGAGAAGGGTCCTGAAATTTGTCAAAAACTTTTCCTCAGAACATGCACTTCTGCACCCTCAGAGGAGGTTTTTATGAATGAATGGAATGAGATTTATTGATATCTGCGTTTAATATCTGCTACTGATGTTGCACTTCTGTACTCTTAGTAGATATTGGATTAAGAAGAAATAAGTCATTATTGCTTCTAGCTCATGAGTAGAACCAGTTATAAATGGTACTTTTATCTCTTAACTATTTCTGCTTATGTGTTAAAGTGATATTTATTTTCAGTTATTTATATATTGATGTTTGAATGCTTAACTTATCATTTGGCACTTTTGTACGGTGATAGCTATTTATTTATGCTTAGTGTATGAATAGCTTATTATGCGATATGTTTTTCACAACTGTTTCATATAACTTTTTATATGAAGTGGTTTATCTTTATTGAATTCTTTTCTTATAACAGTTGAATGATCTTTATTATCGGTTGTTATTCGAAATCATTTTAGATCGCATAAAAAAGATTACATCCCGGGTTTAGAATTAGATATTTCTGTTTAAATTAGAATACAATTTGCATATGATTAGATTAGAAATATAATAAAAGCATTTCACTTAGGAACCTTTTTAGAAAGGAAATATCCATTCTCAACACACACACACATATTGGGAAACTAGTCCCATTATCCCCAGTTGGACCCACTATACCAAACGGAAAAGGAATTGCTAACCAAGGTCCAGACCGGGTGGGTATCCCCCTTGTTGTAGACCCGATTTTCGGGGCTTCAACATATTTGGCGCTAGAAGGGGGGCCACAAACTATGAATTACAAGTAAATCAAAATCCAAATACCATTATGAGAGTAAATCGCCCTCACCATCTTCCCCAACTTCTCCATCGCACATAGAGTTTTTAAATCTAGAGTCAGAAGTCGAAAGAAGAACAGACACTGCTACAAACCCTGAATTTTCAGAGGAATATTCTATTGAACCTCTTGAAGTTGAATCTTTGATTCATAAACTTCAACGATTTAAATATCACCTCAAAGATCTGATAAATCTCAAGGCAGTGTGACTTCACAATATAATCCTGCTCATCCTCTTACTAGATTACAGAGAAAAAAGCTTGGCATTCAGCCAACTGAGTTACCTCTACCTACAAGGAAAAGAGCAAGGAAATCACCTAAAGGGTCTGATAGCGAGACTCTTTCATCATCATCATCCATCTCAACCTCTTCACCGCGAAGTCAACCATCCACCCCTCCACTTCAGACCATTGTCCCTCACTCCACTAGAACTTCCACATCACCTTCTCAATCATCTATAATTGTAATATCTTCATCTTCCCAATCACAGACATCATCTTCTACACTTTCCTCTGTTAGTAGTTCAGCGATGGCCCAAATGCCATGGAATAATCCAGGGGCAGTCTTAATGCCTGCACCCTTGAGTCAATTACCAGCCCATCCTGAAAAATGGCTGCCTAAGTTTAATCCTGAAGCAGGCATGTTAGCAGAAGAACATATAAACAATTTTATGCTGTCCATAAATCTCAATGGAGTTATTAATGAAGATGCTGTTGTCCGACTTTTCCCTTATACTCTACAAGGAGCAGCTGGATCATGGTATTTTTCATTACCATCTAGATCTATCACTAGTTGGGATATCTTTCAAGATCAATTTTTGACTAAATTTGGTGATGACAGGTCTACAGCGACATTGATCAATGATCTATCTAATCTTAGAGCTGACTCAAAAGAACTTGTCAAGGATTTCAATTCACATTTCAATAAATTGTTAAACAAAATTCCTACTGCTTCCAAGCCTAGCGAAGAAGTGCGAAGTGAATGGTACATTTCTGCTTTACCATCAAACATAGCAATCTTTGTTGATAGGGCTAACAAAACAACTTTAGCAGAAAATATGAAGGAAGCAATAGTAGTAGAGAAACGTATCATAGCCCTAGATAAGAAAAATGCGATAGAAGAACGAAAATCCAAGAAGGTCACTTTTAAGGAAGATCCCAAGAAAAAACAACCAAAAGATCCATTTGATTTAGAAGGATTGCAGAAAGTTTTGAAAACCATGTCTAACGAAATGGTTGACATTAAGAAACAAGTGGCAGAAACATCTTCTAAAAATTCTTTCAAGCCTTTTAGAAGAAACCCTTCAACTGATCCAAAGCCACCAAATGCTATTACTAATGCTGAATCAGAAGAAGAAGAAGAAGAAACTGCTACTGAAGAAACTACCGATGAAGAAGAAGTCGTAGAAGTACAAGGTATGTGGGATTTCATCCTCCCAGATGAGGAAGATCAAGAAGCATCCCCGATTAGCACTCGAAGTAAAATTCAACTTGATCCTCCTTAATCCACTCCTAAGCCAAAGAGTGCAAGCTCATTGACTAAGGATAAAGTTGCACCCAAGAAAACAACATCAAAAACAACTCAGACTAGCCCAGTCCAAACAGATTCATCAACTCCAGCAAGAACACTGATTGTTCCGAATGAAATGGAGTATAATATCATAGAAGATATGAAAAAGAATAGGGCTAACATCACTTTTTATGAATTGAGCAAGTTAAAACACCAACAAAAGGTACTTTTGAAAGAATTACATGTTGTACCAAAAAAACCTTTGCCCGATCCTGTAATCTCCCAAGCTTCTAATGAAATGGGAAGACCTCCAGCTAATACGATTAGTAAAGTTGATCTTAAAAATATCGCTTTAATTGGAGGAAGGTCGAGATCTCATACTCCTCCATTTCTTCTTACTTATGAAGTTTTCAATAAAAATTTGCATAATTGTGTAGTGGATTCTGGAGCTTCATGTAATATTCTACCAAAATCAATATGTGCAAATTTGAACATCCAACCAAAAAAATCTTTTGTACGCATAGTCCAGCTAGATCGATCGCAAGTTGAAGTAATTAGCGAATTAAATCAGGTTACCATAAGGCTGTCATCTAATCCAAAGGTATGTCAAGTTATTGATATTTTAGTTGTAGATATTCCAGAATTTTATGGCTTAATTCTTAGCAGAGATTGGTCAGAAAAACTTCACGGATACTTTGCAACTGATTGGTCCCATATGTGGCTTCCTTACAATGGTAAACCAAATCAGATAAAGGTTGAACGAGAAAAACATAAGAAATACATATTAACAGAACTGGAAGGAGAAAATGAACCAGTTGCATACAGCAGTAATATCATTGGCAATTATTCAGTTGATTCTTTCTTAGGAAATTTCAATGCTCATACTTCACCTTATTTAGAACATTCTGTTTTATCTCAAATAGAAAATTTTTCTCAAACAGATAGTTCTAAATGTATTAATTTTGTAGATACCCCTGTAAATAAATCTTTATTTTGGAAGTTATTTTTTGATGGTTCTAAGTCTAATGAAGGAGCAGGAGCAGGATGCGTTTTGGTTAGTCCCGAGGGAAAAAAAATTATGTTAACTTGCAGACTTGAGTTTGATTGCACTAATAACACCGCAGAATACGAGGCTTTAGTCCAAGGATTATACAAAGCAATCAGATTGGACATCAAATATCTACAAGTCTTCGGAGATTCGGAAATTGTAATCAAACAGGTACGCAATACTATACATTGTTTATCAGGTCATTTAAAGCATTATAAATCTTTAGTCCAAGATCTGACTGAACATTTTATAGCATTTAATATTTCATCAATTCCCAGAATTCAGAATGCTAGTGCAGACCTCCTAGCCAACGTAGCTTCCAAACTCATTCCTTCATAAGACTATAGCCCTGATCGATTTTCAATTGAACTAATCTTTAGACCCTCGATTCCTGATAACATTACCAATTGGAGAATTTTTAATGATGATCCTGATATTGTAAACTGTCTCACATCTGAAGGATCTTACACCAATCAGATAATTGATGAGGACCAACATGACAGACAATTGCACCAAGATAGCACCAATAATGCTATGCCAAAGTCAGTAGTCAAGTTAGAAGACCTTTATGATTTGAAAGATCAACTTAAAATATCTACCAATTCAAAACTGCAAAGTTCAACTTTGAATTATGAATTAGTAAATCTTGGAACTGATGTCAAACCATAGAATATCAATCTAGTCCTTGGCCTAGCTCCTGAAGAAAAATTAGTGTATGTTCGTATTTTGAAACAATATAAAAGTGTCTTTGCTTGGAACTATGATGAACTCAAAACTTATGACACTTCTATCATCCAACATACTATCCCAATGATAAATGATGAAAAACCTGTCCAAAAAAAGCTGAGAAAGATCCATCCTAATTTAGAAAATCAAATCAAATCTGAACTCAATAAGTTATTGAAAGCCAAAATTATTTTTCCCGTTCGACATTCTAAATGGGTTTACAATATGGTTCCTGTTAGGAAAAAGAACGGAGACATTAGAATTTTCATTGACTTTCGAAATCTTAATAATGCCTGCCAAAAAGATAATTTTCCTTTTCCTCCTATGGAGAAAATATTATAGGCAGTTGCAGGATTAGAATTAATGTCTTTCTAAGATGGTTTCTCTGGCTACAACCAAGTATTGGTTCATCCTGATGATCAATTGAAAACTACATTTAGAATTAAATGGGGCACTTATGCATATCAAAATATGCCTTCTGGTTTGATCAACGCTGGTGCCACATTTCAGAGAGCCATGGACATCGCTTTCAAGGGATTAGTTAACAAATCAGTGGTAATTTACTTGGATGATATAACTGTATATTCCAAAAAACAAAGTAATCATCTTAGAGATTTGAAGCAGATCTTCCAACGTTGTCAAAGGTATGGAATTTCACTTAATCCGAAAAAATATTTTTTTGCATTAAGTGAAGGAAAACTTCTTGGATTCATAGTTTCAAAATCTGGAATTCATATTGACCCTGATAGAATCAAGGAAATTTCTGAAATACCCCTACCTCATAATAAGAAGGCTATGCAATATTTTCTTGGCCAGATTAATTTTGTAAAGAGATTTGTGCCATAGTTTTCAAGAATTGTATCACCTTTGCAAGCAATGATTAAAAAGAATTCAAACTTCAAATGGGGCAAAGATGAATATGAGGCATTCAATCTGATCAAACAAGCAATTATTAATGCTCCAAATTTTTCCGATCCTTTTATTTTGTATACATTTGCCTCTGATAAATCTTATGCTGCGATACTCACTCAAGAAAATCAAGACAAAGCAGAAGCTCCAATTGCTTTTTTCAGTTCAAATTTACAGGGAGCTGAATTGAATTATTCAGATGTGGAGAAACAAGCTTATGCTGTTTTCAAAGCAATTAAATATTTGAGACCCTTTTTACTTAAAACCCATACAAAGATCATAGTACTGTTTCCAGAGGTAAGAAATCTTTTAGTCCAAAAAGATGTGGGTGAGAAAAGAGCTAATTGGGTTACTGCCTTATAAGAATATGATGTAGAAATCAAGCCAGCAAATATTGTAAGAGGTCAAGGTTTTTGCAAAATACTAGCTGGAGCATCGCTTATTTCTGAAAAACCATCTGAAGAAATACAAACATATGAGGTAAGCCTAAACGATGTTGAATCATTATATGCTGATATCATATTTTATCTGAAGAATGGATATGCACCTCCAAATCTCGATTACACCAAGAAAAGAGCTCTAACATTGAAGGCTAAACAATATCAGCTTGTAAATGATGTTCTTTTTAGAAGGAATTGTGATATTGTTCTTCTTAGATGTCTGGAGAAATCTGAAGCTGAAAAAGTCTTGCAGGAACTTCACGATGGGCCAGCAGGTGGACATTATGCTGGAGATGCTACTGCACATAAAATTCTCCGCGTAGGCTATTACTAGCCCACATTATTCAAAGATTCACATAGCTACGCAAGGAAATGTCAAATTTGTCAAACTACAGCTGGAAGACAAAAGAAACCATCATTACTGTTACAACCAGTCAACATTGAGAAGCCTTTTGATCAATGGGGATTGGACATAATAGTTGAGATCGTTCCTCACTCTTCTAAACAACATAGGTATATCATTACAGCAACTGATTATTTTACGAAATAGGTAGAAGCAGTTCCTCTTAAGACTTATAATGCTGAACAAATCATCAAGTTCATAGATCAGTTCATAATCACCATGTTTGGTTTACCTTCTGCTTTAATGTTTGATAATGCATCATATTTTTATGGTAATGCTATGACTGAATTTGCACTCAAAAGAGGTTTCAAACTTAAATATTCTGCCAATTATTATCCACAGGGAAATGGGTTATTTGAATCCACAAATAAAAACTTAATCAGAATCATTAAGCGAACCATTGATCAAAATCATAAAAATTGGCATAAGTCTTTAATATATGCTTTATGGGCAGATCGAATAACGCAGAAGGCTTCTATTGGCACTTCTCCCTTTAATTTAGTTTATGGGAAAGAAGTGGTTCTTCCAACTCATCTAACAATCCCTTCTTTAGCCTTAGTCCAATATATTGATGAAGAACCAACTTCTTCTTTACAATTAAGGCAGATGGAAATAATTAAGTTAGAATAACAACGAGAAAAGGCCAAAGTAACTCATGCTCATCATCAAGCATTAGTTAAAGCTTCTTTTGATTCAAACATGATAACCAGAAAGGATTTTCAGATAGGAGATCTAGTTTTAAAATGGGACAAGGCTCATGAATAAAAAGGAAAACATACGAAATTTCAGCAAATGTGGCTTGGTCCTTTCCAAATTGCAGAGATCTTAGGTCCATCTACTTTTATGTTACAAGATTTAACAGGAAAAAGAGAGTCTTTACCTGTTAATGGACAGATCCTCAAAAAATATTTTCCATAGGAAATCATTCTTCTATTTTGTATATTAGTTTTCTTTATTTTTAATAAAACGAGTTGTTAATGGTTACATTTGGAATTCACGAAAAAGATACAAATTCTCTTTTTAGATTTTATTTCTTCACTTATATAAATAGAATTATTTTTAGAATATTGATCATTATTATTCAAAGATACAGTTAAAAGCTTTAGCCTAGAAATGATACTAGTTTCAACTTTGTAAATTTTGATAAAAAATCGACCTCTAGCAGGAAGATGTTTTGTATCAGTTCAATGAAAGGTATCTATAACAAAATGAAGATTCTCTGTAGAAAAGTTCTTTCCCAAAAATTCTACCATTGTCGTCCAGAGTTATCTTAAGGAAACAATGATTTCCTCCCCACTTAGGAAATTACAATGTTCAGGGAATAATCCAATGATACACTTTTATCTTAAAGAGTAAGAGGTCTCATCACGAGCCAGCTTATCATGATCATAGATATTATAGCTTGCTAACTTTGCCAATACTGCATACCACAACAAATGACTCAAGATTATTGCAATCAAAAGGCAAGGGGTCTCATCACGAGCCAGCTTGTTCAGCAAAGTTATAAATCAAGTGAATGGAACTGTCATAAATTGGCTACCAAACCAAGACATTGTTCTTTAAGGGTAAAAAGAAAATGAAAACAATAAGTGCGAATATGGATTTCTCTTTGAAAATTGTATATTTCTCTAAGTGGAACACAAGATCATTGTTGGGTAATAGGTAACCCTGTCGAGGCTATAGATGCTTGCTGGCAGCAGTGGCTCTACCTACGACAAATGAGCATATTTAAAACTGATTTACAGAGAAGCCTTTTGTTTTTATCTTTTTAAACCAAGTAATCACTGATATAAATACAAGGACTAGCTTGGGGAAGTGAATAGTCAAAGTTGATCATAGAAAAATGAAATATCATTTATAGATTAAAACATAATGTACTTTGTCTTTTTATAATAAAGTTTGATTTTCTGGAAAATTTTCTGTTTTGAAAAGTTTAGAAAATTCAAAAGAAAAGCAGAGATAACTGGTTCTTCCAAGTGAATCGCCAATTGTTGTGGCCAGCAACAACCCCCCTTCTTATTTAGTATCAGTAATAATAATAAATAAGTGGGGACCCTTAGTTTAAAAATCCAAAAAATTAATTAGTGCTTGTTTTCTTTTTCAATAAAAATTACTATCATTAACTTGAGAAAATTCCTTGAAAAATTTTTAAATAAACTTAAGTTTATGATAGATTAGAATAAAAATTTTCTTTGAAGAAATATCGCATCCATTGCAAGTGAGTAAAAGATATCTTTTGGAAAGAAAAATTTTCTAAATTGCGATAGCGCGATCCAAAACTATGCATTAAAATATTTATCGAATTTCATATTTTACGCTTCAAATCATTGATGTGCGATAACAGTTATCGCAAATCGCATATCGCAGAAAATATATTAACGGATATTTTTCATATGTTAGATTTTGCAATATTGCGATTTCGCGATTTCGCAACGTTACAAAGATTTCGATTTGCAAAATTTGTGATTTGTGATATTGTGATGTTACGGAAATTGTGATCTGTGATATTGCAAAGCAAATCACAGATCGCTTTATCACAGATTCTTAAAAGCTCGTTGTACGATAAAATCTTTTCATAAATCGATACTCGTTATGCGCTTTAATGTGAAATTAATAGATGGATTGTCATTCATTAATAAAAAAGTTTTTGTTTTGATTGAAAGGTTATTTCACGTTAAAGTAATATATTTCATACGCCTTCAGCATTTAAAACTATCCCGTCACCTTTCTCATATCATTATTCTCACTTAATTCGTAAAACCGTAGGCGCGAAGAACAGAAGACTATACAAAGCGATATTTAGAGTATTATGGGAAAGAAAGAGAAAGCTCCGAGTTCTGAAAGTAAAGAGATGGTGTCCTTGTACACAGACACTGCCTGCAACAAAGACGTTGGTATCACCACTTGGGAGGGTATGTATAATTTGCTTGAAGAATAAAATCCCAGAGTAATGGAGGTTGCGGCTACTGCAGGTTCAAGAAATTCTTCTGAAGCATCTCTTACAGAGCTGGCTTGTTCATTTTTGCACCGGATAGCAGCAAGACCTAGAATTCTTCCGTATACAGACATGGTGAAATGGGTGCTGGATAGCACTGATATTACGGATAGACAGTTTAAAACTCAAGATCAGGAGCTCATCGGGTTGTTTACTCCAGAAGATTTAAGGCTTATGTATCATTTGCTGGAACCTCAGGCAACTTACAACAAACAATTTATGGATAATTTTGCCAAGGAAAATTCAAACTTGGCGGAATGCACCAAGGAATGGTCCAGAAGAGATGAACCACTGAAGAAAGATAAACACTGTATGTACAGTACTGGTTCTCTCACTTCTCTATATTGTTTTGTTGCTGCTATGCTATGTAGGCTTTTTGGAAAGCCTGACATTAATAAGTTTTTGCCTGAATGGTTACCATTATTGAATGTTGTTGTTAACGCTACCATTGTGGATTGGGCTAAGATATTATCTGATAACTTAGCCATGGCTATTTTCAATTACCAGTCTAAACGGACTGTCTCTCAGAGGATTTATCCTCCTTTTTACCTATCTGCCTATGTTATGGATTCAATATGCTTTGTTTTTAAGTTCCCTTTAATGGGTTGGAAATGGACAATTCAAGATCCCCTATCCATTCACGTTTATCACAAAGAATTGTGGGAATCAAAGTTCGTTCCTCATTTTTACAAGATTTGCCTTGGCATAATGTTGCCACTGTACAGAGTGTTGTATAATAAGGATGCCCCAAGGTTTTCCCCTGAAGCAGAAGTAGACATTCTCCCTGTCGCAATATGGTTTGGAGAATAATTGTTTACCTTTGTTAGGGTTTTTGGAAGCTTTGCTTCTCCTCATGTTTTACCCTTGTATGTTCCGGATAAACTCATAGCTCGGGAAATTGCATATCAAACCTGTGGAGAGGGAGGTTTGACAAAAGAATTAAAGGATAAAAAGAAGGCCATCTGGCCACAATTTCCTGTGTCCTGCGAATCATTTTCATTATTTGATGTTGGTCATGCGTTTAAGGAAGTAAACAATATTACATGTTTCCAATTGTTTAAGTTTCTAAGAAGGCTATTCGATCCATATGATGTTGTTAAGGATTTTACCACTGCAGTCAAGGTAAGAGTATTTTCTGGAGAAGAGGATCTTTTTGATGATATGTTTCAAGAAAAATGCACATTTAAAGAGATTTTGCATTTAGCTCAAACACGGTTTTCCCCAGAAGAATTTCAAGAGTTTAAAATGTACAGAGAAAGAAGATTTACCACTATCCCTTTGGATAATTTGCGTTTGGAACCCGCAAGGGAACCAACTCCTAGTGTCAGTCTCAGTGGCAACTCAGATACAGAAAGGTCTAAGTCAAATTCTGGCAAAGAAATTTCTAAACGTTCAAAAAAGTCTGATAATGATCAGGATAAAAGTGAAGGCTCAGTGAAGGATACAGCTCAATCAAAAGAGCTCTCACAAAAACATATTTTAACCATTCCACAGTTAAATCTTCCCCCTCTCATTGTACAGCAACCATCCATCAGAACTCAGTTAGATAAGGAATGGGAAACATTTAATAATTTGATCAATGTTGAAGAACATAATCCACAGACTCTTGTAAGTAATGTACAGACAGCAAAAGGTTTGGTTATAGGAATAAGTGGCAATGTCACTTTTGAGCTTGTACTTAAAATAGAGGAAATTCCTCCTCTAGATATATTCTATAGTCCACAACAGAAAGCAGTAGTAAGACAGCAAAAGAAGAAAATGAAATTATAAAGTGTGCTCTCTACTGATGCAGAACAATTGGATGTTTTATGGAAATATCCTACTACGGATCCAACTGAAAATCTTACTAAATTATCTCAGATTACAGGAACTTATGCATCCACAACTATTGACAAAACATATGAGGTATGTCTATTATTGAATGAAAAAGAAGATCAAATACAAGTTCAGCAACAACAATTGCAACAAGCCCATGCTAACAGTGAAGCACAGATACAACTTGAAAAGTTACAGCAAGAGTTTCAACAAATACAGATCGAATATCAGAAAATCTTGGCCGAAAAAGAGAAACAAATACAGATTATGCAAGAGATGCATAAAGATGACCCCAAGCTTATAGAGTTTATCTCAGAATCTATTTCCTTGAATAATCAACTACTGCAACAACAAGATATATTATGCCAGAAAATTTCACAATGGAACTCTTTTTGTCAAGAAAGTGATAAAATCACTAATCATGTCGTAGAATTACGACATGATTATGATTTAACTAATGAAAGAGTTACTAATTATTTAACTTGGCAGAAGTCAGAGGAAGTAAAAAGGGCAGGAGCCCCAATCATGAATGACAGTCATAAAGAAATGCTCTTCAATAATTGGGATGCACAGATCAGAGAGGCAGAAAAAGCAGCAGAGGAAGCAGCTACAACAGCAAGCAACATTACTGATTGTGTAAATGAAAATTTTCACAAAGTTAATTTGATTTCAGAAACTATTCCAGGATACCTACCACAAGCACAGTAATTGCAAACAAAGTGGAAACAAAAAGCTGAAGAAAAGGCAAAATCAATTCAAGGATTGACAAAGTTAAATTGGGATTCTTACTGGACATGTCTGGTAAAACCACATAGTCAATGCAGTGCTCTTAATTGCATCATTAATTCTGTTGAGAAGATCGCGTCAACACTTGCCGATTCCGTTTTTTCGGGACAATTAAAATCTGAAGTTGGCCAGCCTCCTCTTCTCAAATCAATGTTGGATGCTTGCAAATTCAAAGATCAGATTCATAAATAGTTAGTTGTTAATTTTAGTTTTATATTTAGTGTTAGTTTTACTTTATTTTTTCCTAGAAAAAGGACGGTCATTTAAACCAAATCCTAAATTTTTGTAATAAACTATAATTAGATTTAGTTAGTAGTATTTAAACCCTTCTCATGCATTTAGAGAAGGGTCCTGAAATTTGTTAAAAACTTGTCCTCAGAACATGCACTTCTGCACCCTCAGAGGAGGTTTTGATAAATGAATGGAATGAGATTTATTGATATCTGCGTTTAATATCTGCTACTGATGTTGCACTTCTGTACTCTTAGTAGATATTGGATTAAGAAGAAATAAGTCATTATTGCTTCTAGCTCATGATTAGAACCAGTTATAAATGGTACTTTTATCTCTTAACTATTTCTGCTTCTATGTTAAAGTGATATTTATGTTCAGTTATTTATATATTGATGCTTGAATGCTTAAATTATCATCTGGCACTTTTGTACGGTGACAGTTATTTATTTATGCTTAATGTATGAATAGCTTATTATGCGATATGTTTTTCACAACTGTTTCATCTAACTTTTTATATGAAGTGGTTTATCTTTATTGAATTCTTTTTTTATAACAGTTGAATGATCTTTATTATCGATTGTTATTAGAAATCATTTTAGATCGCATAAACAGAAAGATTACATCCTGGGTTTAGTTTAGAATTATATATTTCTGTTTAAATTAGAATACAATTTGCATATGATTAGATTAGAAATAGAATAAAAGCATTTCACTTAGGAACCTTTTTAGAAAGGAAATATCTATTCTCAACACACACACACACATATTGGGAAACTAGTCCCATCATCTCCAATTGGACCCACTACACCAAACGGAAAAGGAGCTGCTAACCAAGGTCCGGACCAGGTGGGTATCCCCCTTGTTGTAGACCTGATTTTCGGGGCTTCAATAGGAGTCGGACCCACTACACCAAATGGAAAAGGAGCTGCTAACCAAGGTCCGGACCGGGTGGGTATCCCCCTTGTTGTAGACCAGATTTTCAGGGCTTCAACACCACCCCATTGATAAACATGCATACCTTCCTTCTCATAGTGAGGTTGGATACTATCACTGAAAGCTGTAAATAGTCAGCAATATAATCCTCAAGATCTCCCTCATGTTTGAGCTTGATTATCTTGAAAAAATGGGCTTCCGAATCTCTTGGATAAAATCTCTCCACTAGCTTCTTGGTGAAAGATGAGTATGAAGTGATGTGATGATGCCCAAGTGTGGTGAGTCCATGAAACCACAATTCTTGAGCTTCCCCTTCTAGGTGCAGTGCAGCTATCTTGATGGATTATATTTCAGAAACCTTGTTGAGCTGGAAGTATGTGTCCAGCTTCTCCACCCAAGCCTTAGTTGTACACTTAGGTGTCCCATAAAATGTGGGAAATAAGAACCCTACCATACTGCACTGTAGCGCTGATCCCTACATCAAGTTCTCCCCCTTTTGATGAGGATTAATCCTCCTTCCATCCTTGATTTGGAAAAAATCCTGAAAGCTCAAGTGCTCTTTGAACCCTTCAGATTGGAGTTCATATTCTTCAAAATAATCTCCTAGGGTTCCCTCCTTATCTCCTCCAATTAGAAATGAAGGGATGGTAGAGCGTTGTGGTGCAGCTGAATGCCCCATGCCATTTGTAGTGCCGGTGCTTGCCTCAGGGAAAAACCCTATAGAATCCCCTTCATGTCTCATCTCCTTCAGGTCCCTTGTAATGTTTTGCAGGGTTTGAAGTAGAATATTCAAAGTATGTTCCTCCTCCATGCTGAAGATAAATCTCCCCCACAAGCTGAGCCAAGAGCAGAGCTCTGATACCACTGTAATATTCCTTTTTAGGAATTTCTGCAATATCTTCAATGAGGATGCTATATAAGAAAAACCGTGCAAT
The DNA here is from genome assembly GCA_034641835.2 of Pinus albicaulis. Taxonomy (NCBI): domain Eukaryota; kingdom Viridiplantae; phylum Streptophyta; class Pinopsida; order Pinales; family Pinaceae; genus Pinus; species Pinus albicaulis. The sequence goes on from CM076580.1 coordinate 620,221,675, forward strand.
AAAAATGCACAATAGGACTTGGATCCTCTTATATATGTTTTATTTATCTTAAATGTGAAATGGAATCAGAAAAAAATCATTTTAGCTACACTAAATAGATCTCCCCAGCTCATATATGCTCAAAAGCACCCAAATCCCACAACTTCACAAAACAGAATTGCTGAAGACTGCAAAAGTGTAATTTTTATTAGGGAATATACATAAAAATATGATTTAATAAAGCTCTAGAGATTTCATTAATCATATAATCAGAAATGAGATGTTTGACCTCTTTTACAAGCACATCAGAACATCCCGACAAGGGTTTCCGGGAAAATAGAAATATAAAATGAAACACTGCAGAAAATAACGTTATACCCTGAAAATATGTATTAGAAGATACTGAATGTGATTTGAAATAGATGCATAATACATAAATTGGCCCAAAGCCTTCTTTAATAGACCTCCTAGAGTGAAATAGACACCTCCTCCTTCGAAACAAGCACAAAATATGAGGGTTTAAACCAGCAGCTGCTGCTACTGTAGAAATGACGTAGTTACTTGAAGTGACTGTGCTATATATGATGTAGAATGGGTATCCTAAATATAGATGATGAAAAATAAGCTCAGGACCTTCCCCTTAGATCTCACAATCAGCTAGACCAAAGGTGAAGATGGAATTCCCGCATGAGAATTATTTTGCACTAAACAATGCTGCAACTATAGCTAAACAACTGGATCTTGCAATCGGTCAAAAGAAAAAACAAAGATGATTATTGAATGCCTTCCTTGCTGCTCTCTCCTCCTTCTTATCCTTGGTGAGATTCCTCACCCCAGATCCCACTCATTGAAGAGGTGAATTCCTTGAGAAGATTCCCCTTTCAAAACTACGCTACCCTAGTTGGTTTCCCTCCTCTTGCAGCAGTGCTGTTGACTTGGTCAAATGGATATAGCTCATTCCTTTTCCCCTCTTTCACACCAAAGTGGATTTATTTGTCCTCCGAATCCAATCCCTTTTCACACTGGGATGTGTTTTATTGTCCTTCCTACTATTTTATTTCAAAAATGGAGCAGTTATAATATTCCAAGTAGCAATGGCTAACTGGGAATATTACAGTCTGACATGGTATCAGAGCCAGTCCCATTTGTGGCATTCCTTCCTTTTATGTAACTCCCTCATGCTATACATTTTGCAAACTGTCACTGTGCATTCAATTTTATGTTTACTGCTCTTGCCATTTTGCAATTCTGGAAAATTATGAGTTTTCATTTTACCGCAAACTCTCCATTTTTTTTTTTTTGCACATTCTGCCTATTGTTTATACACACCACTATGCAATTTCTACTAGTGTGTAATTTCTGCTCAAATTCTGAGCACAATTAAATTTATTGTACAATTTTTTTTACTACTCACACTCATCCCCAACAGCTCATGGCTCCCATCCGCTCTCACTGCTCACTCCCCATCCCCAATAGCTCACGAATCCCATCTTCCAGCCCTCACTACACTTTCCCTCCCCGCCCTCACTGCACTCCCCCTCCCCTCACCCCTCAGCCTCCTCTCTCACGATCCCCACCCCCTCACCTACACTCTCTCACTACACTCGCCCTCACTATATTGTGTTCTTTATAGTATCATCTAATCTTAATCATGACTAGTATTTATTATTGAGGTTATTTTTAATTGTTCATATGATTTTGAAGTTATTTCCATTGGATCATGTTCTTCCTAGTAATATCTAATCTTGGTCATTTCTAGTATTTATTATTGATGTTACTTTTAATTTGTCATATGCTTTCTAATAACATGTAAGCACGGTTTTATACATGTGTTTTTTAAAATATCTTGATCTATTCTTAGTATTATACATGTGCTTTATAATATCATCTAAACTTCATTCTATCTACAACATAATATCCTTTACTATTGATTTCAATTTAACCTTTTAATTTAAATGTTATAGAAAAAAATATAGAACATAAACACTTTGTCTAGCCCAACATCTTTCTATGCAAAAAATTAATTTCTACAATGATTTTTATTAAGTTAACACCTCTATAATTTTTAATATTTTATTATAGGTAATTTATTTGATGGAAAATTGTTTAAAAAGAAAGTGACATATTTCCATGTGTGATCACCTAAAGTTGCTTATTTAAACTTTATTAATATTATAATTTTGAATGGATATTATTTTTAATAAAAAATAATTAATATTTATCTTATACCTTTATTATAATATGATTTTGTAGTATTAAAATTATATATATATATATATATATATATATATATATATATATTTAAAATTACTTATATAATAAATATTAATTTCTATTATCATCATTCTAAAAAGTTTAGAAATATATTTTATTTACTTAATTCAAAATGGATCAGGTAAACCTAATAAAATAAAAAAATTATAGCTATAGAATCACTCTATAAAATGACATGCAATTGTGTGATCAGCCTTGAATTAAAAAAAAAATGCATTTGTCTATGGAAACCTTCATATCATCTTTTATATGAAAGATAAGTCATCCATGAAGAGTTTTCTGTTACTCACGGTGATTTAAAGATATGTAGAGAAGTCATCCATTATAACATTGGATGGGCCCAAAGTTAGCTAAACATAATTATGACAACTTTCTAGATAACAACCCTACGTGAGCTTACAACTCACAACACTTAGCTCATTGGAAAAGTTCATGTTAGAAAGGAATAACACTAACATCTTCCAAAACGCAAAACATAGGGAGAAAACATAAAGAAAAATAGGTATTGATAACAAGGAATGATAAAGTATCTAAGTACATGCATGATAAAGTATCCAAGTACATCCTCTCATAAGTAGAGAAAAGGAGAAAAACTCATAAGAAAAAACACTCCTCTCCAAAATAGAAAATTTTGGCAATGCTAGATAAAGATTGAGTTGAAACTATAAATCTCACAATGATCCACGAATTGGAAAGAATAGAAGCCCACTTCAATCAAAAATACCAAAAAATGTGAATATGAGAGCCAATAAACTTCAATGAACTTGGTGTATCTCTAAATTAGAAGATTTTGCAGTGGCACAAGAAAGGAAAACATTGACAACCACTTCATAAAAGTTTCATATATGCACTGGTATAAAGGGTTCCAATAGAAGAAACACCATCAACCGACATACAAAAAATGGGGCTTGTAAACACTAAAATATCCTAATATAAAGTATGGCATACTTATCTTGGAGAAAATTAAATTACTTAGCATATTTGTTTTGACTGCAAAACATAATCACCACATAGTACAACCACTCCTGGAGATGTTTGAATAATATCACCATTGATCAAGCACAAGGTTGTCAACAATAAGACAATAATATAACATATTATGGTAGATTAATTTACTATAAAGCATATAAACCACAAAAATTTATATCATGATTAATTCTTTTTACCTTGAAACAAATTTAAGTGAGTAGTGACAAACAACATCCTTTGTCATCATCGAGCTTCCCCCCTTGAAACAAAACTAACAAAGAAATGGAAATAAATATACGATGATACACAATGGTATGGAAGTCTACAAACATTTTTTTATATGATTCCATGACCATCCATCGATCCAACGACAATCAATTCTTATTGTTGGGACTAGTCCATGGTTCAAACTTTCCAATCATTTTTTCAATGATCTAACTATATAATCAATAGCTTTTCGATTCCTATATAAATTCATACTTTTTATATGGGGATTTTGATGTGGCTCGTATCTTGTTCTTCAAACTCAAATCCAAACGCACAAACAAGAGGAAAAAAATTTGTAGTAGAAGAATTGACATATGCAACAATATTATCAACCAATTTATCAATTTGTATAACATAATCAGTAGAGGGATTATATTCCATCTACTTATTCTGAACTCTGCCTACAACGTACAACGAAAAAAACCTTCTCATATTCAATATGGTCGGATGTGGGAAAATAAATATTAGCATCAACATATCCAATAATTTATCTATATTTTTTTCACTTTAGGAGTAATATGAATAGAAATTCCATATCCATTTTTCCCAATTCATTTTACTCAATAGTTGGGATTCAATACCTATAGTATTTTTTTCAAAACTAGATGACACAAAAGCATGTGATGAGGAACAATAATTAACACTAAAATTATCATAAATAACAAGGCTACAATCAATATCATGAAGATTGGAAGATGGTGATCATAGTAGCTCAATAACAAAATTCGTGCTATAGGTGACTGAATTCCAACTTAAGGTTATACTTGCACTCCTACAAACCTTGAATAATATCATTCTTCTTTGTCAGATGTTGCAACAATGCATTGTGATATTTTTTCAAAGTTTTATATCGGTAAAATAGTTTATTATTATCTAATTGAAGAGGGGAAGCTTCTTCACAAAGAATTTCCATGGAGTATTTTAAATAAGAAACATCTCTACTTTGTTGGGAATTTTCCTGCTCCAACTTGAAAATTTACTTCTTTAAGATAGAAGTTGTTAAATGTGATCGATCCTCAACTTCCTCCTCCAAATCATCAAGGAGGTCAACCATAGTTTGAATATCACCTATGAGATTCTAGAAATACTTTCCCATGGTTGACTCTAGATTATCATCCTTCCTAATTTTCTTAGCCATTTTATATTTGAATCTATTCTTGAGTGTTGCATTTTTTGTTTGAAATATACCAACGGTGGACTACAAGTAAAGAAACTCATTATGAAGTTAATATGCAACCTTTTTTTCACAAATTTCCTCCAATTTTTTACTCATATTTCTTATTGTGGATAAAACAAAACTTTGTCCCTTTTTGGAAATAGTTTCATCATCTGTGAGAAGTGTACATCAAAAGTTGTGATCTATAAGTATATCTTCAAATCATGCAAATAATGCATGGTTAGTAATACTCAAACTTGACCACTTTTATGTGGAATCAAATAGATTTTAATTATAATATTTTTTTATCATATCATGATGGAAAACAAAAACACAATCCTTTGATTACAGAAAAAAACTTTCAATGCATTGCCTCTTCCTTCAAATATACTTTAAAAAGGGAAATTTTATTTTGATAAGAATACTCAAAACTAATATATTACAACTTTAGTATTAAAAAATTATATAGGTGCACTAACCCAATCATTATGAATATTGATTGTACACCTTTTCACCAAATATTAATATTTCCATCATCTCAGTCACCACTCAACATTATGAAAAATTCCAATAGAAAAACTTGTTTTTTGGTTTGTTGGTCAAGAACCGTTTTCCTTCCTCCATCATTTTGTGATGCGGAATCAATGGTCCACATGTTCTCACTTCTTGCATTAATGACCCCACCCAATTTCCATATAACATTCCCAAGAACTATCGAGAAATAAAAAATACATTAATAAAAGAAACTAAAATATCCAACGTTATGGTGACACCATTTCAAAAGATCTAGTAGGTAGCTAAGGTTTATGAAGTATTTTTTCCAAGAGGATGAATATATTTGGCATGCTTGGGTACATGGTGGCAATGTATCACTAAGACATAGCCAATAGAACACTTGTTAAAGATGATATAATAAGGTATAAGTTGTAAAAACCTATTATCATGTATTTCACAGTAGGTGTAAAGTGTACAGATTCGAGTCCGCAACTACACCTACCATAAGGTTTCTCTTAGTGGTTGAGAACCAAGAGTTTATTTTCAAAAAAAACTAAACCATTAAGCATCCAAAAATAATTGTAAATTTACAGAATGCATCTAAATTTATTTGTTTTACCTCATCAATGTTTTTACACCATCTCAACGGAATGAATGATGACTAAAGGAATATGGATTTTGTAATAATGCCTTAGCCCATGTGCTTACTAATCATTGTGTAATTGTGGGAAAGAATCATATGTAGGTAGAGGGTGAGGAGATTAAAATTGAAGATATCTTGTCATGAGAGTAAAAAACCTCAATCAATGCTACCAACCTTGGACAATGATTCATTTAGGCCTATGACCAAACAATAAACATCTCATCATTCTGTAATGATAACCTTCAAATATAAGATCTAAAATATTCAGTATTCAAATACATATTCTTTAAACGCTCAACATAATTAACTGAAACCCATTAAGGTCTAATAAAAAAATTTAAAAATTAAGATTCAGGAGTACACAAAAAATTAATTTTGATACCATCAAAGTGTTTTTTATTACTCACAATGTTGTAAGATGCATAGAGAAGTTGAACATCTATAATAATTTAAGAGGCTAAATAAATATAGCTATGAAAATTGGGCATATAAAAACCCTACATGAATTTACATTTCAAAAAATTTATCTCATTAAAAAGTGCATTTTGGAAAATACCAACACTACCAATTCAACAATAAATTCATGGAGTCTTAATAGTAAATGTATTATTTTTCAACCAATCCATAAATTTATTAACCCATATATATACATTAACAAACATATAATTGCTAACACTAGAAAATCGTACTGAAAAAAGACATTAAAAATGTCAAGCAGAAGGTACAGATGAATATTTTCAGAGAAGGAATATATTAGGGCAGACCAAAATTTAATTTTTCGTAAGGTTCAGATGGAAATTAATGGACAATGCACGTGCATCAAAGAATTTTTTCACACAATGCGGCTATTCCTTCGATAGCCACGTGGTCCTGAAGATGGCGAAATGTCACCATCAGAGACCACTTGGTACTCTTAGTTGAGATAATTCTCCACCTAGTACTGCCAAGGACAACCGGATTCGAGCCACATTGAGGAGTAAATGCAGCCCACAAAATAATCCCTCCTCCACTCTTGTGTCACTATCCATCTTGGGCCAAGAGAAGAGGGATGAATTCAAAAAATGTCTATACAAGCCAGCCTTTCAAAGAAGAATTGGAGACACATTTTTATGCTTGCCAATTTTCTTCATTGCAAACCAGCTTGCATAGTCTAGTAGCAGAGGAATTAGAAGGACTCATATGTTGGCAAACCAACATATCATTCCAAGAGAGAGATCTCCACTATTTTATCGCGATCTGCCATCCTTTGAGAGAGGGAAGAGATGCTTGCAGGAACTTGAGGGAAGTCAACCTCCTTGTTTTGGGTATTTTAGCTCCAAATATCAAAGTACCCTCTTCAAATATTTAGCATTGTATATTTTTTACCACCAACACCTAAGAAAGGGAGAATTCTTCACTTGTGTTATTAGGTTGTTTACTCCATCGAGATTTTTTTTACTTTGCATCTTGTGTTTTTTTTTTGTTATTAGTGTTGTATGCTTAGTTTTCCATCAAAATTAGTTTACATTGTGTCGAATCTATTCCACTAAAAATAGACAATCATTTTTCTCTGTGACCTTCTGTGGGTAGTAGCTAGCTTGCTAAAGAAGTGAATTGCGTACACCCTTGCACCAAATACACTACCACGGGAATGGTGAATCCACTGCTTTTTTTCTTTTTGGGCTAATGGTTTTTGATGCAGGTCCTTCTTCATGCTCAGTTTGTTGAAAACCTCCCTTACATTCTTTTTGCATCTCCAATCACACTCAGTGAAACATTTTCCACAGCAGAGGGGGGGATTTTTCTTCATTCTGCTCGATAGTGCGCTTTGTGCTCCAAAAGACGTGCTCTGTGCACTTGTGGGAAGATAACCCACACGGTAGGCCAGAAAGAAAAAAAAAATATGCTTTTCCCATTTTTAGGGTGATTGGAAACCCCTAATAAATTCACATCACTTTTTCTCTGTATTTCACTACTATTAGGATACTCAAGTTCTATGTTTAACCTCAAATTAGCATAGCAACTAGGTAGTTTTAATTTTCGTATTTTATTTCACAAATTACACATATTTGAAATAGGGAACAAGTATATGGCCTTAAATACACATATGTTTTCCAAACAAATTATTTTTTGATATAAGATACAAAAAAAATAGCTCATTTAGTAAAGAGTAAATGGTCCATATATCCACATATCTTTTTCTAGTTCAAGTTTATCAAATTTTTTGATTATATTAGTTCAAATTTTCATTAAGATTTGGGACTAGGATCAAACTGTCACAAATAATGTAAGTAATCTCTGCCACCCTTGCACCTCTTGGTAAGCCTGGGTACGTATATGAACACTTTCCTAAGAAAAATTTCCATCTCTCTAGAGGGAAAACATATTCTAATTAGGCAAGGTGTAAACGGTCCATCATCCACCCATCATTTCAATTTTTGCAAGGAACAATCACATATAGGGTAATTAGGAAAGGATTGTAAAGGATAAACACATATCCACATCTCAAAAAACTTTTTATTTTTCACTCCAAAGCACACGTGAAGCATCCATAAGCATTGGACCATAAGGCACCCGATGTGTTGGGACCTTTGTTCACTTCTTACAGTTACTTCACCAAATCACACCCTAAGAAATTTTGAGACACTCTAAAAATAATAATTAAAAAAACTCACTAAATTCTCTCCACAGGGGCCATAGGATAGATTATAGTTCAAGTTAGGACCATTGGGGGTAGGCATTCAATAAACCACCATGGCCATAATACATTTTGAAACATAGATGTTGACATTTTAGTGAACTTCAAATTTGTCTATACACCCATGGAAAAAATACCTGAGCACTATAGAGACCTTTTTTAGAGGGGGTTAAGCTTAGGCCTAGTGTGTGCGGTACTTTTTAGGGCTACCTGACCCATCTTATGCTTAGTACTGGTAACTGATTACCAATAAGATGAAGACTTGAATGCTCACGTTGGACAACGGTACTTTAGTGGCCAAAACTATGGAATCATTCCCTATAGGTGACGGTTCAGGCAACACCTGATCCTCATACCATTACCTTGGTTTATTCGTCAGTTGTTGGAAGGTGTCACCAGTTCTTTCAGGATGTTGGCCCCAGTACCCATCAGAAGATATCCTCGCAAGGCCTAGTTACATTCAGAGGGTAAGGACGATTAGGTCTATATAGCATTTTGGTATCATGCACAAAACAAACAAAATCTCATTTTTTTCTTGATTGATCACATAGTGTAACATTAAAAAGAAAAATCACCTTTTCATTTTTCTCTTTGTGCATGTGATTATATTTTTGCTTTGATATGAACCATCATACCTCCCAAAACATAAAAAGGTCGCACTGATCGACATCATAGGGGACCTAGCAGAAACCCTTCGATCTAGGAATTTCTTAAACCTCCACCTTTTAAAGGAAGGAGTGTTAACCCTCGCTCCATTCAGGAGCAGAGGACGTCATGCTGCAACCGTTACCAGAAAATCCTTTATTAGGGCATCTTTGACTGGAAACCCCAATAGGGTCATGATAGCCATGATGTGTAATTTTGCAGTAACACAATAAAAAACATAAATACACATAAACACAGAGATGCAACATAAAAAACACTTCATTTCATCAATATCACATAACTGAAATATGCTTACATACAGAATGGAAATAAACTAGCCAGGGCATTGGTAAGTTATATATGAGAATAGATGTGGCAGTTATAGACCTCTGATTGTTTTACAATGAGGTGACAAGGTGTATTTATTATTGAGAAACATTGGAAGACCCTAAAAATCCAAAAACCTAACCCTAGGAGATAAGCGCCAAAACTATGAGCCCCGTTTGGGTAAATTGGTACATCAACTTTTGAGGAACGTAACTTTGGCATACAATCTATGTTCTATGTGCACAATAGCTCGTTATAAATATCTGTTAGAGAAATATAAATTTTGAGTGAGCAACTTCAGCTAATTACTCATGTTTCTCATGGGTTTTCCAAAAAACATCATTTAGGGCCTTAAAACGGCTCTGAAAGTTCGGGACCTGAAAAAATACTAAAAATAGTAAACTGTGCTACAATTAAGGTAACTAAAAAGTTGAAAGAAACAATGGAGGGGTTCCAAGTGGAATCGGTGGGTGGTCACCAATATCCACCTAGATCAACTCAACTCCTCCAACAATCCCTCATGGTCAAAAGGTAGCTAGTCCTCCAAGGAGTGAGAAAAATATCCATGAGGGTACACCATAAGGTAATATTTCCAAGGCACTGCCCCTGAACCAACATATTCAAATATTTGTTTCTCAATGAACTACAATGATGGCTAATTCACAGTTACCCTTGTTAGTGTTGCTAAATCTTCCCAACCCAACAAAAATTAATGAATGACCCCATTGCAAATGGCCTTAATTGCCCCCCCATGCCCACAAATCTCTCGTCTCATATACCAAAATTTTAAGGGAAGCAAGCAGAAGAAACCGGAAATCATATAATTACTTTCTACATGTTGTGTTTTCCGAATAGTATCATTGATGATACTGTCGACTGAGACTATTTCACCACACCCTTAGAGGGCCCATAATGAAATCGTATGTCAAGAAGCAACCTACATCACATGGAACCTTTAGCACTCTCGCTAATGCATTACTCACATATTTCAAACTCCCCACTCATCATGATTCAGGAATGGAACTTATGACACATTTTAGATAAACAATAGTCATCCATATATCAGGTCATCTCCACGAATGGTGGTGATGTCAGAGTTTGTGTAAAGAAAAACTTGACAATAGAGTGCTGTTGAATTTATTTTTGAAAACCCTCACCCCTAATATTTAAAAATATATTGAAACAAAGAAACCAACCTCAGAGGAGGATGCCATTAGCAAATCCCAATAAATTGAAATCATTTACACCAAATAAAGATATATATACAATTTCCTACCAAACGCCCCATGCCTGGAAACTTATATATAATTACCAGGTGCATCCAATACTGCTGACATTTAGATAGGGTCCTTAGCCCAAGGTCAACCAAGCATAAATTATCAGTACCCAGGACACTCTTACGATTCTACTCAGAACGTATCACAACCCAAGTACCAGCAAAGTCACCCTACACCTCTACAAAATGTGATGAACAGGGCAATGCCATATCATCAACATATGTGAAGGTCATATCCCCCATGCAGGGGATACCATAATCGGCTGGTAATTTTGATACAAGAGAGCCACCCCAGCAACAAAATACTAACCAAGGATAGGCGAGCCAATACCCCCCTTTTCCCTCACAAAATCGACCCCCAACGCAAAATAATGCACCGGTGAATATTGTGCAACCATCCGAGGTTGAGCAATAGAAATATTATGATTAGGAGAATATAAATAATCCTCCTAACACTACGAAGAAAAATCCAAGGAACAAGAAAAGGGGAGATCGTGGACAGGGGGCAGTAATCAACAATGCCCCCCGCGGTCTCAGACTGGGGGCAACCCCAACCACAATCAAAACCAGGAGCCAAGTAATAACTTCCAAAGGGAGAAAAAGAGACTCAGACTAAGGAAAAATCACTCTTGTGCCATATGTGGTGAATATGGACATTACACCCACTAGTGTCCCAACTCCCTGAGTTGAAAAAACTTCAGGGTAACCGAGGACAAGGGGGGCCCACCAGCAACCTGTGGTAATGTAGGAACCTTTCCCCCACCAAAGAGTGGTTAATATTCAACAACAACAACCACCCCAAAATGAGACCAGAGGGGGCAGCCACGAAATCTACATGGCTGGAGAATAATTGTTCTCTCAAACATGGAATAGGAACTATGAAACTCCACCAGATACCAACCCAACAGTTACAACTAAGAGCACACCTACTGTGCTAAAAATATAAAAACTGTTGAGCCTCTTCGAAGAACAGTCAAGGGACCAACCAGGCAAGAAAGACATCACTGCAAAGCTACTCATAGTTATTGTATAGTGGATGAATTTGTTGAATCTCCAGCAGCCATGGCAGCATTGGAAGTCCTATAATCATGCCCAACACACTGGAAGTCCTTACTTTCATACTTAGGCGCAATCGACCCCTATGATTGCTGCTTAATGTTTTTTGACCTAAAAAAGGCAAGCCATATGCTTCCTTCTCTGGTCACTTTCCAGATACCAGTTTTAGATCAGAATATCACCATACACTAATGCATTGTGGATGAAGGAGCATCCACATGTATCATGCCCAAATCAGTTTGGAAAAATTCAAGATCACCTGAGTTGAAACCATCTCACATCATGCTTAGAGAATACAAAGGGTGGCTATCAACCCCCATTGGTCTTTATCAAAATGTCCCAGTAAACTTGGCTGAAAAAATAGCTCTTATAGACATTGAAGTCTTAGATGCACAACTAGACTACAATATACTCCTTGGGTGGAGTTATATGTATTACATGTCCGCGATCGCACCCTCTGTCTTTAGGGTGATGATTTTACCCCACGATGATCATATCATCACCATCAACCAACTTACATACTATGACAAGAAACCCATGACCGCTCTAGATGTTGTACTACCATACATAGATACAATCAGAGAACCACTCAAAAAGTATATAGAGTTCGGCCGAGACCAATTCAAACCATCATCTATCTTAGTCTCATTACTAGGAGATCCCCCTAATGTAACAAGGGAATATCTTCAATGCATGGGGGGACCAGTGTCCATGATGATCTCATAAAACACAGAAACTAGCTTGAAAGTAGAAACTAGTCATACGGATGTCAAAGCCACAGGTACGACATTGCTACCATACGCCATTTCACAAACCCCATTTTTTTATCCCCCACCTAGTTTTGTATCAAAATAGGTCATGGAATCTATGACATTTCCAAATATGGCTTTCACAATAACCATGTGGTATTTAGTCCCTCCAACCATACTAGAAAGCCCAAGAATCAGCTCTACAAGAATAACCCCTATTTCCCCCCAAGAGATCATAATAGTTAAATAAAAAACTATAGTGGTAGTAGCTGGCACTGCCAAGAGGAATAACAAAAAAGGAAAAAAAAATTAAACCCCAAAGTTACCTAGGGCATCAAAGCCTTGTGCATTGTGCGATATCATAAGTCATCTTACAAATATTTTCCTAGAATTAGAAGAATTAAACCGTCTTCTACATACTGAAAGGAATTTCGCGACCTCTGAAATATAAAAAATGGAACATGTCATGAAACACGAAGGGAAAACATTATGCACCAATCATGCATGCACCATATGCGACCATTATGGGCATTGTACACATCACTTCCCAGAGATTCCGCTCTAGATCAATCTAATCATAAGGACCCCTCCGCCAAATCCATAAAAATGAAAGCGAATAAGTTCAAAATTGTATTTTATGTGTGAGAGGAACCTGCATCATGCTCATACTCATCCAACCCAAAATCTCAAAGAAGCAAAAAAAAGGCTACACCACATGTCCTAGTCTGCGCATTGTGCGTTGAACTTGATCATTTGATCGTACAGTGCCTTGAACTAATGGCTTCCAATCATTGCTACCCAATATTACATGTGGCCCAAGGAAAATTATCATGACATAGAAGACACACCTATCACATATGTCAGAGAAACCATCACATGCGTCACTGTCCCAACCTCTATTATCTTTTATCAATGTTTGGTTTCATATGACGTTTCATCGCAGAAAATATCGATTTAGAAAATTCAGACACAAAATCTATAGACAACAATACTACCAAAAATAATGAAGCAACGAGTACCATATTATATATATCGGAGGAGAGATAGTAACCATAGAAACCACCTCCTCCCCATAGCTTTCATTAGCCTCGCGACCAACTTTGTGCATTATGCGACGAACATGATCATTTGATCATGCAATGCACAACTCTAGAGTTGTTTCAAAGATGGCACCTGGTTAACCCGGTATACTTCATAGGGCTACGAACCAATCAATATTGTTGTTATATATGTGAAGATAACTACCATCTTCACCATTTTCCCTACGTTACCCAATTCTGTTTAGCATTAGAGTCATCATGCTTGGCCATAACCAACTTTCCTGACTTAGACAAATTGGATTCTGAGTCCATAGAAAAATCCACAACCTAGGAGAATGAAGCGACTAGGTCCATTATTTGTGTATCTAAAGAGATAAATCCACAAAAAGGATGTATTAGCACCCCCAAATCCCCCAAAAAACACCCATCCCCAACCTGCATATTTTGTGATGAATGTGACCATTTAATCACTCAGTGCCCGGATTTAGTATCATTCCAAAAATTGTAACCAATCACCCTCACAACCCAGCAGGATTGGAAAACAAAAGAGCACGAGTCTTGTCTAATATTTTAAGATAACCACCACACTCGGAATTGCCCCTATATCTCTCAATTTTGACTTAGGATAGACATCATATGCTCATTCGTCGCCATTAATTTAGACATAGTAGGTTTCGAATTACCACAAACTAGGCAGTTAGCAACAATAAGACCTACCTCCCATTGTCACCAGCCGCCTAAAACCATGAATACATCCCCTCGCCCTAACAAGGTGATCGAGTCAAAAATAGCATGTGCCTTATGTGCTAAATATGACCACATGATTAATCAATGTCGAGAGCTTAACAAGTTCACTGGCAATCTTCGCATGGTCACACACATGCCTTATATTCTTCTCTCTAATCAAGAGAAAATCACGTGTTGTTACTATTGAATTTGCTCACAATTTCACCACATAATGAATTTCCATTTCCTTCCAATATTAAGAGCGGCTAGGGAAGCATCAGAAGAAAATCTCCCATAGGAGCCAAATAACACTAATTCTAAGAACAAGAGACGACAGAAATGAAGAAACACTCGTTTTCATAATCAACTCCCATTATCATCCTCTAATATGATGAGTAGTACTATATCCCATAAAATATAATCAATGAGTACATTTACTCCATGAAACATTTGCACAAGCCATGATCATGATACAAAAAAATTCCCTATGTTGTGAACATTTCGGCACCTCTACATCCATCAAAATCTTCACATAAAGGAATACATGAGTACCCTAGGTACACCACCAAAAGAGCACAAATTTTCTCTCACTAAGAAACAAACAACCGTCACAAAATTTTTTCCACCATGTAATACTGACGACACACAAAACCATATACGATTCATCTCATCATGCATGGGAACCATGAATCGTGTTGTCTACTCATATTTCCTTGGCGTTGAGACCGTTGCAGCTACCATAATGGTAGTAGTACCTTTGATGATGCAAACCCAACCCATATGCACCTTGTCAACCCCATCTGGTTCCATGGCATCAACCACATAATCATATTCATGTTTATCGACAAGCATTGTTAGGCTCGAACCAATTCGTCACGGCCTCTCACAAACCAATTCCTCCTTTGACATCTTGTTTCACTCCAATGAGTATATATTAGAGGCCATGACAGAACCATATTGTCCATGGGATGCAATGCATCACCGCTCCTTTTTTCTTCCAAAAAAAACATTCATGCCTAATAACAATAAAACCCAGGATATTTACACCATTTAATCAAAATAATTCCTTCCTTCACGAAAGGTATATTGGTTAAAAAACACTATCCCAGTGTTCGATGTGTTTGAGGAAGGAAATATGTCGAATATTTCACCAAGCATTAAAGTGAATGTCTCAAAAAAACCAGGCAAAACCTAAGAAATCTCGCTAGGGGAAGAATGCTCCCCAGATGAAGTAGTCATGTATATGAACCTACTATAAGAGTATAGGGATATCTTCACATTGGATTATTTGGAAATGTTAGGGTTAAGCCCCACCATCTTAGAACACCACATTGACACTTGGCTTGACATATCACCTATCTGCCAAAAGAAACATCAGTTACATGCATCTAAAGAAGAATCGATCAAACAAGATATATACATGCTTCATAAAGCAAGATTCAACTACCCAATAAGTTACACATATTGGGTTTCCAAACCTGTACCAATCATGAAAAAATAGGGCACCATTTGAGTCTCAACCGATATTTGATATTTTAAAAAAACTTGTCCCAAAGACAACTACCCTACTCATTTTATTGACCAAGTGATTGATGCTTGCGTCGATCACAAGGCCTTGTCCTTCATGGATGGATTCTAAAGGTACAATCAAATTAAAATATGACATGTGTATCAGTATAAGGCCACATTCACCACTCCTTGGGGCACATTCACATAGCAGGTTATGCCATTCGGTCTTAAAAATGATGGAGCCACCTTTCAATGGGACATGAACTATATCTTACATAACCTGACTCATCTGATATTAGCGTACTTGGGAGACCTCACAATATGATCCAAGAAATGAGGTGACCATATAGAGGATTTACGTTTGGTATTTCAACAGTGCTGACACTACAACCTACACTTGAACCCCCTCAAGTGTGTATTCTGTGTTGATGTAAGTATACTATTATGATTCATAGTATACCAACAAGGAATCAGATTTTACCCCCTCACGGTCCAAGAAATGAAAGAAGTACCACCACCGAAAACTCTAAATGAACTTCAAATGTTGCAGGGGAAAGCCAGCTTCTTACGATGCTTTGTCCATGAATATTCCACTTGTGTGCATGGATTCCTGTGCCTAATCTATCAGGACATTCCATTCAAATGGGATGATGAAGCTCAAAAGTAATTTGAGGCACTCAAAGACACCTTGTCTTCATCCCCCTTGATCACCCTACCCAATTACGACAAAGAATATACCTTATATCTATCTGAATTAGACACATCCATAGTTGTGGTCTTAGTCCAATACAAACTCGACAATAAAGAGCACATAATTTATTATGTCATCAAGAACCTATCCGACCCTACTTTAAGGTATCAGCTAGAATAAAAAACTTCCCTAGCCGTAGTACATGTAGTACAAAAGCTATGGAATTACATCATCCTAAGCACCACAACAATCATAGCAACTATCAACCCCATGTTATATTTTCTAACCTGCCGTATGATGAACAATAAGTACGCCTGATGGAGAGCTATACTGCTTAAATTCGACCTTTAGTTCAGCTCCCCCAAGGTCTAGAAATCATTAATCCTTGCCAAATTCATCACTAATCTCCCAAGTATGACCCAAGGATCCCTAGTTAATGACTCACTACCTAATTAACATTTATTGATAGTGAGGACCGAGGACCCTTGGTATGGTGACATCCTTCTATTTCTTTGAATCCAAAAGTTCAAACTACATCTCACCCATGACAACCAAAGGTGCATACGCCATCAGGCCCCCAATACTTCTGATGGGGGACGTCCTTTGTCGAAGAGGCATTGACACCATTTTACTTCAATGGCTCACACATGACCAAGCTGAGCAAGCCCTAAATGACTTCCATAGTTGGGCTTGTGGCAGCCACCTCTTAGGGATGGAAACTTCCCGAAAAGTTTTGCAGGTTCATTATTTTTTCCCACCCTATTCCACGATTGCATACAAGCAGTAAAATGGTATGAGCGATGCCAACGCTTCGCCCACAAGGAAAGAGAGCATCCTACTCCTCTACACCCAATCATTGTAGAAGGTCCATTTTGAAAATGGGGCATCGAATTCATGAATTGCAACCCTACGTCATATGGCAACCAAAAATACATCATAGTAGCCATTGACTGTTTCACCAAATGGGCAGAAGCCATGCCCACATACGACAACACTGCAGAAATCGTAGCTTGGTTTCTCTTCAACTATGTCATCGCATGATTTGGTGTGCCTAAGTAGTTAGTCTCTAATCATGGAAATTATTTCGAGAATGAAATATTCCAAGAGTTATCCCATCATCTAGGGTTCACGCATGATTTTGCACCTTCATACTACCTCCAGTCCAATAGCCACATAGAAGTTGTTAACAAAGTACTAAAAACTATGTTACAACATATGATAAACAACCATAAAACTAACTAGAACCATATGGTGTTTTCAGCGTTATGGGCATAGTACATAGTGATCAAATCCTCAATAGGGTTCACACATTTCAAGTTGGTATATGGAGTGGAGGTCATGCTTCCCATTGAATGTGAAATCCCTAACATACACGCAAAAATTGAACTCCTCATTGATACCTAGCCTTTAGAACAATGGTTGGTACAATTATAGCTCATTGATTAAAGTCAACGAGAGTCTCTCAAAAATAATGAGGCACACAAGAAAATATAAAAAGCATCATTCGACCACAACATCACCCCTTGCTCATTTTTTGAGGGGGAGCTAGTCCTCCGATAAGATGTTGCAAAAGAGGCCTTATGAATCGGGAAGTTTGAAACATTATGGAAGGGTCCTTACATCATCAAACATTGTCTCCTCAAAGGAGCATACATTTTATCGAAGCCCAATGGTACATGCCTAGCTAATCCTTCCAATGGGATCTACCTCAAGAAATTCCACCCATAGGGTGAGAAGTCTCAACCCTAGAGATAAAATGAATGTAATATAAAATTTTCTGATGATCACAACCATCGCAGAATTGTTCTAAAAATAATTCTCTTGTGTCACAAATGGAACGCCCTCCCATCCACTATTTTGGATTTGTAGATGGAGCCTCTCAATGGTCAGAAAATCTAGCAGCGGCCTCCTAGGCCATATACTCAACTGATCAATCACCATTCCTCAGCAATGGAGTATGTATCAGATCAACCAAAAATAATCAACCAAAATATAATGTAGTCATCAGGTTGTTGAACGATGCCTTCAACCAGGGAATTAGCCATCTATATGTCTTTCTTGACTCCCCGTTAGTGGTATCACAGTTAAACCAATATTTCCAAATACGGGGTTCACACCTATTTTGGAAAATACTTGAATGCACGATGGTTAAGCTTTCACTTTGATCACATTAAATTTACACACATACCAAGAGATCAAAATCAGGAAGCTAATCACATAGCTAACCATACCATAGAATGGAATGCATCTCGTATAAATCATCATCCATAAAAAACAAAATTATAAGTATAACATCCATCATAAGTACATAAGAACCATCATAAACATATAAAAACATAGAAAAATAACCATAGACATGTCATGAGAGCCGCCAAAAAATACATCTCACATATATACATCAAAAAAATATGTGTCCCAGTATATAAAATAGTTCACTAACCATCACATCACTCAAAAAATATACATATCATAAGCACTGGGAAGCATCCTCATATTGAGTGCTTTCCGTGAACATAAAAAATATCTAGGGTTGAGCCCCACCTGGTGGGTTGTCAAGAGCCATGTGAGCACCTGGAGCCAATATAGGAGCAGCAACCGCGATAGCAAGTGTTGCTCTGCGCAAAGTCGGGCGATGCGCCCTCTCCTAAGCCATCACCTTCTCTAAACACACATCATCTAGGAATTCAAAACCCTTGGTCGATAGTCCTTGAGTTAGCCTCTAGCTAACTCCATGAATCTACTAGATCCACAACACGAACATTGACTACCTTATCTCAAGCCTCTACTTCTTGTACTCGAATATTAGTCGCAGCCAATAACTCCTCGAGTGTCGCCACTCGTGCCTCGTTCGCCTCAACATGTGCCAGGAGAGCAGCATCCCCACCAGTAGCTGCAATGCTGCTACCCTTTCCTGAGGGACCCTAGACACCAACCTAACCCCCAATATGAGCTTGACCCACCCCAAGTGAGTCCCTCCTCAGATGGTGGCCTATCAAACGAGTAGCAGGACACCCTCCTAAACCCACATCTACAAAATAAACCAAAAAAAAATATGAGTGTCACCATAAAAGACAATTAGATATATACATAATAAAACCCTTAAAATGCATAAAATATAAGAGGTCAAACCTGTTGGACCCCATACATAACTAGGAAGGAGACCCATGTCTCGATTCCCTCAGAAATCCATCCCTAAATATGAGAACTCAAGGAACACCTACGGGTTCGACTCAAACAATGCCTTGAATATTGGATCCTAGTAGTGGCATGCCTCTCCCCCACCACCACGGGGCATCATAGGTGTCCATCGATGCATTCAAGGATTCGTCAAAGGACCTAAGGACACCGCGAAAAAGGGTCATAACATCACAACCCACTCATACATAATGTTGCAGAGGATGCTCGCATAAGGAAAGGTCTTGAAAACACCCTTCTATACCTTGGCTAGTTGAGTTACCATTACCTGATAGACATAGTGGGCCCAATAAAAAAAGTGACCAGCATGGAGTCAACGCAGAACTACAATTTGCAGACCAGACACTCTATGGGTCATCGTCGACCGAGATGTTGGAAATATTCTCATTGATGGCAAAGGAGAACAAAGGAGTGGCACCTAAACAACCACTAAGGCAACAAATAAGTAGAGGCAAGAGAGAAGCAGCAAAATTAGAGAGGCAGTGAATGTAACAGAGGCAACGAATGTAGCTAAGAAGACACCAAATGCAGCAAGGCAGTAGAGGCAGCAAAGCCGCAGAGACAACAAAGGCATCGACTATAGCAGAGGCAATGAATGTAGCTAAGAAGGCACCAAAGGTAGTAAGACAACATAGCAAGCAAAGAAATAGAAACAACAGAGTCAGCGAATGCAGCTAAGAAGGCACCAAAGGTAGAAAGGTAGCAGAGGTAGCAAAGTAGCAGAGACAACAGTGGTAGTCAATGCAGCAAAGGCACTGAATGAAGCAGAGAGGAAAAAAATTTCTTCAACTTGCAACAGAAGGAAATCAAATTTGCAAGACACAACAAGGACTAGAGATCCTACACAAATATGTCTAAGCCAAGAGAGAGAGGCGAGAGCCGAGATACAGAGATGGCTTTAATCAACATATGTTAAGCGTGATAACTCGGGATGACATTCATTAACAAAGACAAGCACAGGAGGAACAACGTGGAGAAATCGAAGTTACACAGTGAGACTGTGTAAGCAAATGAAAAATCAACTAAGATAGAAAATCCTTTGAAGAATTCAAAGGGAGGCGAACAAACGGTTAGGATTATATCGCAAAAGATATGGACGGTGGAGATCGAATCACTTCTAGAATGATTTTGTAAATCACAACATTTAAGAGTTAAGCGTTAAGGCCATTACAGGGAAATTTAAGTTCTGTGTGATGCGAAGTGGAGAAGTGACACGTTTTGGCATGACACAATATCGCAGATTGTACAAAATAGAGGTAACCATTAAGTTAAATTGTTGTAATTTTTGAATTGTGAAGTGCGAGTGATGATGTAAATATTATGTGGCAGTGACGTAAAGATGATGTAGCAGTGAATTAAAAGATGATGTGGCAGTGACGTGAAGATGACGGCCAGGGACGTAAAGATGACGTGCAGTGATGTGGTAGTGACGTGGTGATGACATGGTGATGACATGGCAATGATATGGCAGTGACGTGGCATATGACGTGGCAACGACCCCACACATCACAGGAATTTATGATGATGTGGCAAGGTGACATGGCAGTGACATGGCAAGGTGACATGGCATGATGACATGGACCTCGCCCGCATACCACACATTGCAACGCTTAGGATATAGCATTAAGGTGACCACAAGTTAAGTTTAAAGTTTTACGATGCGAAATTGAGGGACACGTGTCGACCTTGCACAACATCACATCCCACAAGAAATAGGGTTTAACTTCAAAGACATCACAAGGTATGTTGTTCTGGTTGTGATGTGGTAAGGATCAAGCGATGCGATGTGATGAATGGAGTCCACGTGGCAGCACCGCACAAGATCATAAATCACATGGTTTAATGTTTATCACTATTGCTAGAGTGGGAAACATATGGGCAAGTGTTTGCGATGAATTCTCGTTGGTTAAATGTACTGTGGGATCCGATAGCCCTATTCCATGTATATTATGTGTGCGTTGTTTGATTGCTCAAATTATGTATGTTGATACATGTGGTTGATTCCTAAACTTATGTATGTTATGTAAGCATTGTTTGATCACAAATTGTATGTATGTCGATAAAACTTGGATTTATAATACTCCGCTGTGTTACAAGTCAGAAATAAATGATCTGAACGCAAAGCAAAGGACCATGAGCTTAAGAAAAACAATGTTGCGACGGTAAGGAAAACGAAAAGGTTGAACGTGGAAGAAGAGTCGAACAAAAATGGTAGCTATGCAACACATTTGGAATATAACTGCTGAAACAAAAAAGACAAACGGACAACAAGCAGAAGAGGAAAAACGCTCAACAAAGCTAAGAAATTGAAATGGTTGAGTAAATAATTAATTGTAACTATAAATGTATTATTTATTTATATATTATTTGTGATGCTAAGGAAAGTATTCGTAAGAAAATAAAAACTCCAACATAATACTGAAATGAGTACATAGTGTTGTAACATTCTTAATGCATTGAGCGAGGAAATGAGAAGGTGGAAGGTAGAGTGTCATACCTGTTCATTTCATATTCCCATATGGAATCCAAACAGCTATGAAGTGATCTCTATAAATGATGTTCTTGTGATATGCATATATAGGTTAGAGAGTGGAAGAAGAAGGAGTAGATAGAGAAGCTTTGAATATCCAGAGATGGTTTAAAGCAGATATGAAGGCTAGAAGGACAACAGTGAAGAAGGAGAAAAACATAGCTGATATGTAGGTAAATCAACATATGATTTTATTGCAGAGTGAGGAAGTTGGTGCTTCCATATCAAGTTGTAGCTTGATAAATGTCCAATTGTAGTTGGTTGAGGTAGGAGCCTCCTCTGGGTTGTAGCCTATAGAAAATACATGGGAGTTGGCACTTTCGTTTCAATTTGTAGCTTGATAGATGTCCAGTTGTAGCTAGATGAGGTAGTAGCCTCCTGTGGATTGTAGCCTGCAGAAAATAGATGGGAGTTGGAGCTTCATTGCAAGTTGTAGCTTGCAGAATTGAGGTAGTAGCCTCCTGTAGGTTGGAGGCTATAGAAAACCAGTGGTGAGAGGGAGTTCTAGCTTGCCTTTGCATCACAATAATAATAAGATGTGGTTTTATCCCTTATGGGTTTCCACTTATATATGTTGTCTATGTGCATGATGATTATGTGCTGATATTATGTATTTAATCTTATTAATACCTATTTCTCAGTTATTAGGATTGTTGTTCCATTATACATGAATGTGTAAATAAGTGTAAAAGGAAGTTTTAAAAGACCATGAATGCATTGAACTGATTCACCCCCAGTCTTAGTTTAACTAAGGGTTCAACAATTGGTAACAAAGCACGTTCCTTCTGTATCAGTTTAACAACTCGAAGGAGATCCTAGGTCCCCAATATGGCTAGCGTAGGAGTATGATCAACGAATAAAACCCCTTGGTTTATTGGCACAACTATGCCTTCTATAAAATAAGAATGAGGACATACATAATGTTTCTAGGAATATAAATTTGGGCTGCTGTGGAAGAAGTATATGCTCCAAAGGATACTAACATAGAGAAAAAATCCAAGAAAAAATTCATAACTAATGAAAAAGCCATGAATGCTCTCTTGAGTGGTTTGTGTGAAACATAATTTATCAAAGTAATGCACAGTGAGACTACTAAATATATCTGGGATACACTAGAGAATATTCATGAGGGAGATAAAAAGGTGAAGATGGCCAAACTACAAGCTTATAGAACTCAGTTTGAAAATGTAAAAATGAATGAAGATGAAGATATAGCCAGCTTCTTCTTAAAGGTTGCGGAAATTGTGAATAGCATGAAAGCTCTAAGAGAAACCATTAAATAATGTGTAATTCTACAAAATATATTGAGATCTTTACCATCCAGGTTTGGCCCTGAGGTTTTTTCCATAGAGGAAACATCAAACTTGGAAACATTGACCATGAACCAATTTCCTAGAAACTTGATGGCCTATGAGATGAGACTTCCAAAGGGGAAGTGAAATGTGAGGGAGGCAGCCTTTAAGGAAGATAAGGTGGGATATGCCGAATTTTGGCCTCTGATGAAGAAGAGGCCAAATTTGTCAGAATATTGGATAGAGGCTTAGGTAAGTATAAAGGTAAAATTCCATTTAAATTTTTTAACTGTGGAAGAGTGGGGCACTATGCATCTAAATTCCGTTATAAGAAAATAGATAACAAGCCACAAGAGAAAGAGAGGACCAAAATAACTAACTAGAAGAAAGGGAAGATATTCAATAGAAAATCATTTTATGCTCAGCAATATAGCAGTGCATCTGAAATTTTAGATGAATCCTCCACTGAAGAAGGAACCTCTGAATTTGTGTTTATGGCCAAGGAAGAGCCTGAAGGATTCCTTCTGGAATATGAAGAAGTACGAGAGGTAGATCTTGAGGGGGAGCTAAGGAGTGCCCTGGAGGAAATAGACAGACTTACACTCAAGTGCAGAAAACAAAAATAAATTCTCCTGAAATATGTAAAGGAAGAGCTAGATACGAAAAACCTCATTCAATTGAAATTATAACTTGATGAAGCCAAGAAGGTTGAAGACAATCTCCTAAAGAAAACTAAAGATAAAAATCAAGAGAAAGATAAATTGGAAGAAGAAGTAGTATGAATGAGAAAGAAACTAGAAAAATCCCAAAGGGAATTATCTATGAACACTCGATGAATGAAAAGCTCTAAATAGTTGGAAAAAATTCTAAATGCTAAAAAATCTCTTCTCAGAAAGGCTAAGATAGGCTATGAAGGAGAAAATAGTAATTCCAAGGTAGAATATAAAAGGAATATAAATTTTGTAAAATATGTAAAGGATGATGAAGCAACTCGAAATGTTCCTACAGAAGTAGAAGCCGAAAAGAACATGATTTGTAAGGAAACTAATAGAAACAAGTAGCAACACAAAAGGATAGAGAATTAGAGAAGGAAACAATTAGCTGCAAATGGCACATACACTCCTTAATATGAATTGAATAAATTCAGAAGCTGTTAAAGGAGGTTCTTTCCTCCCATGAGAAGTATCACATGTTTTGTCTACCACAAACCTGGACATATTGCAACATACTGTAAGATAAATCAAATCCAGTCCAACCAACTAAGGATGCAAAAAATGAAAATACTACCTCAAGCAAACAAATGGAGAGGAAAAATTTTCACCAGGTACACTAATCGATTCCATGGCTAATGTTTTTCATGCAATGAATTTGTACACAAATCCGTTGAACATAAATTGTGTTAAAAAATGGGAACAAAATGCCATACATCTGCTCAACCTTTCTTAGGTAAAATAAGATGTTATTCATGCCACAAGCTTGGTCACAAAGAAAAATATTGTAAGCTACCATATACATTAAAGAACTCTAGACATATGATGGAATCCAATCAAATTATACAAAACTATGAATAAAAAATAAGTGCAGACATTATGAAGAACCCCAATAAAGTATGGAAGGAAAATAGAAAGGGAGAGCCTGTTATTTCACTAACATAATGAATCCATCATAGTCTCGGGGGGAGCTACTATAGGAAGCAACACAAATATCCAGCCAATAATAGATAAGAAGCAACATACTAGGGGGAGAGCAGTTCATAAATAGTCCCCACAAAAGTAGTCTAAGAAGAGCTCCATGGAATAAGAACAAATAAAAGTTCAAGAAGGGAAAGGACTAGGTGTGTTAATATTACATTTGAAGCTCAAGAGTCTGTTATTGATTCATCAAAATCCTGCTTCAGTAGAAAGGAATTGTTGGTATTTCACCATGGAAGATAGGTTGATCATTGAAATACATATCCTCTTATGTCATAAATAAAATTTCATAGTTGATAAGTGAGACTGACCAATGCATTGAATATATCTAGCCTCAAGGGTTTGTTTGAAAGTACTTTGTAAAAGTAAGTAAAGTCATTTGGTCTCTTATATTGAGAGATATTGTCTAATATTGCAATAAGTTGTAAATTCTAGTTTGATTCATTTTTCACATCAGTATCAAGGGCCTTTCGACTGTTAATGTAATATCCTTTTTAGTAGTCTAGCACATGTCACCAACAACTGGCTGTAAAGGTGAACCTCAGCTATAAAATATATATTGGCATCATCTTATTTGAATTGATGTGTACTGCAGATATGTATTGCAAAAGAAAACATATTCCATCTATAATCTTCCTCAACATAATTGTATCTAAGATGAAGATCATAATATATATTGAAGTATATTTGGAGCAGAATTTCTATATCGTTGGAGAATTCTCAGTATTTTAGTATTGTTCCAATGATGCATCTCTGATTATATAAGTCTAGTTATATAAGTTTGTTCTATGAAGTGTCTGTATCATCACTTTTAGATTTATACAAGTGCAAGGAGTCTGTACTTTGGGATGGTATCATATTACTATGTATATACATACAAGTTCAATTATTATCAAAGTGTTCTCCCAACAACTCTTGTACACCAATCTAGAACAAGAAGGTATAAAGTCATAAGAAGAAAGATTAAACACAACTCAGAGAGAGGAAATGCAAAGATAGAATCTACACTGGGAAATGTGCAACCCCTTTCCATTGATGTCAAAGGGGGAGGAAAAGTAAGCAGAAGAAGAAAGGTTCTTCTGAAAAGAAAGCATGGGAAGAAAGACACTTCTCAGAATGAAAGGGGGAGGAAGTCCTGGAGGAAATATTGGAGTATTGGTGGATGTGCTGCCATCAATGCCAAAGGCAGAAATTGTTGGAAATATTGTCATTGATGGAAAAGGAGCACAAAGGAGTAGCACCTGAACTATCATTAAGGCAACAAAGAAGTAGAGGCAGCAGAGAAGCAAAGACAACAGAGAAGCAACAAAATTAGAGAGGCAATGAATGTATAAGAGGTAGTGAATGCAGCTAAGAAGGCACCAAAGGCAACGAGGCAGTAGAGATAACAAAGGCAGCGAATGTACCAGAGGCAGCGAACGTAGCTAGGAAGACATCAAAGGCAACAAGGCAGCAAAGGCAACAAAGTAGCAGAGACAGTAGAGGCGATGATTGCAGCTAAGAAGGCACCAAAAGCAACAAGGCAGTAGAGGCAGCAAAGCAACAGAGACATCAGAGGTAGCGAATGCAACAGAGGCAACAGATGAAGCATAGAGGTAGCAAATTTCTTTAGCACACAACATAATGAAATCATATATTCAAGACACAACGAGGACCAGAGATCTTACACAAATATTATTAAGCCAAGAGAGAGAGATGAGAGACGAGAGACAGAGAGGGATTTAATCAGTAGATGTTGAGTGTGATAACTTGGGATTAGATTCATTAACAAAGACAAGCACAGGAGGAACAACGTGGACACACTAGAGTTACACAGTGGGACAATGTAAACAAACAAAAAATCGACTAAGGTAGAGAATTATTTGAAGAATTCCAAGGGAGGCGAAAAGACAGTCAAGATAGGATTGCAAAAGAGATGGATGGGGGAGATGGAATCGCTTCTGGAGCAATTTCACAAATAAAAACATTTAAGAGTTAAGAATTAAGGCCATTGTCGGGAAATTTAAGTTTTGTGTGATGCAAAGTGGAGAAGGGACACGTGTTGGCATGACGCAATATCGCAGATCACACGAAATAGAGGTAACCACTAAGTTAAACTATTGTAATTTGTGAACTACAATGTGCAGATAATGACATAAAGATGAAATGGTGGCGACGTAAAGATGATGTAGCAATGGCATAAAATATGAAGTGGCAGTGAAACAAAAATGGTGGGAAGTGATGTAAATATGACGTGCCAGTGACATATAGATGATGTGGCAGTGACATAAAGATGATGTGGCAGTGACGTGGCGATGACGTGGTAGTGATGTGGCAAGCTTACGGAAAATGATGTGGCCCTGAACCTACAAATCACAAGAATTTATGATGATGTGGCAATTTGATGTGGCGGTGACCTAGCAGGGTGATGTGGCATGATGACGTGGACCTCGCCCACGTACCGCACATCGAAATGCTTAGGAGATAGCAGTAAGGAGGCTGCAAGTTAAGCTTAAAGTTTTGTGATGCGAAATGGAGGGACATATGTCGACCTTGCACAACATTTCATCCCACAAGAAATAGGATTTAACTTCAAAGACATCGAAATGTATCTTTTTTTGGTTGTGATGCAGTAAGGATCAAGCGACGTGATGCGATGAAGGGAGTCCATGTGGTAGCACCGCGCACGAGTGCAGATCGCATGGTTTAAGATTTATCACTATTAGTAGAGTGGGAAAACTATGGGAAAGTGTTTGTCATGACTTGTGATTGTTTCAAGGTACTTTGGGACCCGATAGCCCTATTCCATGTATATTATGTGCACGTCGTTTGATTGCTCAAAGTATGTATGTTAATACGCGCAGTTGATTGTTAAGCGTATGTTTGTTATATAAGCATTGTTTGATCAAAAATCATATGTATGTTGATAAAAATCAGATTTGTAATACTCCATTGTGTTAAAAGGGAGTTTTATGTGGGCCATGCCACACAAGTCACAAATAAATGATCTGAATGCAAAGCAAAAACTAGGATCTTGGGCAGAACAATGTTGCGATGGTAAGGCAAATGAAAAGGCTAAATGCGAAAGAAGAGTCGGGAAAAAAGGGAAGCTATGCAGCACAGTTGGAATATAACTACTAAAATATAAAAGACAAACAAACAACAAGAAGAAGAGGACAAACACACAACAAAACTAAGAAACTGCAAGGGCTGAGTAAATAATTGATTGTCACTGTAAATGTATTATTTATTTTTATATTGTTTGTGATGCAAAGGGAAGTATTTGTAGGCAACGGAAAACTCTAATGTAATACTAAAATGAGTACATAGTGTTTTAACATCCTAAATGTGCTGCGTGAGGAAATGAGAATGTGGAAGGAGAAGGGTCATACCTGTTCATTTCATATTCCCATATGGAATGCAAACATATATGAAGTGATCTCTATAAATGATGCTATTTTGATATGCATAGAGAGATTAGAGAGTGGAAGAAGAAGAAGGAGCAGATAGAGAATTTGTGATGATCCAGAGATGATTTAAAGCAGATTTGATGGTTGGAAGGACAACAGTGAAGAAGGAGAAAAATAGAGTTGATATCCAGGTAAATCAACATATGATTTTATTGTAGAGTGAGGAAGTTGGTGCTTCCATATCAAGTTGTAGCTTGATATATGACCAGTTGTAGTTGATTGAGGTAGGAGCCTCCTATGGGTTGTAGCCTATGGAAAATACGTGGGAGTTGGTGCTTCTGTTTCAAGTTTTAGCTTGATAGATGTCCAGTTGTAGCTGGCTGAGGTAGGAGCCTCCTGTGGGTTGTAGCCTGCAGAAAATAGATGGGAGTTAGAGCTTCCTTGCAAGTTGTAGCCTCATGGAGGTTGGAACCTATAGGAAATCATTAGTGAGAGGGAGTTGGAGCTTGCCTTTGCATCAAAAGAATAATAAGATGTGGTTTTCTCCCTTATGGGTTTCCACTTATATCTGTTTTCTATGTGCATGATTATTATGTGTTTATATTTTGTATTTAATTTTCTTAATACCTGTTGCTCATTTATTAATATTGTTGTTCCATTGTACATTAAGTTGATCATGAAATGAAGGTGTAAATGAGTGTAAAAGAAAGTTTTAAAAGACCATGAATGTGTTAAACTAATTCACCCCCCTCTCAGTTTAACTGAGGGTTCAACACAATACAAACGTACTATCATCACCAAAGCATCCCTCGCAACCGAATTCATGATATAAATCACACAAATACAACCTCATGTGATAGGGTTAGGACCACAGTGTCTCTCCTCCTCATCCCAGCGGTGGAAGATAGCTATGCTCTAACACAAACACTCAAAAGACACAAATGATTTGAGAATGCACCATATTGGCCTATATATTGCCCTTTTTTCATTTTTCAATAGACCATAACTGGAGCTCAGAGTACCTAATCACAAAACTGTGAGAAACACAGTGATCAACTCTTCATCATGTTCAAACTAGGCCCCATATATTCAAGTTTTATTAAAATTCATTTTCAGGCACAACGTCCACCATACTTCTGTTCAAGTACATCCTCTCTTTTCACTTAGAAATTCAAGCTATTTTTAAAATATATGTATGAAAAATATGATTTTACTTGCGGTATTGGTTGCAGGTATTACAAACATGCCAGATCCCCACCCGTCCCATCCAACAAAAGTACAAGAGAAGGTATCATTTTAACCCCAGCATGATAGGCTTCCCTAAAAATATTTGCATATCCTAACATCATTTCTCCAGAAGAATCAAACCCTCAGTTCATTCACTTGACCACGTTTATCATCACCCCATCTTGAACATGATAAGCACCCTTGCAAGTTGGTAGAGAATCACCATCCATGACGTCCATCACTCATGTAGACAACATGCCAAGGTTTGGTGCCATGGTCATAAACTTTGAACCGGGAACCACTTCATGTTCACATGCCCACCATCAAACATCAAGTCAAAGTTTTACCCTTTGCATGATAAAACCCTTGTTCTCGGGCCACCACTTTATACAAGGTGGTTCAACAAAAAATGCATCACTACATGTCACATTTGGATTATCACACTACCATGAGCATAGCCCATCTGCAACATTTCATCTGTCTCATCGCCCTCACACCAACACCAATCAATGGGTCCCCCACCCTTATAAAAATGGACTCTTCACATCATTGTGTAGGGTTATTCATGTTAATGGGGTACCTGTATCCATGCTTCTACATCAAAACCACTTTCATATTTTTTTGCAAGTGTACAAATATTTTTTTTAGGAGAAGAATCCCACCCATCTATTTACATTTATTACCTAGCAGCAGTCCCTAACCACCCTTGGTCGGAGCTACACATTCTTTACCATAGCCAGCCATGCCAATAATAGCTAAGCATACACCCACATTGGAATTCCTACCGACCCCAGGGATTTCCTTATCAGAAATTGTTATGATTTCCGCCACTTGCATTTACTTCTCTGACCTTGGGCCACTTAACCACCATCACTAGTTATAACTATTTCTCGTCACCATGCCTAGTTAACCCATCACATTACTCCCTCCTACATAAAAAACCCTAGTCCTTTGCATTAGCACTCATTTTGATCAGCTGATGCTTCCTTCTTGTGGACTTCAACAACTACTTTCCAGGAAGGAAGTGGTACCTTGGATGAATCCTCACCTCATTTGGGGGATCCTCGAATGGTAGGATGTGAATCATAATTTCCCATTGATATCATAGATCCTCGTGAAATTCGAAATCGACATAGTGTTTTTTGTCCAAGATGGTATTGTACTTCATAATCGTTGCACTCTATTAGAATTTGTCAAAGAATCGTATACCAGTAGGCATCTCTTTCATAAATGCTTACACGAGAGGGTCCCCAACAGTCAAATAACCATGCATTCATTAAGCTTATTCTCTAAACATACCATGCATGTGGGTACCACATTTAGCCTTATTTTCAATGAAAAAATTCCCCCGAGGGTGTCAAAAACCATTGTCATCAACCAACAACAGGTCACCAACCACAAAATGTGATATGACAGAACTGGTATCTTTCAAATTAGCTTAACTAGTCAAACGTCATGAACATGGGGCATGCCAATGTCGTAGAAATATTTCGTATTTTATCTCTTGTAGGTTTCCTATCGAGCATGGTGTCTTTTTTAATTAAGACAAGGGGTCTCCCAACTTAGTTCCAAAGCAAGTTACCCTCTCTCTTTCTCCCTCTCAAAATGATCACACAGAAAAGAAAGCATAGCATATTTTTGAATTTCGGTTGTACAATTCTTCCTAGACCTCATACATTAGGGGGAAATTGTTAACACCAGAAAATCGTACTGTCAAAATACATTAAAAATATCAAGTAGAAGGTATAGATGAATATTTTTAGAGAAGGAATACATTAGGGATGACCAAAATTTAATTTTTGCTAAGATTTAGATGGAAATTAATGGATAATTCACATGCATCGAAGAAATTTTGCACACATCATGACAATTCCTTCGATAGCCATGCGGTCCTGAAGATGGTGAAATGTCACCATCCAGGATCACTTGGAATGCTTGGTTAAGATGATTCTCCACCTAGTACTTTCAAGGTTAGATAGATTTGAGCCACCTTGAGGAGTAAATGCAACCCACAAAGGAATCCCTCTCCACTCTTGTGTCACTATCCATATTGGTTTAAGAGAAGAGGGAGGAATTCAAAAAATGTCTATATAAGCCTGCCTTTGGAAGAAGATTTGGAGACACATTTTTATGCTGGCCAAATTTCTTTATAGAAAACTAGCTTGCATAGTCTAGTAGAAAAATGATTGGAAGGACTCATATGTTGGCCAAAAAACATCTCAATCCAAGAGAGAGGGGTCCACCATTTGATCTCGATCTAGCATCCTTTGAGATAGGGAATAGACGCTTGCAGGAACTCGAGGGAAGGAGACCTCCTTGTTCTAGGTATTTGAGCTCCATAGCTCAAAGGACCTTATTCAAGTGTTTAGCATTGTATCATTTTGATTACCAACACCTAATAAGGGGAGAATTCTCCACTTTTGTTATTATGTTTTTTTCTCCATCGAGCTTTTGTATTTTGCATATTGTGTTTTTTTTTTGTTATTAGTGTTGTATGCTTAGTTTCCCTCAAGATTAGTTTACATTGTGTAGAATATGTTCCATTAACATTAGATAATAAATTTTATCTGTGACCTTGTGCAGGTAATAACCAGCTTGCTAAAGAAGTGTATTTTGTACACCCTTGCACCAAATACACTACCACAATAATCTTCAAAATTTATAAATTTTTTCTTAATCCAGTAAATTTCCCTCAAAATTTTCCATGAATTCTTTAATCCAATCAATCTCCCTTGCTATTTTAAAAAGGAGCTTCAATATCAACCATTGAAATGGTATACAATCAACTTTAAATCTCCTTCAAATATTATTTTTTTAACCCCTCTTTTCAAGAATTATTTCAATAGTTGAATCAACATTATAATTTCTATGCAATTATTAGTTGCTACCTTTGGCATGACTATAGAGATCAATGGATCATTGACACTCAATTAAATCTTTCGTTGACCAAATTATTTTCCACTTAATCACCGTTTAAACAAAATTTTATACTGCCTATTTTCATCTATCAAATTTTTAGCCAAATTTTTTTTTATTATAAAAAATGGACCTCTAATTGTAGGCTTAGCAAGAAAATGGTGTGACAAAATTATTTTATCCAAAGTCCATACAAATTATTAGTATGTGCCTTCATTTTATCCAAAGTTATTTACTTCGTGCCTTCATTTTATCCAAAGTAGATAAAGTCCCTAATTGGGGAAACGTTTCGTGGTATGAAAATATTTCTTATATGCAAATTGTTTTTTAAGATTGGTGTCTAATGCATCAGATTCCATGTAGCAGATGTGGCAGATGCCATTTTTCTCGACAATCCTACAGGGTGGTACTTTTTATTTAAGCCAAATTTCATTGCCCATGAGGCAGAGCACAAACAACAGAAAAGCTACATGTGCTTGGATCAGAATTGAGCATCAGAAGGGGATCTAGAAATTTGATTGAAACATGACTCCCTGGATCGAGAGATTATTTATGGTGAGGAATTTCTTACCCATTATACTCTATTATACCACCCACCTGATATCTAGTCAAACATTTATTCATGTATGTGCAGATGCATTTTAACCAGTCCCAGTTGAAGTTGATACACCACCATATGTATGAGTTACCTCTTGGAAAAAGGTTCCAAGGCAAAATGTGAGAGGCTTTTTGCTAAAGGTTCAAGGCTGGTGGGCTCACAAAATAAGTTGATTGGTATCTTCATCATTGATAACTAATTGGTTTGGTATAGTACCATAGGAGACAGAAGGAGAAAAGGCTTGGTACAAGAGATAGAAGGAGGTAAGGTTGGGATTCACGAATGTTTCTCACATCGACAAATTAGGTGTGTTTCAAAAAATTCCACATGAAAATTTAGCCTTTACCTTTCACCTTTCAAGTAAAGAATATGCCCTTATCTAGCCATTCGACCTCTAGCCAGAAGCCTTTCACCAAGGGAGTTCAACCTTTCCATCTCTCACTAGATGCATTTTTCCTTTTGCCGGGAACCTATCACTATGTGTTTTTCCTTCTAAAAGGTGCATATTCCCGTTCAAATACCCGCATTCCTTGGAAGAATTTTCTCCACCTACAAACTCATTCTCTATACTTCATACAAAATCTAATTGACGAGGAACTAACCACCAAGTAAATTCCAGGAGCGTATCACATTAGCCTGCTTGGCTCATTCCCTGAAACTAATGAACGAATGAATATGATGATTGGTTGATAAAAAAATTCTTTTATTTTTTTAGGATGAACATCCTCCGATTGTGTGAGGTTACATACTTCATGAAAAATAGTAAACTTCATGACAGGCTTCGTATTCAAGTATCTGTGCCTTTCCAAGATCACAAATATGATCGAGTATTCCACATGTTTATCATTCAAATAACATAGCCCCATAACAAGAATTATAACCATGTACTTTCATCAAAATCATTGAATATATTTATGTTTCTCTATCTCAGAGACTACTAAACTCCAACACAGATTAATCAGAATGTTTTGCATTAACCATAGAGAAATTATGAAATAGCTTATATACCTTTCCAGTATCTATGAGGTGATGATATCACCATACAAATCCATTTCTCATTCATCCATCTGTAGTCCAAAATACTAGAATGGGGACTAACTAGCATAGTACAGAAACCAGGAGTGGAACAGGGACTAGATACCATAGTAGAGAAACAAGGAGCATTTTTTGTATTCGTATAGCCGAATAGCGAGGCTAAATTTTTTAGGAAGGACTATGTTGAGTATAAATAATTTAATTCATGGTAGAAAGGCATAGGTTGTAGTGGGGTTATGCCAAATATATATAAGATATAAAATCTTCTCTTGTCCATAAGTAGTAATGTCGAAGACCCACATAAGCAGACAAGTGGTAAAATTGTGGGCGCACAAGGTTATGTATGTTGAATTGAATTATATATAATTTAATTACTGAATATTTTTGTATGTGATATTTGTGCATGTCTTACAAGTCTATTACAGGTTTCTAATGTAATATGTATTACATGTTTCTTTTGAAAAATCTCTAAGAGGATGTTGTGCGGATGAAAACTTCAGCTCTATGTAACTTTTGTATGTTTTCCTGTCTTTAATTATTTTGAGTGTGGAACTTTAGGTGGTTTCATGAGTATATTAATATATATCTACCTCTTTTGAGTGTGGCATGGTGTTTACCTCTTTTGAGTATGGTGTTTTCGCCATTAGGTGGTTTTAGGAGTATATTATTTATGCATTAGATTTTTAGAGAAATGATTTTTATAGCCTTTTAAGTCCACCTTTGTTTGATACGTAAGTTCTAGTGGGTCTTCGTGACATTTCTTCGGGTTTAACACTATTTATCCTGTGTTTTTCATATGCCATTTATATGATAACAATGAAATATCTATGTTTATGTCTCTTTCATGAATAAATTCCATTGCGACCATGTCCCTTCCATGAAAAAAATCCATCATGACCTTAATTTCCATCATGAACTTAATCACATGATGAAGTATGTTTTTTGATGATCTACCCAAGTTTCATGTATTCTTCTCTGTTATTAAGGATCTTGTCTACATTTGTGCAATCTAATGTACAAATATAGAAAAATCAATGAGAACATATTTATTTTTAAAATAAAAATTTGGAAAATAATCAAATTCACTTGTAAGCATTTACATTTCCTTTGAAAGGCTTCATGGGTGACAGAAATATCTAGCTTCATATCTATAGAAAACCTTGATAGTTTTCTCAACTTGAGACAATATTTGAAGTTGTCTTTTGTGAAGGTGGGGAAACAAATTTTAGCCCTAAATGACCACCATACCACACAAGATTGTATACCTATCCACTATCTACTGAAGTGGGGTTGATTGCTAGGGTAACTATGTAGTATCATGTTATGTAGAAAATCATCCATCTTCATCAACCATGGGGTGTTGATAGTGTGATAAAGGTATTATGATGAAAATAATTGATTACATAGATATTGTAATGATAACAAAGCCAAGCATTTTCATATCACTCGGAGGTTCAAATAAATCGATATGTATCTACATCTAGTTAACTTCAACCTTGGGATCATATTCTCCATAAGTAGGTAGCTGCAAGGAAAGATGGCTCACCCCCAATTACCCAACGGTGACTCTTTTCCAGAACTTATTAGATACCTACCTTGGTTATAAGTTAGGCATTCAAGGTGCCTATTGAATATAGGGCCTATGCAGGTCAATAATTGCTAGATGCTCGAACAACATTTGGTAACACCAATCACACAGAAGAAAACACTTAGCTCATGTGCGAATGAATTTCTTATTCCTCTCATTTGAAATAATATTAGAGGACTTTAGCTCTGTCACTACCGAAATTCATTAATAGCATGTATAGATATTACATCTACAAATATGAACTTGGAAGTCACTCTAGAATCATCTTCTAATACTATAAGGAAGATCGAACCCAAAGGGAGGAACCTATTGATGTGTGCCGATAATGGCAAGAAAGTTTTTCAGCACCTGGCACCCATTGAAGACCTTCGGCATAAATACGTGGTGACCTAATATTAGTTCCCATATTTTTATTGTCTCTATAGGAAGTTATTGGGCAGGGAATTAATTTTTTGCATGCCTGTCAGTAACTCTTAGTAAGTATCTTGGTCAAAATTTTCTCTTCGTTAGCATCCATATCGAAAGAGAAAATTCCCTATAAACTACCTTGGTTATCACTTTTTTTCATACCAGTTCTAGGATTGGAATATTTTTTAGCTCCATGTTGAGAAAAGAACCAAATATGCCAAATTATATCTCTGTATTTCATTTTTTGCATAGATTGGGGGTGATTTCACCCATCACAACTTATTAATATCCCACACAACAAAAACTTGGCATAAGGAATGAATATCAATATATTGTATAGTAGAGTCAGTAAAAACTTTCCTTTTGATCATTTATGTTAACCAAGTCATATTTTATGCTTCTTTTTAGTGATGTGTTTCCTCCCTTCATCTTGCCCTGATTTTTCTTACTCTTGCCTCCCTTTTTGAATCATGCTTTCCATTAGGAAAATTAAACTCAGCCTAATCATGATAAATTACTACTAATTTACATTGTTCATTTATTTCATTATTACTTTCAAAGTTTGAACGCTCCAGGAAACTATCTTCTCCCTAATGAAATCGTCAAGATCTCTCTCCAATCATGAAAACAACCTTCATGAATTGGTTTCTCACGACGATTATATTTCATATGCATGGTTCTAGTATGCTCATCTCACTCAACAATGGGGATAGATATACTAATTTATTTCAATTTTACTCCGTATCTTTGTGTGCATATACTTATTATGATATAAATTTTAACTATGCAAACATTGATTTCAATAATAAAAATTGTTTTGGCAATAACATTTTCTAACATTTTCTATTTTAACATGGGGACAACGATGTCTAGTAAGAAACATTGCCATCTTTCATTATGTTGTCAATGCTTGTAATAGAATCCCATAATACAAGATAAATATGGAGAATGTCTTTGACGGAATACCCAAAAAGGAAATACCTTTGGACCACTTTCAAAGTGCCATCATTTTAATTTTTTACACAATCTGGGGAGATGTTTTTTGGTTGAAATCTAGGTATCATTTTCTTCTCTACATGTTATTAACGGGTGGGATCCATCGTATATGGCCCCAACTAGAACCCTCAAGATAAATATAGATAATAGAAAAATAGGTGAAATTCATGAAAACCCCTAGTATATTTTCAGACACTTACTCACATGCACTCACCTTTAGAGAGATCCTTGTGATATGTTTGTGTAAAGTATAAATTTAAACTTATATGTTTAGAAAACCCTGACTCTTGGTATACAAAGTTTACCTATCTGAGGTAGCTTAGATAATAAGGTGGAGACCCTATTTATTATTCTCTTTGGAGTTAATTTTTTTACAACTAGATTTCTAGAGCATATATCTTATTACTTGGAAACTAATTTTTATCACCCTTGACGAACCTATGTTCCTTAAGGATCTAATAACGTAAATATTACAGGCACATTTTTCCATCTTATACAATAGGGAATAGTCTTCATAGGAAGTTAAAAATTTCAATTTCTCAACAACATGAATATTTTTCTCCTCTAAGGTTGCTAAACATTTCAATTTATCAACACACGAATAGTTTTCTCCTCTAATTTTGTTATTTTCTCATCAATGGTGACATCCATCTTAGCTATATTTTCCTTTCCATTATTATCATCCCCTATGCAAATAATTTTTTTCCCAAAACCATTGCATCTCTCCTTTCCATTCCTACTGAAACTATCTATTGCATGTACAACATTCTTGGCAGAAGCATGTTATGATTAATTAATATAATCCTACAATAATAACATAGGTAAACAATGGTTTTGTTGTATAGGTTTAAGAACCATTATATCAATCCTTTGATTAGTAAATCTAGTTCATGATCGGTTAACCTATTGGGGTAGATACATTTGTAGGCTCATGGTAGTAAGGATTCGTGGTAGTTTAAAGTGAATGGAATGGGAATTACTACATAACTTCCACAAAAATAGTAATTGAGGTTAAAATAGTGTATCACATGATGGAAACAATGTAAATAATTATAGCATACGTGTGTCAACAGTATGACTGGGTCAAAACAACATAAAATTTCAAACTTTAGCACCCTATGCCATTAATATTTGTAACTTCTAAATGACCTTGATGGTTGGATGGATTCACCTATTCAGTCCATATCATGAACAATTAACCCTTATTTATCAGAAAGAAAGTAGTAATGATTTTATACATTATGAATGGCTATGGGAAAATAGGAACATAGCCTAATGGATTGGGAACATAGAATAAAGAATCTTTATAACTCTCCTAGTACTCCTAAATTTTCTGCACTCTCTGAACTGATGAGAAAAGGTCAAAGCACTACCAAAATTCCTCGTCATAATTTTCTCAATAAGTTTTCTGAATTTACCAAATTTATGTTCCCTAAATTTTGTGAATACATGTTCCTTAACTTTTTAAAAAGTTGAATTATTACCAAACTTTACAAATGGAGAGGAAATATGTTTGGACAAGTTTCAAATGAACATATGCATGACAGAAGATTTAGATGAAAATATGTTTGGCCCTTGGGTTCATTAGTAGACTTTACTTTCCTCTTTCACTGAAGGCATCTTGGTGTCATCAATAGGTTCTATTTTACCTTTTTAGTGAAGGCACCTCTTGGCATGAATGGTCCCAAGGGCTTGTGCGTGTGATTTTTTGGTGTGTTTCTTTGTATATAAATTCACATAGGAGCCACTATCAACTAGTTCTTAGATCCAACACTTTGTCATTTTTAAGCAAGGAACTGAACCCCTCTACTCGCAGGGAATACCGCTACGACATCCGTTCCCTTGTTTTTCTAGAGAAGGAATTCACAATTTAGTGTTAGAAAGCCACCTCCTTTCTTATCAAAAGCCACCTATTCTCTTGCTTCTCAAAGGTTTTTTCTAAGAACTCCATCAAAGTTATATTTAATCCATAAAATTGGCGGTGGGCTTTATAAATACTAGAACTATTTTGGATTACTCAATCCTTATTCCTAAATAATGTTATAAAAATGGAGATTAGGAGGCCTGAGGAGGTTTTGGGTTTCATGAAAGATAAAAATATTTAGGATTTTTGGATCCCTATTCCTTGATAATGTTATAAAAATGGAGATTAGTAACCCTGAGGAGATGATGCATTGTCTCTTGTAATTAAATTTTACTATTTTCACTCAAACTCTTTTACCCTTATTTCCAATTATTTATTTAAGCCCTGGATTTATTTTTAAATATCAGTCATGGATTTACTTTTAAATATCATTTTCTTTAGATTTTTTTATTAAAAAATTAGTGAAGTATGGGAAATGAAATAATATTGGTTTGAAATATTATTTTCTTCCCTAGTTTCTTCCAAAATTGATGAATCATTGCAAATTATTCACCAAATAAACTTAGCATGTATCATTTCTTTTTCCCTTTTCTCTTTCACATTCACAATAGATAAAGACTTGGCATCTATCAATTTTTTGGTTTTTCGAGCTTTCACAATACGGAAATAAAACAGCTATTTTGAATCGTAGAATTTTTGCACCCATTACTAAATCCTTACTACAATATTGTTCTGGTAGTACTAAGTCATAACACAGATTTTATTGTTATACTAATCCATAACATCATGGTTTTTTCTTTGATTTAATATGACCAAACCTTGCAAGAATATGAATGATTCTTTGTAGTGGATTATGCATATTTGAGATGTTATCAACATCCTCAATTACACATTCATATTGGTCATTTTGATGTTGAAAAGTAATAGTATTGATAATTTATTAGGATTAATTTAAATTATTCTGCGTTTAAAGTTTTTTTACCAAAATTGAGTGATATAATTTTTTTATTGAGTCGTTGTTTCAACCAAATTTGAATATCAAAACTAAGTGGCATCCAACTCTCCTCACTATGCTTGTAACACACTCGACATCGCCTGAAATGATTTCCAACACCAAACTAAGTGTTCCAGCCTTGATGCAAGCATAATGTAATCCATGATTGATGAAGGAGATCTCCAACCAATTTGTAGTACTCTTTACGATAATCGTGTCTTGAGCATTCATCAACATAGAGCATGCCCATTTTGGAGAAGAGATCCCTTTAAGAAGACAATATCCGGTAGCATTACGATTTTTGAATCGAGGATTCAGGTTAAGGAACTTGACAACTCTTTTAACACTTGATAATTGATAACTTCAATAAGCTTTCCACCGTGAAAATGTTCCTAATGGCCACGAAACCCGTAATGAGAAAATGTGAAGGAAATCCGTAGTGAGAAAATGTGAAGTACGTTGTGGAAATTATGTGCAGGTGATGCATTGCAAGTTTATCCGTTGCATTATGAGAAAGGTTAATACAAGAAATTACAACTATTATAACAGTGTCATGATTAATCCATTTGAAACTGAATGGATTCCACTTTCATGTCATAGAGAGGGTGTAATCACCTATTTTAATATTTTAATATTGACTCTGTAAGTGAATTTTTATTAGCAAATATTAAGCAACATAAAGAATTAATCATTGACTTAATACATTTACATTGTGTTGGCTGGACATAAAAAAGTAATATCTAATGGATAGGATGAAAAATCTGCAGTCAACCAATCAATTATTTGTTTACTGCATAGTGATTACTGTTTACCAATAGCCTCAAATATTGTGATGAAATTGACTTCTTTTCTATTTAATTATTAACTTGATATTTCATTTCCTTTTAAGAATTAATTTATTTTCCATTGCCTCTTAAGAATTAACTTATCCTTCACTACCTTTTAAGAATCACCAACTTCCAATATTGTGATTTGATAAGGATTCACTTTTTTTAATCAACTGCTTCACCGTGATTATTTTGGTAAACTAAATTTTGATTATTAGTAAAAGATTACGTGAGTCCATGGTCTATGTTTATTATTGTATTTCATTAAAAAATTATTGTCTTTCATTAAAAAAAACTAGTGCATTGAAAAAATAATCGACTCATTCCAAAAAAAAAATACAATCCATAAGAGTGATCTTAAAAGACATAGTGCCCAAGGGATGAGAAACCTTGTACAGCGTATTCCATGGCATATGAAAATAACATGGAGACTTTTCAGTATGATCTACCACATAATAGACATTAGTCGATTATTGCAAACCATCCTTTAAAAAAACTAGTTGAACCAAAAAATGAGACACATTGAAAGCTAAACATCATAATAAAACTAAAATGAGGTGGAAGCATCCATCTCAATTGGGTTGATACAACTCAAAAGACAACTGAAACCACCATCAAGTGCAATGCTTACCGCTATCCTCATGATGCCACTTATTTCTTTCTATTGAAGAATGGTATCATCAAAGACCACAAGAATATCATTTTTAGTATCATTTTGATCTCGCAGAAATCAACCCTATCATTTTGATCTCGTAGAACTCAAACCAATAGCAACTTTATCCTCCAATAAAAGTCAACGGTAAGTGGATAATGTTTTTCTTCATCCACAGGTGTGGCTGGTGTTTGACACCTCTTCTTTCACATCTTCTACCTATTCAGAATTTGAAAAGTGTTGTGTTCTTCAATAATGCTATCTTCTAATTCCCATAACTTTCTCATTCATGCATGGGAGCTTTTTGGTGAGCCATGACCACCTCATTCTCTTCAACAATGTGCTCTTTGTTCAACCATCTTAGCATGTGATGAAAAAATTACGAGAACATGCTTTAGCAAAAAAATCATCATACACCAGTGTATGTTAGGCTAAAATACTCATGAAAATACTCCACATATCCCACGGCCATTGGAAGTGACTATAAAGAGTAGAGAGAAGCTTGAATTGTTGCAAGTGTAAATGAAAACACACCAAAGATTTTGCCACATATTCTATACAAAATTATTGATAATGAGTGAAATTAAACCCAATCGTACAAGCTTGCCCAAAGAATAAAGAGATTAGTACCCTACCCACAGCCTAAAGAAATATGCAAGTATCTAAATCAAAATACAGAAAAATTAAAACAAGAACCACCACCACCTGGACTGCATTAAATGAATACTATGAACTTAACATCTCCACATAAAAACACTTTTGCAGACACCTCAACGTTACTTATTGAATAAGGTGACTGGTCCTTGTTACATGTCCCTTCTCACTTATACAAGGAAATTCCTTCCGCATGTTAGTTGATTTTAACTAATTTGTTTTCGGCCCTAAGAAAAATTTAATTGGCCTTAAAATATTCAAATTCTCAGAATCTACCTTTTCACACCTCCTTCATATCTAGTGAAGATACAGTGGGATGTTGACTAGTCTCATCTCTCCATCTTCGATAAAATTTTAGCATCAATGTATGTGTTTCATAGTTGAATATTTTAACCAAGTGAGTTCCTAATGTATACCTTTCATGTTTGGCTCTTTGGTGGGTTGGATCTTTAACCAACGATAATCCATGCTTTCTTTAAAGTTACAAAATTTGACGGTTGAACTTTACTTAGTATTGATATATATTGTCATTGCTGCAACTTAATTACAAGGAGAATTTTACCCAGTTTGTACTTTTCCTATTTAAGCCTTGGTTCCTGCAATATGTTAGTTCATTTCATTGCGGAGTCTGATTCCTCTCCTATTTTATAATATGCAATATTTAGTTTTGGTGTGAATTGTTAATTAATACATTGAATTTACAATTGAAATAAGAATGTGTTTTTTTATCAAGTGTTTTTTTCTTTTAATAAGGAGTGACACCTTTTTTTTTTTAATAAATAGTTATTTTCAGTTGTTAGTAATTTTTTTATTTTTTCTAAATGTAAATATAATTTTGATTGTAGCTTTTCTAGAAGTTTGAGGGATATATGTGAAGTTAATTGTTGATTGTGAAAAAGTGAAGTTGGGTTACACATTTTTTTCTTTTTTGAGAAATATATATATATATATATATATATATATATATATATTTGTTCTTTAATTTTCTACAAGCCAAAGCAAATTTTCTGTTTAGAATTTCATTTTGCCATAAAAATAAAAGTTGTCAAAAATTTTATTAGCTTTCTATTACTTATTTCTTGGAATTTTTTTATACAATTCTGATATGTCAACTGTGTGTTTCTTTGTGTGCGTGTTCTTTAACAATCAAAGGATTCATTAAAATGTCATGTTCAAAGGCATTGGTGTATTATTTGAAAACTTTGTGTTTTTTAGGAAAAAAAATGTGTTACAACAATCTAGACAGAGTCTACTTAATTTTCGTTATATTTAAGAAACCAATTGATGAATATGATAATTACTAGATTTTTTTGAACTGATTCAATATGAAAACACTGCATATTTTGAATATGTTTCGGCTTGCACAAAATTTCTCAAAATATAAGCTATAAAATAAAAATATAAAAACTACCCATTAGAGATGACGGACCGATGTAATGCACCATAATTTTTTCAATTTTTTTTACACTGTATTTTGGAAGATACAAAATATTGATTTCCCTCAATCATAATGAGTTTCAAAAATTGTTTACACCCGTTTTATTACAAAATTAATTAAAATTAGTAAATATCTA
Source organism: Pinus albicaulis (assembly GCA_034641835.2). Lineage (NCBI taxonomy): Eukaryota > Viridiplantae > Streptophyta > Pinopsida > Pinales > Pinaceae > Pinus > Pinus albicaulis. The sequence continues at coordinate 620,265,584 of CM076580.1, forward strand.
TGAAATTCCATAAAAGTTATATTTCCCGAAAGTATATTTAATTCTGCATATACTTCTCTTGGTTCCCACAGTTAATTCATAATTTCGTAGAGTTTAATCAATCCAAAATTGAAGAAATGTGTTTAGAGCTCAGCTTTGCTTAATTGCAGACATGTTAGTTCAACTAAACTTTAAAAAAAAGTTCGGCCGAATTGTTTTTTGTCCCCACTGCCCGTCAACTCTTACGACACAGAAGTTCGGCCGAAGTTTTTAAAATTTTTTCGAAACTTTCAATTAACTTTACGTCAATGGAAAACTTCAACAAAGCCCTCAAAATAAAATAAAATGTGGCAATATAAATAGGCGTAAATGGATTCATTGTTTTCGCTAATTACACATATTTATTCATTTGATCTGATTTTGCAATGGATTTTTTTGGGCTTAATTTTCAAAGGACTCTTTTTGGCTTAACATTTAAAGGACATTTTTTGGATGCTTTTTGGGCTTAATTTTCAAACGAAATTTTTTTGAAGGTATTTTGTTTCTAGAGGTTTCAGGCTTATTTTTCAAAGGACGTTTTTTTGGAGGTATATTTTTTTTTAGAGATTTTTGGGCTTAATTTCCAAAAAACATTTTTTTGACATTTTTTGGACTTTTTTTGGGTTTAATTTCGAAATGAATATTTTTAGGCTTAATATTCAAAGGATATTTTTTGGAGGTATTTTTTAAAGTGATATTTTTTTAGAGGCTTTTTGGGCTTAATTTTCAAAGGACATTGTTTTGAGGTATTTGTTTTTAGAAACATTTGTTTTAGAGGTTTTCCGACTTAATTTTCAAAGGAAATTTTCTGGAGGTATTTTTTAAGGTGACATTTTTTAAGAAGTTGGGCTTAATTTTCAATGTACATTTTTTGGTGGTATTTTTTGAGGGCTCAATTTTCAATGGACAATTTTTGAAGGTATTGTTTGAAGTGACATTTTTTAGAGTACATGTTTTGGGTTGAGGTAAATATTTTATAATGATTTTTTAAAATGACTTTCTGTCTAGCTTTTTAAATGAAATTTTTTTGCAGGACTTGGAAGGAAATATTTTGAGCTTCATTTCATTTTTAGAAGACATTTTTTTCTTGGATTTTTTAAAGTAAGTGTTTTGGATTGAAGTATGTCTTTTGTGCAAAATTTTTAAAATGAGTTTTTTTTTTTAAATTAAATCTTTTGTGATGTTTTTTTTAATTGAGTTTTTGTCTAAATTTTTGAAAGAATTGTTTTGAACTTCATACTCAATTATCATGGAAAATCGAAGGAATTGCAAGAGAAAATATGATCGAACAAGAGACCCTGAGGAACGTAGAGAACAGGGGAGAGAATATTTAAAAAAAAAAGAGAAGAACGATCAAATATTCAAAGGGAAAATCAACCTCAACTAGAAGTTGAAGCAGACATATAAATGTAAATATTATAAATTTGATATTTAAAATTTTCCTAGTGTAAATTCTTAAGCTTAGTTTTTATTTGATGAACTAATTTGAAAAATATTTTGCAATGTAAACATAGAGAGATATTCCTCAAAACATTGATGATGAGATACAAATTTTTGAAAGAGAAAGTGAAAGTGATATTGAACCAATGATTGAAGATGGTAAAAATGTTTAAATAAATTCAAGTAAAGAAATTGAATCACCTGGTATATATATATATATATATGTTGAACACATGCACATATTATTGAAATTATACATATTTATTAATTTAATTATTTATTGAATATGTAAACTTATTACATGTACTATTAATTCGAATATGTATAGATGAAATCAATATCGATGATGAGATGTTAGAAATTGTTGACACTCACACATATGGAGATAAAAAATCTGACTATGTTATACGATATCGTGTTAATCACATTTTTTATTCGTTCTTCATAGAGGAAATTATGGAAGTTCAAGCCCAATTGTTGAAAGGTCTCTTAACATTAAGGAAATTAAAAGAAGCTGTGACTTTATTGGGTATTGGAAAATCAACAAAAGAGAAAAAAAATGAAGGAAAATGTGATACAAAATATAAATAGTGCTATAAATTCAATTAGAAGATATAGACATAAAAATGTTTCAGATGCATGTAGAGAAATACATATGGAAATGGTTTCATCAAGTAGTAAAGAGAATCGCTTGGTAAAATCTATGGCACGCGCATTAGGAACCTCACAAAAAAATTTGCACAAACATCGGAAATTTTGGTTGCAAATAGATGTAAATGATGAACTTGTTTGTTGGACAACTATTTGTAGGCAACCATACAAAGATAGACTTGGAGAAAATGTTAAAAAAATAATATATGAATATTGGATGAAAAATTCACATGTTTCACCAAAAGCAACGGATGTGATCCGAAGAAGAATAACAAAAAATCAATGCGAAGATCATCCAAAACATTTCTTGGACACCACTCAGATAGATTTTTTCAACAAGTTCAAAGAAGAGAATCATGAAATTGATGTCTCAATCAGTGAGTTTGTGCAACAAAAACCTTGGTATGTAAAACCTATCCCAGCATGCGTGACACTTGTTCTTGTTATTATCATGTGTAATTTCGGTTATATTATGACACATTCCTTAATTTTGGTAGAACATTTTTGGAAAGATTCACCTCCTCCTTCCACTATCCATGATTTCATCTCTCAAATTCTATGTGGAAGAGAAAGGCATGAATTATTTTACCAAAATAAATGTGTTGGTGGTAAAAAATGCGATGATTGTGGAAATTTGACTAAATTTCAAAACATCTATCATACTGATATAAATGATCAATCATCGTCCAACATGAAAGTGAAATGGAAGAGATATGAATATATCCATACATCGATTCAAAGTTCAAATAGTGCTAAAATAATTGAATTAGAAGAAGAAGAAATTTTTGTGATAGATTTTTTGAGAAAGTTTGAGAAAGAAAAGTATAAATACACCAATCATTCCCATAGAGCTCGACGACAGGACTTGCAATTCAAAAAATCCTGTGATTTTTTTCCACCAGGGACCATTTTGTCAATAATTGATTTTGCAGAAAACTACACATTTGTTCCACAAAAGGAAATTCAGTGACTACTATCATTCTGACCAAGTCTCCATGCTGGTCCATATTCTATATAGATATGCTGAAGAAAACATTGATCATATAGAAAGCATCAGTGAAAATTGGCATGTTATTAAAGAATATCATTTTTATATGAGTGACGATCATACACATGATACATATTTTGTACAACACTGTTTTGGAAAGATTTATGAGTCCTTGAAAAGTCATGGAATAAAATTCAATGAACATTGGATATGGTGAGATGGACGTGTTATCACCCTAGTAATTTCTTAGGTCATGGGATTTTGATTTATGGTTAAAGAAAACAAAGGGTAACCAAGAACCTCTTTTGGATTTCAGGATCTAGCCTTCCTAAATTTTAGAGAGGGATCTCTCCTCAAGATTTACCTTGATTTTTTTATAAGATTTTAGGCTAGGTATGATTGGACAATTGGTTTGTTTTGAATGTTTGGTGGGAATAAAAGGTACCTGAAGGTAAACCACAGAGGGATCTACCAGACCATTGGGCTATAGAATCAATTTCTTGGTAAGAAGAGCTAGGAAATAAGGTCAAAAGAGAAAATGTACTAAGGGCAGGGTAGATGACCTTCAAAGGGTTTGGAAATATGCTTTTTGATGAAATGGAAAGATTTGAACAAAAGGGAAATGAAGGATCCTTAAGTTATAGAATATAAGATGAAAGAAATGGATCAAAAGGGATTAAGAACAGTTAAGGATTCTTAATTTGGATATCAGCAGAAAATATATCAATGAATAACTAGTAAAAAACAGGGAGTTTTTAATACTAATCTTGTTTAAGCTTTCCTAGTCAATCATTTAAGACAAAAAACATGTAAATGTATGTATGAAAATTTTAGAAAGATAAACAGTGTAAACAGGAAAATACTTGACTTATCTGATCAGCACAAGAATCCTGAGTTATGATGTCTATTTGACTTAGTTCCAGTCTGCTGCTTTACAAATCGACTCACACAAACTCCCAATGTATTCAGCAAAATGTCTATAGTAGTCTTGAAAAAATTTATTCCACACAAAATACTTCCAAAAGTGAAGTATTTATACAAATCCTAAACTAAATTATCTTGAAAAATATCAAGATTGGTTCACAAAATATCTCCATCTATTTTACATAAATAGAACTTAAGTAATGGACACTCAGAACTAATGCATCTATTTGGCACTACTTTTTATGGATAGGTGATGACAAAGAGGATAATTTGAATTTGATCTCAACTCTTAGTTGATGATGAGGCATCAAAGTCACTAACTGTTTCCTTTCTTTGTGCATTCTTCTCCAGCAATTTTGCAAACTTGGGGTCCAATGATACCTTTGTAGTTATCAATCTGAAATAGATATGTAAAAAGCGAAAGAAAATATTGTGGATTAATATGTTGGTGAGATAAACCTCTTTCAGTTTCCTAAAATTCCTCTTCAGTTGTGCACAATAGGCTTTGAAAAAAGATGTGTAAAACAGAGTTTTACGGAGTTTGAAAAATAGGTTGTAAAGATGTGCATGTATATTTCATTCTGTAATAGCTGTGCAAAAATTGACATAGGTTTTTTTAGATGGGTCTCTTAGGAATACAAACCACTTTTACTTTTGTAAGGTGTATTTCTTATTGGTCACTATCTTTTCTAAAAAATGATGACTTAACAGGAATTTTCTGCAAAGAGAGCTTTCAAATATTGTTTAATATTTCCCAATCCATAATGGTTGTTAGAAAATTGAGAGAGGTTTTTGTAGTTGGACACTTTAAGAACATAAGCATCCTTTAGTTTTGAAAAATTCATCTTGGATTGTTCACAATAGTCTCTACAAAACAATGACTTATACATGAAATTTATGCAAAAATGTTCCTTCTTGTTATGTTTTCATCTTTTCACCTTTTTGTTCTTTTAACTGTTTTAATTTCACTTTGTATAAACTTCATTGTTGGTGAAAGTATTTCTCATCTCTTTTTACCATTTACTGCCTCTGTATTTAATTTTAATGTTTACTTTTGACTGCTCTGTAACTTTGTTTTAACTTTCACTCTGGCTTTTACCTTATACACTTTAACCATTGATATTATTTGACTGTTATGTTTTCAGTTGTCATTGGGAATTCTGATTTCACTTTACCATTCACTGTGAGAATTTCATCATTCTGATCTCTCTCTCACATGATTTTGTTCTTTCTTTGTATACAAGCTGTTTGTTGAATGAAGATATTGAGTTAAAATCTGAGAATTTGGAGCAAACAATTTTGTCAACTAGTATTGAAACTGTTGGCCCAAATCCATATTTTGATAATAAACTGCAAAAATCAAACAATTTTTTAATGAAATAGACGTCTGCAAGGAAGTTTTTGAAGGCTTCCAAAAGACCTATGGAATGAGATCTATATGTGGAGGTTTAACTCCATTTTTTAGGCATTTTGGGTAGCTACTACAAGATTAGACTATTTGCAGGAGTTATTTACTTTAACTGAGATGAAATTGAGCAATTTAGGCTAAGAATGGATTCTTTTGGGCTTTTTTACTCAATTAGGTTTATCTGAAGCTGTAAAACTAGCATAAAACATAAAACAGGGGTTTTCTGAATGGGTTTGATTAAAAAGAGGGATTATCAAGGTAATTCAAAGGTTTTAGTTGTTCAGATCCTTCAATTTAATCTTAAAACTGTGAAAATTGAGGAAATTGGCTTTAAAAAGGTTCACAGTAGAAAATAAGGCTTTCTGGGAAAATTGGCCAGGGTTTGGCCTGTTTTTTGGTGTTTTTAGGAAATTTTTATCGGTGATATATTTTAATTGAAAGTTGGTTTTAATTATTCATGGTTCAAAATTGAGTTTGCAGGCTTTAATCTATTGAAAAATACCTTAAATGTAGATATCTGGCTGATTGAAAGGGTTTCTGATGTTGAGGCTAAATGTGAGGCCAGGTCTAGCTTACAGGTGCATCAAGTGGCTTAATTGGTTTTCATAGTGGAAATATGGTCAAACTTAGCTTTCTTAGGGTATAGGCTTGAAGATTGGTTGAAAGGTATTTCATTGGCGGGCTTAATTTTATCAGTTGGGAATGCACAAATAGATATATATAAAAGAAATCATAAATCAAAGGTTTTTAAACTCTGATTCATATTTATTATTTATGCATTCATTGTGGATCTTATCCAAAGGCGGGAGGCTATTTGTTTCTCAAATGCAAAAATCGTCAACAGTTTTCGTGTTGGCTTTTTGTGGTAAGCTATATTTGGCAATATGAACATGATCGAATAACAATCAGACACGTAGCATAGGGTGGTTTGGTAAAACAAATTTTATCGCGGAACTTTTAATAAACATTGGTCGATCAATTTCGGGGCGCGAGATGGAATGTACACCATTGGATTTTTTCAGATGATGTGAATGGTCGGGATTTCTTTTTAAGCTGTGGGAAAAGGTAAGTGGGATGGGGATGTAATATAAGCCGTTGATATGAGATGATAGATCTACGGTTTAGGCTTAACACGAAATTAGGAAAGGAATATAGTGGTGGGGTATGTCAACTGGGTATCGTGTTAATTTAGGACTGTTGGATTAGAATTTTATGATTGATCGGGGGGCAATGGATAACTTGTGGGGGCGCCGGGCTACATTATTTGGAAAAAGGATTCATGTACATAAACAAAGTTTATATATAAGGTAAAAGCACATGAGGCAGGTTAATGTGTTAACCATGGTTTAAGATTAATGTATATAGCGTGAGGCTATTTACATGGTAGAATAATTTATTTGGGAAATGGGATCAGGGAATATATTTTTTGATTTAAACATATATAAAATATGTATAAAGCATTTTTTGCATATTATTTTTATTATATAGTAATAGACTATGGAGGTGTATATTTACTATAGGGGCGGGAATACTTATATGGTTAGTTTTTTGTCAAAGGGATAGCTTCGGGATTTTATTTAAACATGTGATTAATAAATTTGACATAAAAATATTATAATAAGGGGATTTTTGGGATAATTAATAAAAAGGAGTTATATTAATAGGACTAGGACTTTTTATAGGGTGTTAACAAATAAGTTAAGTGTTAATATGACTAGGTTAAAGTGAATACTCAAAACATACAATTGTAACCAAGAAAAGTGAGGATTTAAAGCCAAGCTTTCATAATGATAATTTCATCACTTCACCTTAGGATAAAATGCTATTTTGAGGGTTTTATGTTTCATGAGATGTAGGAAGTTAATCAAATGAGGTTTTGAGCATCATTAAGTAAAAATGGGATCTTTACTTATGATTTTTCATGGTAATGAATGCATGAAAGGAAAATGATGTGATTTCTGGGATTAATATAGAAACTTAACACTTTCAACTAGTCAGTCATTGAGCCTTGGGTCTGGTCCCAACAGAAGTTAGAGAAATGCCCTGAGCCTCTTTGACTGATTGTCTAGAATGTCAAATAGCTATGGGGAGGGGAAATTAGTTATTGTACCCTGGTGAAAGATATTTAAAATGGATTTCCCACCTTCTTCTTCCTACCCAATCATATCTCCTAACATTTTTTCTTCTATTTTGATCAGCTGCATTTGAGCTACCAACCTTACAACATTTTATTCTTTTGAAAGCAGTAAAAACTATCTAATTCTAAACTTATTTCATCCAAGAATCTAGAAAATTTTGAATTATTTTATTCTCTACCTAACTACTGAATTGTCAAGATTAAACTATCTGAAAACTCTTTATTCTCTATCTAAAACAAGTAAAATTGAAACATGATAAATCAAGATTAAATTGTTCAACTCATTATGGATTGTGGAATTTATTGACACTCTGCTAGAATCATCTGAAAAAAGTAAAAGTAGTGGCATTTAGATTTGCACACTTTCATGTTTTATTCATCTTTTTTCTTTGGTTATATCATTTTTCTAAGTCCTTTTTTTTTTCTTTTAGGATTTTTACCCTCTTTTTGCTTTTCTATATTTTTTATTTTTTTACAAATATGGGAAAACAACTTGCAGAAAGAAAAATATATACATATTTACACAATTATCATCATTCAAGTCAAAATTATGAATCCTATATTTATAGGTTTCTAACAAGATGCGCAGGTTAATTCAAATCTTCACAATCATTCTTTTGGTTGTGTTGTCTTCATATGAAAACCGGCACTAACCATTGTTGGAATTTCTTTGAGACTAGTCATGGAAAAGGAGAACATCATGATGCATGGGCATGCATAAAATGAGCACTTTGAAGATATCAAATGGACCCCTCTACAAACCGACTTGTCTCAGCTAAAGAATTTGTTCAATGGTGCGTTGCTGCACTAAGCCATGAGACTAACCAATCAAGGGAAGTGTGAAGGTACATTCAATTTAATTTTTATTGGATTTCTAATTTTAAACAGTGGACATTTATCACAACGGTTATCTTTGATGGTATTTTGATATCATATTGATATTCTTCTTCCAAATTTCCATATAGTTTGTTTTGGAATATTGGGGTCAAAGATGTAGATAGATCGATTGGAAATATCGTTGAAACAATAAAAAGGACTCGAAAATTGAATTCAATTAAAGAAAATTTGTCCACAAATGTGTTTGCATTGGATAAAATAAAATATTCTTGTTTTTTTCATGTTTGCATAGACAACGCAAAATCCAATGATATTTGTGAAAACAAAATGTATGTAAAATATTGGCAGCATACAAATCTAAATACAAAGGGGAAAATGTTCATTGCAATGTTTGAAGAAATGCAATTAGAGGAGACTACAATATCATCTAATGGTGATCGGGTTTTTTTATCTTGTTAGATAAGGTAACATTTCAATTTCTTTCAAATGTTAGAGATCTAGAAATAGATAATAAAATCAAGTACATGTATGTTAATTTTAAAGTTAAATTTTCATGTTAATTATGATCTAAATCTAAATACATAAGTTTGTTTTATTGTGCAGGAGGTTTTTTTGTTGTAATTTCACCTACTATCAATGATGAAAATGTGAAGTATTATTTGATGCGGTGCACTAAATGAAAGATGAAATTATTAGAAAACTATAATGATCATGGGTTTACATATGACAGAGGGTCTATTATATTGAAAGGTTATTTTTTCAGACAAACTAATCAAAGTAGGGATTTTTTTTAATTTTAAGACTATGAACCTAATGCCATAAGTTTCCAATATAGTCACTTGGTGTGTGCAACATGCATAAAATTAATAGAAGTTCAATCAAAGAAAAAACGAAAATTAAGAAATGGAAAATGTGAAAAAACGATCATGAAAAGATCATTGAAGATGGAATTCCATTGGATTTTTTTTTATTGAACTACCCAACAATTTCTTCTCTTTGGATTCATGTTTTAGAACTTCTAGAACTCAACTAAAAATTGAACTCCCTTGTTATGTTATCTGTGCAAGTGTTTGCACATGTACATTGTTTTGGCACATGCACACAAGTAATTTATACAAGTGTACACATACACATGTCTAGATTATCTGGTCTAAACGATTTCATACATTCTCCGGTACAATTTTTCATAATGCAATTATTGCAAAACGTACATATCTGTGTATCTAACATAGTTGATATAATGCAAATTTGAAGTTGCACGATTTTGTTTTAGACATGCGTGTCTATTAGAATTAAATTATAATATTCATTATTAAATGCAAAATGTGAGGTACATGTTTTGTAATTTCCAGTTTACTATCAACTAAAAGTACCTTTTCTATGTGAATTAATGAGAAATGTTGCACGTACTGGATATATATGTTCTAGAATGCAATTTTAAAATTTTATGATTGTTTGACACATCTAAGAAGACCTAGAATCTTATGATTGTTTATATATATATATATATATATATATATGTATTGTACTTCAATCGTTTTAACATATATTCAAACATGCACTTAAATCATTTCTATGTACATATATTCATGTGAACTTATTTTTTTTTTTATAAAATGTCAACTTGAATTTAAAAAAAAAACATTATATCACAATCACATGCCAAATGTAGTTCAATCATCCAAACGTTGAGTTTTAAAAACAAAACATTATATCACAACATTATTGAACACATACCAAATTTAGTTCAACTATCCAATAAAAACAAAACATTATATCAGAATCACATGCGAAATGTAGTTCAGCCATCCAAAAATTGAGTTTTAAAAACAAAAATAATTATATCACAACGTTACTTCACATGCCAAATGTAGCTCAACTATTCAATAAAAGAAAAAACAGTATATCACAATCACATGCCAAATGTATTTCAACCATCCAAAACTTTCATTTTAAAAACATTTTACATTATATCACAACATTACTTCACATGCAAAATCTAGTGTAGTTCAACTATCTGATAAAAACAAAATATTATATCACAATCACATGCCAAATGTAGTTCAACTATCCAATAAAAAAAAAACATTATATCATAATCACATGCCAAATTTAGTTCAACCATCCAAAACTTAGAGTTTTAAAAACAAAACAAATTATATCACAACATTACTTCACATGCCAAATGTAGTTCAACTATGGTTTGTAATTCAATATTTCCATTTACAGAGATTCATTTTATATTTTTAACAAGTTTATAAAATGACAACTTGAATTTTAAAAACAAAGCATTATATCACAATCACATGCAAAATGTGGTTCAACCATCCAAAATATACACTTTGTGAAAATGTAATTTGAAGTTTCCATCTAAAGATTCATTTTATATTTAACAATAAAATGAAAACTTGAATTTTAAAAACAAAACATTATATTACAACATGTGATTACACGCAAAATGTAGTTCAACTCGATTCAAAAAAATTGAGAACTTGAGTTTTAAAAACAAAACATTATATATATCACAAGATGTGATCACATGCCAAATGTAACTATCCAAAATTTAAAATCATTCTTGACAAAAGTAAATGTAGTTTAAAACTATATATAGAAAAAGAAAAATATGTCCAAAATTTGTATCTCACATTAACAATAAAAGCATATATATATATATATATATAATACATTACAAGTATCAAGTTATATATAGAAAAGTAAATATATGACTGCATTTAGATAAGACTGTATATAAAAAGATAAATTTAACAGTAGGTCTATCAAATATAATGTTGCACACATGTGCATCGTCCATGAGATACAGATGGATCTAGTGTCACTCCCAAAAAAGCTTCGATCCTCGAGCCATCTTGTGAAGCATGGGGAACCTGTAAACAATGTGTACAAACATTAAAACTTAATGTTTTAAAATTGAATGAGAATATAGATTTTCATGTAAAAAAACGAAATGAAAAAAAAGATCACGCAATACCTCATGAGGTTCTCTCCATTGTGTTTTGTTGTTCGTCCATTAAAACTCCCCCCACAGGAACATCTTCCACAGTAAACTGTACAATCTCTCTCTCTCTCTCTCTCTATATATATATATATATATATTAAAAATTTTCAAATGAAAATGCATATATAAACTAATTTTCAATAATATTAAAAAAAAGTTAGAAAACTTGTTCAAATGGTTCGAATGGTGTGTATGTTCCTATTTCCATCATACACTCCATTGCTAGAGTCTGTGGAGAAGGGAAATAATCTAGAAGAACCTAAAATTCAAAAATTTTAAAAGTAAAAAATAACTCAATATCTAGATCTCAATTTACAATAAAACTTTTCAACTTAAATTTATAACTTATAACTTAAACATATATTTAAGTGAAAAATTGAATACCTATGATGGTGGATCTGGCACATCTACTAAGGGTGGCTCTGAAAGAAAATCTCCAAAAACCTAAAATTCAAAAAATTTAAAATAACTCAAGATCTAGAGATCTCATTTTTTAATGGAACTTTTGAGCTGGAATATATAACTTAAAAACATATTTAAAAGTGAAAAATTGTTCATACTTGTGATGATGGATTTATCACATCTCCCAAGGAAGAAGAAGGTACTGCCACCCCAAAAACATAGAATGGAATTAGAATTTGTTAACATTTAATTATATATACATCTACATGTGTGCACAATTATTTATTTTAAAAATATGTCATCATGTTTCGATATATATAATAATAGATAAAAAATAATTGTACATTATCATGTTAACTTAAAAAACACAAAAATTTGTAAACATATCTTGATGGTGAGACCCGTCTTGATTGTGTGAACTAGAGGCTTCGACTGTGATATTAACATCATCTCCATTCATCAAGCGTGAAAACTACAAATGGTGTTAACATATAATGAAACATTTTTTTTAGATTAATGTATACAAATAAATTTATGTATATATGTATTTATTACAAATTGTACATGTGTTAAAATAATCACCCCAACCATTGTGACAATTCTTTGCATATGTTCTGAGATATTCAACACTCATGTTTTCTATCTCTTCATTTGTATAATACACAAAATTAGTGCGTGCATTCTCACATGTTCTTTGTAGATTTTGAAAAACATCAACTACACCCAGTCCACTCTGAACATTGTCAATGATGGTATTCCTTTCTTCTCGACTAATTTGAGAAGTGGCATCCATTTATGACTACAAAGTTTTGACATGAAGAGGTCTAATAACCAATGGTGGCTCAAGGTGAGGTAACTTAGCATCACCACTAGTGCCCCTACGGTCACACAACTGACCTTTCCTAGGACCAAAAAATTCAGAGAGAAGGTCATTATAATTGGGTTTCATCCCTAAAAATAATTCTGCATAAAATAATTTTACAAAATAAAATGGAACCTCGTCATTCCATAGGAGTCTTCCATAGGCAGCAAGGTGCCTATCATACAAATAACCAACTATATTAGGGTGCTTGAAATATTGCACCTTTAACATCTTTCTTTTCAACCATTCTTTGAAATTATACATAGACTTGGCCATTTCTATTGTAAATTTTTGTTTAACAACCTCCCATGTATTGGGACCGATCATTGTTTCCTTTCTTCTTCTCATCACTTCTACAAAAGTATGAGTGGTTGGCCCAAGCTTTAGGTACACATCTACTAGTTCTCTTAAAGAGTGAGTAACTATTTCCAAGCTTTGTCGATTCTCAGCATGAAGTTTCAAAGACATGAGATCTCTCTTCAATTTTGAATGAAGATATTGACACCTTTGTAAGGTGCATTGTTTCATGTTTGATTCCGAAGGTATATTAGAAATGTCATAAGGATAAGTCGTGGTTGGTGTAGAACCTCCTTCTTGAATGATGTGTTTTGTCCTACGTCTTTTTCGAGCAACATTTGGTGCAACATTTTCACCCTTTGCATCAATATATAAAAATTTTTATATTAAAAAAACATGTAAGCAAATTTGTACAAATTGAATGAAAAAAATATTCACATTGATGGCCACCTCGATATGGTTGGCTAGCATCTTTCCCACCCTGATACTGTTTAGAGCCAGAATGACCACCAATTCGTTGAGAACCAACATGACCATCCATTGATTGGCCTTTGGGAGAATTTATATAACCCCCTTCACACAATTCACCACCACCTATCGATGGCCCTCCATGAGAATGTGTACCACTACCAAACTCAAAAGACAAGAGGGAAGCTTCATAAAAAAATATGAATTTATAATCAATTCAAAAATACATTCATACATATAAATACATGTACATATTTATTGATTAAATTGTGTGAACCATACCACTATTGTGTGAAAAATGGACACGTGAACCATGGTCATGCTCCATTGATGGAGTAGACACCCTTGTCCTCCTACCTCCTAAAAAAATAAAAAATAAAACTTATTAACAACTAGTTTAACTCAAAAAATTGATAAAAAAATAAATTCCATATGTACACACATGTATGTATGGAAATAAGATTATATTTAAATACAATGAACATCCCTCGATCCATGATCTCCCTCTCTCATAGAGATATGGGATTCTATTTATCTTCGTCTTTCATCCTCCATGATATATATGGATATATCTATAGTGGACATTTAAAATTGTTTTTAAATTAATATTTAAAATATATTCAAAAGAAATTTCAAAAAATTAATGTAATTTAGTATACATAAATTATGTAAAGCACAACTTTCAAAACACTAATTGATGTGTGAAACTCAATTTAAGAAAAAAATTATAAAAATGTTAAGCTCACCAAGTTGCGTTTTACATGGTGGTAGCAAACTTGGTATATAATTGAAAAAAACACATGGTCATTAAAAAAGACACATGAAACTCCATTTAAAAAAAAATTGTTGAAGTGCGCACATTTTAATTTTATAAAAATGTGAAGTTCACCAAGTTGCAAATGTGAAGTTCACCAAGTTTCACTTTACATGGTGGGAGCACACTTGGTATATAATTGAAAAAATCACATTGTAATTAAAAAAGACACATTTATAAGTAAAAAACACACACATACCAAAGATATGTTACGATGTCCATCAATAAATTTTGAAGGAGAGCGCGTCAACGCTAATTCATATTTGAGATATGAATCTTGAATTGTTGAAGAAGAGCGTCTCAAAACTAATTCATATTTGACACATGAATATTGAATTAGAATTTCCCCGTATAATACTAATGCATCTATTAATTCATATTTGATAGATGAATCTTGAATTGGCATTGCCCCACACAATATATCACCAGACATCTTATTAACATTTTCACAATGTCTGATACTAAAAAATTGAAATTGACTAACAATATTGTTTTCTTTTCCATGCAGTTGTTTTAGCCTCTTCGTCTTAACTTGGTACACACCTTTCATCTAGTTGCACACAAGTTTAGAATTGGTGAAAAATACAATTCCATTTGATCCATACTCCGTAGGTACTCCTAAGCCTTCTATCAATGCAATATAATATGCTTCCTTGTTTGTTTTTATTCTCGGTATATTAATTTTCCTTTGGAGGACTTTGCTCATCACAATATTGCAAAGAAGATATGTAATCACTCCTTTCCCTGGATTGGGATAACAAGAAACATCTATGCATAATGTCCATTTTTCAACCCTATTTAGTGGGTTCTTCTATCCCTGAAAAAACTAATTCAAGAAAATATATTAAATTAACATTTACTGCAAATGCACGGGAGAAATGACATGTGCATGGTTTTCCTTCAATTTTTCCTTAAATTTTATGGGATAAATCACATCTAGAAAGAAATCACATCTAGAAATGACTTGCCTCAAAGATTTCCTTGCCTAGAGTTTAAGGGAGAAATGACATGTACATGGTTCCAAAAACACTGGAAAATTATGCCTTAAAATTTATCGAAGAAATGACATGTACATGGTTATCCTTAAATTTTGCCTTGCGTTTATGGGAGAAATGGGAGAAATGACATCCTTAAAGTTTCCCTTGAGTTTATGGGAGAAATGACATGTATGCACATGGTTAGCCTTAAAGTTTTCCTTATATTGTATATGAGAAATGACATAGAAATAACATGTACATGGTTATATCCTTAAAGTTTTCCTTGAGTTTATGGGAGAAATAGGAGAGATGACATGTATGTACATGGTTATCCTTAAATTTTTCCTTAAATTTTATGGGATAAATGACATAGAAATGACATGTAAATGGTTATATATTTAAATTTTTCCTTGAGGTTATGGGAGAAATGGGAGAAATGACATGTATGTACATGTTTATCCTTAAATTTTTCCTGAAATTTATGGGGGAAATGACATATAAATGACAGGTACATGGTTCCATAAACACTAGAAAATTCCATAAAGTTTATGGGAGAACTGGCATGTATAGAAATGGATATTTCAATGAAGAAATTCTATTTAGATTTTTTCCAAAGATTAACTTTAGGGGCATCTACTAGATATGTCACCTTCGAGAAAGGATGAGATCCAAAGGCTACCTGGCCCTTTACAAACTCTACCTTGAGATATTTTGGAAGTTCAACCGCTTTAGGTTTGATTTTTAGGCCTTAAAGTTTGCCTTGAATAATTAATGAGAGAAATCCTAGAGTTTGGTGGAGAAATGACATATGCATGGTTTTCCTTAAATTTTTCCTTAAAGTTTATCGCAGAAATCACATCTAGAAATGACATGCCTTAAAGTCTACCTTACCTAGAGTTTAAGAGAGAAATCACATGTACATGATTTGCCATAAAGTTTTCCTTGAGTTTGTGGAAGAAATGACATGTGCATGGTTTGCTTTAAAGCTTTCCTTAAATTTTATGGCAGGAATGAAACATGTATGGGAGAAATGACACATGTACATGGTTTGCCTTAAATTTTGTGGGAAAAATGACATGTACATGGTTCCAAAAACACTAGAAAATGCTATAAATGTCATGTACATAGGAGAAATGAAATGTATGTACATAAACCCACCTTCGCATTTTTACGTTCATTGTTCTTCCTGTAATATTCATTTTCCTTAAGGTTGTCCTTGGGTTTATGGGAGAAATCCTCGAGTTTGTGGGAGAAATGACACATGTACATGGTTGAGATTTTACCTTTGTTGTTCTTCAGGTATATTAATTTTCCACCTTGAGTTTATGGGAGAAAGCCTTGAGTTTGTGGGAGAGATGACACTTGTACATGTTTTGCCTTCAAGTTTTCCTTAAATTTTATTCATTTTCCTTAATGTTTTCCTTAATTTTATGGGATAAATCCTTGAGTTTCTAGGAGAAATGACACATGAACATGTTTTTCCTTAAATGTTTCCTTAAATTTTATGGGAGAAATGACATAGAAATGACATATACATGGTTCTGAAAACACTAGTAAATTACTTAAAGTCTATGGGAGAAATGGGATGTACAAAAATGGATATTTTAATGAAGAAATTTTACTAAGATCTGTTCCAGAGATTGACTGTAGGGAAATTTACTAGATATGTCACCTTTGAGAAAGGATGAGATCCAAAGGCTACCTTAAAGTTTATGGGAGAAATTGCATGTATAGAAATGGATATTACAATGAAGAACTTCTACTGAGATATGTTCGAGAGATTGACTATAGGGGCATTTGCTAGATATGTCACCTTTGAGAAGGAATGAGATCCAGAGGCTACCTCGCCCTTTACAGACTTTTCCTTTAAAACTTGTAGAAGTTAACACTCAAAAAATAGACTCAAATCCTATGGAAGTTCAACCACTTTAGGTTCAGTTTTTACACCTTAAAGTTTTCCTTGAGTTAATGGGAGAAAGCCTTGAGTTTGTGGGAGAAGTGACATGTGCATGGTTTCATTAAAGTTCTCCTTAAATTTTATGGTAGAAATCACATCTAGAAATGGCATGCCTTAAAGTTTTCCTAAAAGTGTATGGGAGAAATGACATATGTAGATGGTTTTTGCCTTAAAGTGGTAGTGGTTTACACTTACTAAAACAACTAGTGGTATTGGCTAATGAAGTTTTGTCAAAATTCACACCTTGATGAGTTTGTGGGCGAAATGACATGTACATGGCTTGAAAACATATTTTATCCACTTACTAAAATAAGTGGTGGTAGGGGTTGATGAAGTTATGCCAAAAGTCACACCTTGATGATTTTTTGTGAGAAATGACATGTACATGGTTTTCCTTAAAGATTAGGTCTCGTTGTCCCTTCCCACCCCTCCCTTGACTTACCCTGGAATGCGTCCCCAAAATTTTTATATTGGTTATATTTTCGAAAGGAAAGGGTATTCAAATTAATTTGGTATAAGAGGAGAATATAAAATTACTACATTAAATAGATAATTGAACCAAAGTGAAAAGGGTTGTATTATCTTATCGACATGCTTAAAAGGATAAAATGAGGATATGTTTCCTCATAAAGAAGGAAAATTTCCAAGGACCATTACACCATGATAGTAGCTGGAGTCAATTAATGAATAAAGGGATGCCACAAGAAACCAAAATAAAAGGAATAACCCTAGGAAAATAAGTAGACCACCAAAGGGGTCTATGTTTTTTGTGGTATCATATCATGTGTACGCTCAATGGAGAATAAGGCTTGAGTAAGGTTTGTTTAAGGAATAATAGAGAGTGATCTTTGAAATTCCATTTGGACACGAGATTTTAGTGCAGAAGGAAAGGAACAAGAACCGAGGTAGAGACATAGAGATACTAAAGAAAATTTTGCATGATGTCAATGAAGAATAGAACATTGGAAGAAAACCAAAGAGCACTCACCAGAAGCAAGAATGTGAACATTGGAATTAGAAAACCAGTGAGGTAAATTTGGTCCTCAAGTTTTTATTTAATTAGTATGAAAACTAAAAAAAATTTCTGGTAGTAACTCATATAGCCATATACATTGTGAATGAGAATATTTCCTGGATAGAGGTGCAAAAATATGGGAAAAAATCTAGTATCAGAGAGATTTCATAAGGAAAGGATGATTCCAGTTGAGGTTAGAAAAGAGAGAAGGGGGGAAATAAAGTCCTCGGAAAGGGTGCAAGGTGCTACATCCAGAGAGGAGCAAGGATTGCTCAAGAGGTTCCAATGGAGGGAAACATACAAACACCAATATCTAGAGTGAGGTAAGGTGTTAAGTTAACAAGTAAGGTGAGGCTTATTATAGGGATACGTTGCGGCTCACGATGAGCATGGAGAATCTCACAGAGAAGGAGATTCCCATTTTTGGTCATGGTGAAGCTTTAAATAGGAGCCACAATATAAGAGAGAAGGATTCCAAGATAAATGGCGTGAGGGCGTTGAGTGATGAATATTTTGGAAATGAGAAGGTTGAGTTTAAGGCACAACTTAATGTAATAATGCAGCTGCTACATAAGACAGAAGAAGACTAAATACAGGGTTTTAGTAAAAATGATAGAGTACCTATCAAGCACGAGTATTTTAAGAAGAAATCCATAAAATTTAGAGAGCTCTGGAAAGGAATGGTAATTTCTTTGGTAACAATCTTGATAGAGGAAGTAGAGCTCAAAAGAGCTGATCTTAAGGAAGGTGCAGTTCACTATTATGAACTTGAAGAAGGGTCACTCCTTGAAGGTACTTGTGAAAGGTCCAAGGGAGAAAGAGATAATACAATATGCTTTCCTCTCTACACCAAAACAAGGAAAATTCCTTGGGGAAGACAATGATAATGATCAACACTTTGGGAAGAGTCCAAACTAGCATTGGGAGTCATTGATAGAAGATAAGGCTAGAAAGGCTTGCATTTTTTAAAATAAAAACTTATGTGTGGATGTAGGCTTTGTCGATGAGGATGATGATGGAAAAGAGATGGGACTAGCCAAATGTGTCATGGGCTATGGGATAAGTCAAAATATGAAACTAGTGTTAAAAGCATCAATGGAGGCCCAAGATCCTCACTCTTTTAAAGCTAGTCACCTTTCTTTATGTGTAGAATTTGAAGAAGAGAAACCATCACAAGCTATCATAGACGATGAAGGGATTGTAAAGTTTTACTTAAAATTAAATAACAGAGAAGAATCTAAGACTTGTAACCATTAGACTGAAGAAGGAGCATATGAGCCATCATTAATCTTTGCAGGGAATGGAAAACCCTTTTGAAGATGTAATAAATTTTGTGGGTGAAGACAAGAATCGTAAATCTAGTATAAAGGAAAGGCATGAGGTACCATTATTTCATAAATATCAAAAGAATTGATATATTGACCAAAGGGAGAATGGGAATAAGAAGGAATATATGAGGCAAAGTAATGATAGGCAACAAGTTTGTGAAAGCACTTGCAATGAAGGGAAATGATAACATTTATTAGAGAAAATTTCAGAATAAAAGTGCCTATGAAATTTTCAGACATGTTCCATGTTATAATATGTAAACCAATCAAAATAATTTAAATTAAAAAAGAGGTACATGTAAATATTTTGGAGGGAAAAGAAAAAAAACTACTTTTTTACTTGTATTTTTGGCTTATCTGCTTATCAGTTTACCCAAATTTCAAGTGTAGACACTCGTTGGATGCAGAATTAAATTCCACATCCAACGAGTACCCATTATGGATACTTTTGAGAAGACCCACATTGATAAAAAATTACGATACTTTAAAAATGTGTGTTCCACACTTGAGATTTGGGTAAATGGACAAGGAGATAAGCCAAAAATACAAGTAAAAAAAGTAGTTTTTCTCTTTTCCCTCCAAAATTTATAACTCTTATTTTATTTTAACTATTGTTTTATTATTTTTCCTTAGGAGGCCACTTTTAGGCTGAAATTTCCTCTAATGCAATTATTTTGAAATCACAATATGAAGAAGATTTAAAATTTTTAGAGGACTAGTTGGACAACCACAGGAGTAGAGAAGAATTGTTGGAAAATATAGTGAGGGAATTGGAAGGGGTGCTCATTGCATCCAAAGAAATGAAGAAGATTTTTTTTTTTCGAATCGATTAACTAATTACATGTTTCCAAGCTTAAGAGAATAGGAATATGAAGCTACAATAAAATAAATAAAATTACTATTGTTGCAGGAAAAGGAAGTTGACATAAGGAGAGAGGGGAGAGTTTTTCCCATAAAAATGAAATTCTATTTCGTTATTAATAGAGGCATAAAAATGGTAGATTTGTTTTGAAAGGAAATAAAGCGGCTACAAAATGTAAACAGGGTGATCAATCAAAATTGAATAACCAGAGAATTTATTGTAAGGAATGTATAGAAGATGGAATCCAATCTCTCATAAGGAATATAGGGAGAAATTATTCAATTTTGTTATATATATTTCAATGTGTGTACATTTGTAGAGATGATAAAATGGGATTAGTAGCCATGAAGTTTTTTCGAATGCAATTGATCAATGTTAGTAGGATGTTTGAGTGAAAAGAGTTGGACATGTAAATTGAAGAAATAATGAGGCTTATGAAAATAATACCTAAAAGGAAGTGCTATATAGAGGAAAATAAAAAGCAACATGATCTGACTGACTGTAGAAGTATACATAAGAAAAATTAGTGGGAGATTGAAAAATAAAGTACGGGAACCTAGATTGTCAAAAATGACAATAGAAGAATCAGTGAAGTAGTGTCAAAGGGTGGATTCTCAGCTGCAACATAAAGTTTTGGATCCTAGAAATTGGTATATAGCAGAGTAAATGTATCAAAACAACATGTAAAGACATCAACTACCACACATATTTTGAGATCTAGGAGGAGGTCATATTATTTTTCCATGTGTGGAGTCTGATGTATGAGAATCATCCTTAGGAAACACATTTTTCTCGAGATCCCAACGGGTCATCTATTTCCTAAAGGAGAAAACATATTTTTTCTCATTTTAAATATGTATAAATAATAATTAGTGATTTTTAATATGTGTACATGTGTCCTGATTCATGAAGAATATGAGATTGGTAGGATGTTAGGCAATTTTTCTTCGTTGTAGGTCGTTTTGGTGAGACAGTATTTGGGGCCTATTGGGCCTTTGCATTTGCAACGAATATTTGTTGATTTTTTAGGAATTTTAGTGTGGGGTTCAATGTCCAAACAACACTTATTCTGTTATCTAATTTTTCTAGATGGTCTTTAGTTTTAGTGGATACCGAAGTTGAGTCTTAGGAGAGCTTCTAGATAGATTAGATGGGAAGAGAACCCACTAAAAATATTTTTAAACTTTATTTGAATAGCAATAACACAATTTTGTTACACTCCTTATGATTGATTGGAAGTGGATGTTATTGGTATGTATATTAGTACGAGACAAATATCGAAGAAATTAAACGAGTAGTCTTTAGTGCGACTTTTTGAAGGCTTTTACGATTGCTTTTTCCGGTGTAATTTATCTAAAATCTAGCAGTAATTTATTGAAAAGAGAAGTTTGATTACTAACTTTGCACAATCTAAGTCCCTTAGGGGTTTTTGAGGCTACAAAATCCATATATAGAGTCAAAAAACCAGTTTAAATAACGAAAACCAAGATTTTAGCTCAAAAATTTTCATCGGATTTTGGCACCTGAAACTCCAAAAATTCACACTAAAGACAACTCCGAAATTAAATAGGACTAGTGAAAATGGTATGATTTAGGAAGACTCGGTGAGTAAGCCACTATATCCCTCTAAATATGTTCTTTAATTTTCAACGATATCTTGGTATACCATTGAAAATGTGTGTTTTTCATGTGTTTGAAACATGTTTGAATACATGTTAGTACCTACTTATGGTTTTGTAAAATTATGTTTGAAGCCAATTAAAATATTGTGAGAATAACAAGAGAAGAATGATGAGTGCAACCTCTTTTGAATATATTGCTTGAGACTTGGGGTGTTCTCTTTTTTAGGTTGGTATCCATATTTTGTGGGAATCCCCTATCAAGATTCATGTGTTGATATGTTGTCAGGTGGATGCATGGGGAATTTTTTTGGAATAAAATCTCTAGCGTAAGAACAAAAATACGCTCATAATGGATTGAGTATATATGCACAACACATGTGTCTAAAGGTTAGAGGCTTCCATATCTATCCCAGTTGAAGGGGGAGATGTAATTTTTAGCATTATGGTTTTTAACAGAGCTAGTCAAATAAAAGAGCGAGTTTAGAAATTTTAGTTCAAGGATGAGCGTGACCTTCGAATCGAAAGACCGATCATAAAAATATTGGCATTGATTAGGCCTTTGACTAGGAATAAACGTGATTTGTTCAGGCCTAGTATTAATTCGGATCTTGGAAAAATTTCCGTTCATGGAAGAATTACAAAAGCAGAACAATGGTCTGACTTACTACCTAGTGGGGTCTAATTTCCAGTTGTCCTATTGGCCATGAATATAAGTCGACTGTGCAAACATAATTTCATAGGGCCTAACTTCCAACAAAGTCATGTCCAAGTCCGCCTGACCTCCCCTGGAGTGTGTCGCTAACATTTTTTTTATTTGTTATAGTTTGGCAAGGAAATGGGGTTCAAATTAATTCAGTGTAAGAGGATAAGAAATGACAATTTTGTTAAAAAGAGAATTTTGCCAAAGTGAAAATCGATAAATTGGTGTGCACATATGCTTGAAATGAGAACATGACTAGATTTTTCCTCATAAATAAAGAAAAGGACTGAAGGCCATTGCACCATGGTAGTTGTTAGAGCTAGTGGACAAGAATGTAGAATAAAAGGAATAATCTTGGGCAAATAAGAAGGCCATTGAAGAGACCTACATTAGGGTATTCCCCTAGTCTAACCATAAAGTGAATAAATGAGTCTATGATCAAAGAGATGGAGGGTGAGCATATGGGATTTCTATTAGATCCAAAATATCTCATGTAATATCTGAACTATGAATGGGGAGAGGGTATGAGATGAATCTAGGGCCTTGCATTCGAAACTAGAAGTAAATATTATAGAAAAAGTGGTGAAAGGATTCTGTCGAAACCTTAAAGGAAAAAGGATGTGAAACCTTGTCAATATATGAAAGGAATCATGAACATATGGATAAATTTGGAACAATTTACAGAGGAGATAAAAAATTACCTGATAGTGGTCTTGGAAGGGGCAGGGGTCACGCTCTATCTGTAATCCAACCAGCACGGTCATGGTAAAATATATAAACAATTGTATCTTAATATTTGAGTAGGAATATTATTTTAGATAGAAAAATTGTAATGATATAATACCCTGAAAATTTTACCTGGAATAAATAATATTTAACGCCATGTTATCTAGAGTGCTTGCATAAGAGGATTGCATAAGAGGATTAACAAAGGAACCTTTTGGCTGACTCTAACGAGAAGAATAATTGAATGAGTAATAATAAATAATAAATATAATTACCTAGTGTGAACATTGATAAATACCAGGGAGGTTTGAACTTACTGGCATGAAAGAAAAAACTAGGTCTTACAACTTTCACAAACATACTTGACTTGTCCATGTATCATAGGCTTAATAGCATAAAGATATAGTATAGTAATAGATAAAGAAAAATAAAATAAATGGGAATTAATTGGATGCCTAATATGTAGTAGTAGGTGGCGGACCTCACCAAACTAATTCCTGAGTTGAGTAGATAAATAAGTCGAGAATGAAAGTGGTCGATAACTATTAAACCCTTGAGCCATTTTTGGCTTGAATACCTAGCACCAGGCATTAAATCCTAAAAAAGGATCAATTGAGGAGTTAAAATGATTTGAAATACTATGTAGTAAAAAATGAAAATTGACGCATTAAACCCAATAACATCTTAGATTACCATTGCTTCCTTTTTTATTGATGTCCTAGTTGCAAGTTGATCAATAAATAAATAAATTAATGACCACAAAAGCAAGAGTACCTCGCAGCAATATATGGAACGAATAAAATGTCATAATACTCTTGGCCACTTAACCACATCACAAGGAATTAATTTTTTTAAGTATTTAAATATTTTCTTTTGAAGTATTTAAATATTTTCTTTTATATAGTATTGTAGGTGATTATTTTAGTTTGAAAATTTATATGTATAGAATGTAAGTGAGTATTTCATAAAAAAAACAAGTAATTTATTATTAAAATTAATAATTTTTTTTCTAAAATAATTTATTTAATCATATATGTAAAAAATATGTAAATTTTAATCAAATGAATAATTTTTTTCAAAAAATATAAACATTTGCAAAATTTCCCTCTAAAATTTTAATAGAGCACGAGTAGAAAAAAAAATTGAATAAATAAAATGAAATGGTAACAATGGTAACCTACCCTATTAAAAAAACCATAATCATTCATGCCATTGCATCATTCTAGGTATTCTCAACCATTCAGTTCTAAACCATGTGATGATCATAGCGTTGATGTGGAGTCGTCCATGTAGGACCACATGGTCATGAGCCCTGCAAATATGTCGACTCACATAACATTCACCCATGTTATGGTTTATATCATAAGAACATGATACCAAGCTAAGAATAAAGTGGGCTTGAGAGATAAATTTTCACTACAAGAAGTAAATGATGTATGTGTTACCATGCATAGGGTTTGAACATTAACTATGTTATAATAAGCACGCAAGGAGAAAACGGTGTGTCTTCTTGGACTAGGATAATATTAATTTATAATATCACGGTATCAAGACTAATGTTTATGAGACTAAATACAATGCATAAAAAGATGGGATGTGAAGCAGTAAGTCCCTACCAATTCCAATGTATTTGTAGTGATATACTCATCATAGAAAGGTTGTATGTGTAGTCATATACCCATGATAGAGAGGTTGACTGCATTTTTTTGCACTTTGAATATATTCATGATAGAGAGGTTGAATGCATGTTTTTGCACTTTGAATATATTTTTGTTGGATATATTTGAATGTAAAAGTCAACTTATGAGGGATTTTGTTGTAAGATTGTATCTAAAATGTTAGGCACATGAATGGAAACACGTCTTTTTTGTGAATGGAGGGACTTTGTTGTAAGATTGTATTTAACATGTTAGGAACATGAATGGAAACATTAGTCTCTTTTATGAAGAGATATGGAGTTTGAACTCATCTTCTTATTTTGACACATTCTCACACAAAGTCTAAGTTCATTTAGCTAATACACATTAACTAGTTCTGACATAAAATGTAAGTTCACTTAGGTAATTCACATTTTGTTAAGAGAAAAGATATATAAAAAGATGCATTCTTGCATGCCTCAAGTTATCTCTATTGTACATAGTACCTAATGTCTTTTTTCATATAAAAGCATAAACTTAACTTGCTGATGCAGGAGCATCCAGCTTAGGATAAATAGAAAAACAAGTGTTTGTCTTACAGGTTAAATGTTGATTGGTTGACAGGTCATTGCTCCTGGGTTTATTTTATTTTTCAAGAATTTCTATCATTTAGGGCCTAATAGTCATTTACGTTTTGTAATTTAATTTTAAGCTTATTTTAGTTAATATTTAGAATTAATTTCATAAATTAGAAGAATAGTTAAGAATGTAACTATATCTAACTATTGGAAGTTTCAAAAATAAACTGTTTCATACAGTAGTATAAAAGGAAAAAGAAAACATTATATAGGCGTTGATTTTTCCATCATAACAGATAAATATATTACATACAAGATATTGACAACATCTGAGTCCATTTGCAGCTTATGTAAATTCATTCTATATGTGTTAACAATTGACAACAAGTGAAAAAATAATTGCAGACAGGCAGCAAGTTTTATTTTCCCTTTCACAGGCATTATATGAACAACAACACCCCCAAGTTCTATGCTTTCAAATGAGACATTTGAACATAAATCGAAAGGAGTGACTCAAAGTGATGATTTTTAGTGGATGTAGTTAATTTGTAATTATGAAAAATAAAGAAAGTATTATATGCAATATGACCAAAAAGAGAATTGAGATCTATTACAACCATGAGATGGATAAGGCAACAACCTCTAAAAAAGCTTTCAAAAAATCTCGAAAGAAATTTATTTAGACGCATGAGAAACTTAAATTCCCCTTAATGACAAATATTGTACTTGTTTCAGTTCAAACATTAAAAGATATAAGCTCACAAAGTGATAGAAACTGCCATATAAAAAGAGGTGAAAATTATTTGATGTTAGTACTACAAGTAACAAAATCTATTTTCAGGCTCTCACCTTTCAGATTTTGTTTAGTTGTAGACTCGTTAGCTATGGAGTAGAAACCTCCAGAAACTCTAAACCCAAGATGGTTTAAATCTGAAGGTACTTAGTCTCCATAGAAATACTGAATATTAACTTACTTCCTATAAAATTACAATGGTGAAATTTTATGCTTACAGGTAAGGGGAAAGATATATTAGCAGGCCTGAAGTTATAAGACACATGTTAGAGTATGTAGGTAGGATGACATTTCTAGCTTAAAAAGAAACTCTATTTTTCATAAGGGCTATATCTTAGAGTACATATTATCTCCAGGAATCTATCTCTAATGCTTATGGGTATGTTAGAGAAACAGTATAGTAGTACTGACTCTGCATGCTATGAAGCAGAAAGTGTGGAAACCAGATACTTGAAATCTAGGCTGCATCTATGAGCATGATAATATTTATAACATTTGTAGATTGCATAGATGAGTATTCTACCTATCATCATAAGTGCTAGAAAAAAAAAGGTAGTAATTCTATCCTATATGTGCAGTATACAAATTATCAGGTCATAGGCTGCATATTTAATTACATTCTTACTCTTACAAAACCTGTAACATAGCCAAATACTTGTTTATAAGTAATGCTCTATAGTCAAACTCCATTAAATACTTGTAGATAAATTTTAACAGGAAAAAAAAATAATTTTACAAGTAAGTATTCTGGAACAAGTAGTTGACTCTTATCGAATCACAAAGTAAAGGTATCCTAGAGAAGAGTTATATAAAAATTCTGAGCAATTACAAAGTAAATTGTATTTTGACATCATTTCTAACCTTGAACTAAACATTAGAAAATTTTAGATGAAATAAAAGTGGCACCTATCATCATCAAAATATATAAATAAAGTTTTAAAGTTCAAAAGTAAGTAGTTATGTTTCCTCGCTAAGCATAAATAGCAAATATTACTTAACAAGAGTATGCATGATATACTTTGGGAAAGTATTATACGATTCGGTACTTCATAGTTCCGAAACCCCCAAGGAGTAATAGGTATAATTTTTTTTTTTGAAATTGACATATTACCAACATGACCGCAATAACATATATATATAGGGCAACGATGTGTGTAAGCAAAAAGAAGAAAGACGTATCTCGGCTATATATATATATATATATATAGATATATATGCATTGATAAAATCAAGTGGAAATCATATTTGTGCATATAAAATAAAAACATATGAACGCTGAAATCAATAGCGATGAAGGCGTGAGATATATATGGGTATAGATGCGGCGTTGGTTAATCTACATACACTCTAATTGTTAACCGTGCCAAGGTGGACGGATAGACGGTAACGGGTACGTGGTGAGTGGATATGGCATGCCACGCATATATAGGTATATACAAGCGCTTTTAAATAATGCATACAGACACCTGGATATATATATATATATATATATATATATATGGGTTCAAAGAAACAAAAATACAAAACGTGTAAACCATACTAAGTGGTTATTAATTGAACTCAGATAATCAAATAATGATTCAGAAAAATTAAAAGTGGAAATCTCATTATCTAGAAAATCGATAAAGGCATTAGTGTGAATGATTTATTTGAAATCATGAAACCCAAAACTCGTAGTGTCATGGCGGTGCCCTAAGAATTAGAAATAATCATAATATAACTTTATAAAATTAATTATAATTATTTGCATATGTCCATATTGGTTTCCAGATACGATAATTTATCATCTATCAAATTGAACAGAGAGAGTAGTTCGTTTCAATAATACAGAACAATATATTGCCATGCAATACCACAGTCGGCTTTTAACACGAGAAACCGATGCGGAGGTGGGTAGGATCGCTCCACCTTTTGGGCGCAAGGGACGACAGTAGAACTCGAAAGTGCCGAACCTGCGATCATTCTAATTTCATTACAGAACTTTACAACATTAAATCCCAGAAAAACAAAAAGATGATAGCATAAATGGAAAGAAGTTATCATTGGCCGCGTTCGGCGTTCGTCCTAAAGAGTATAGCAAGACCCTAGTATAAGTTGCTAAAATTAAAAGCGGGATGTCAGAGTCCTGTGGATCATACCCCAACCGAACCACACCATCAATCAGGAATACGCATCCATACAGTGATACACCAGTTAGCGTGGGGTATCAATGCAACCCAGGTCTAATAAAAACCAATACAGTTAAACGAAAGGTATAGATCTCTGGTTAGAGGGGTGGATTAACTAATGTAGAAACCGGACAGTAAAAGTTCTTCGACAGATTCAAAAACGTAGACATAGAGAACTAAATAAAATACAAATTATGTGGCAGTGAAATACACAAAGAAATCTTGTCACAAAGGGAATGTCAGATTGCGCTCGTGAAGTTGAAGTCCTCTCGACAGGTTCATGAGACATGAGCATAAGAATGTGAACGTGATGGGAGAAAGGTAAATCGTCAACCGGAATGGGAGTTACGAACTCGAGTCAATAAATATAAAGCACCGCCGCAGGAATTTCAGAAGTAAGGCATGAAAAACCCTAAACTTTGCACTATGCGTACATACAAATACCGCATTCATTTGACTCCCCACCGTTTAGTGATGTTTAGCACTCTGGCTGGAATTAAATTCACATCCTGCATAAGTTCCTAAAGTGATATAGGCTTGGTGCACAGACGAGTCGAAGGTGAAAAGGTAGCTAATAGCGACGCAACCACAAAGACGTCGTGGTCAAGTGACGCGTATACCCAACCACCCGTACACAACATCCGTATAAAATCTGTACTGAGCTAAGTAGGAATACAATCCTACACGTATTGCTGTGCAGGGACAGGAACCTGCAAATTTCGGCATCGGGTACCTCCTCTGCAGTGTGAGGCGCCGTCGCTGCACAAGAAAATCAATCGAACTCAGAATGAGCTCGCACACTTAACCCCAATTGAGATCCCCAAAAATAGATTTCACCTGCATCGCGATCAGAGAGCATGACAGACAGTAGCGTGAGTAAAATGGAAGAACCAATTTGTGAACCTTCGACACGACGACGAATAGACTGGACAGAAAAATAATAAAATAAAATAAACTCTCCGAGCGGTAGGGTTAGGGTTTGTGTAAGGCTGCGTGATCAGAAATAGCACCATCGTGAAAAACCGAAGTTAATCAACAAAGGCGGAAAACTTCCAAGGCCAAATGTCGGCAATGAAACTTAGCCGTCGCATTGCGGGGAATTCGTAGTCGATTATTGTAGAAACCAATTCCTGTCATATAAATGATGACGAAAATATCCACGTATTGTTACGGTTGCATAATAACACAAGGAAAAAAATTTAAAAGGGTTAATATAGGGTTGAGCCAGGTGGCACGTAACCAGTCGGAGGAAAACGCGGAATAGTGTGGCGCCGACGTGGGCGAGTTCAACGCTAAAGTCAAAAGAATAAATCATGAGTATGGTGCCGGTTCTATGAGCATACAATTAATTCGGCGTTAAAAAGGGTCGCATATATATATGTATATAAGTATTACATATATATATATATATATCGAAATGTCGTTTATAAAATGATCAAAAGATATATAGTGACTCCATATAAGGGTTATGTGTATAATTCAGGAAATACATATGTTTGAATATATCGGTTTAAGAAGGAAGCGCTATATATACCTATGTATATGTATAGGTATACAACTGTAATAGACCAAATCGAATTCGGTGAGTGGACTCGATAAGTAGTTGTATTGATTTTATAATGTGGAAAAGTGTTAGAGAAGAGGTAGGCCATTGGTATATGTATACCTTTGGGTATAGGTATAATGTAAAAGATTCTTGGTATAGGTTCGAATATATATAAGTGTTATATATATATAGGGGTCGAATATATATATAAGGGTCGAATCTATATAAGGGTTAAATACATATCATGAAATATATATATACTTATCGATATAGATTCAAGATTATAAAATCTACCTAAGAATATGTATAAGGCTGCACGATACATGGTCGAGTTCGATGGGTGGACTCAAATGTATAGGTGTCTAATATATAAGAGGGAAGATTATTAGAAAATACCCTACCAGCACATTGTGAAATAGGGTTTGAAAAAAAAAAATTCTTTACGTGATTGATCGACACGTTATATTCACCCTATGTATGAAAACTTGGAAATAATAGGATATACCTTAACTATTTCTCTGTTATTAGCCGACAATTCTGAGAGTCGGTAAAATATTACATATATATATATATATAAGTGGGAATTGATGTATATATACATAACCTATTATCCTTACGTGTAGGGGTAAGTAAGTTATCCAAAGTTGTAAAAGAGCAAAACTCCAACCAATGATGTAAAAGGGTTGGTCATATATATAAGATATATGTAGATACGATATATATGTGTATAGAATAATGATCCTTGAGTTAATATTACCAAGGATTAGGTATACAAAATATGTTATACAAAGGATTCTAAGTTCATATATTTTATGTATACCCAGAAGTGCTATACATATACTCCTTAAATTAAAACAATACACTACATAGGCAAGTAGCATATGTGGTAAGTAGATCCATATAGTGATCTCTAAAACCTACCTATATAAGGATATTAACTCTATGTATATATGAATACATAGGCATATGTACGGAGTATATGGGAAATTCAAAAAAATAAAAGGTATTACTATAATACTGAACATTAATATTGAATATTCGATGGGTAGGATATTGAATATTAATATAATATATATATATGTGACAATATATATGTAGATTATATGAATGAAGTGATATGAATAAGTCAACCTAAATTAATGAAAGGGATTGACCAGCGTATAGAACGCAAAGACCCAAAACGGTTATTAGATTCTCCAACCACAAATTATATATATGTCGGCATACAAACGTCTAGGATGTAGAATAAAAGTTGTACTTTATAAGTGTTATGGGAGAATAGTATATATCGATGCATGTAGATATATATAAATATATACACCTTATTATATATGATAGTGTATATGATTTTAAAGGTGTTAGTCCAATGCAGTAGTCATATATGAATAATTATATATATGCATAGACATTCAAAGAAGTTGAAGTCAATATCCAAAGAAAAGACTAATAAATTGAGATTGGTATAAAATTTTAATAACTGAGATCTCACTTTATAATCTTAATAAGTGCATGGGGGAAACTTTGAGAATGAAAATCTATCCTATGGAAATTAACTAGAATTGGAAAAGTTTCTAGTAGAAAATCCATAAAAGAGATTATTTTAAATTTGGTATATATATGGTAACACTTTAAAAAAAGGCTTGAACTTATATATGAATATATAAATATAGGGAGATATATATATATATTCAGAAACAATTAAATTATTGCTATTATATATATATATGTATATATAATATATATATATATATATATATATATCATAATATTTATATAATAAATAAAGTTGTATATGATATAATATAAAAACTAGCAAGATATATATACATGCTCACAGATAGGTATTGCCCAATGTTTGAGATGCGCAGTATGAGTGTTAAATTATATCCCTATAAATGTGCGTACAAATTTTTGCAAAAGAAGAAGAGGATTTAGTTACATGTTAATTACAATTAAATGAAGGTATTAGTAATCAGAAATCATTACATGGTTAGTAGAACTAATAAGGATAAATTGAAATTTCCTGATGATTTACTTTTATATAAAATATTCTTGTAATGGGTAAAAGAACGACTTCTAATTATTTATGTTATAATAATTTATTCTTTTCAAGTGGAAAATAAAGTATATTTTCAAAATTGGTATATATTTATGGGTTGCTTTTGTTAGAAAAAATAGAATGCTTTTATGAAATAGAAAAGAAGGAATTCTTTTATGACTCAGGAAAAAGTTGGAATACTTTTATGATTTATGAAATCTTTTCCATTTTAAGCTGATGAGTCTTTGAAAAAGGGGAAACAGTGTCAAAATCATTTTTGGCATTAACAAGTATTGATATTGTGAATGTGATGAATTATAGAAATTACATTTATCACTAGAAAAGGAAACATGAATTCTCACTATAAAATTTTTGTTGGTGCAAATTTTATTAAAGTTAAATTTCTTGAGTCTTAAATTCAACGACAGAGAAATGATGTATAATCATCCAGCTACAAACCGAGAGAAAAGAGGATGAGTTGTATTTTGGACTTGGGTGTGGGGGAAACCCATCAGCTCCAAATTTTTTTTGACTTAAGTGTTGAACTAGTGGATACAATTTCATGTGAGAGGTAAGCATGGAATTGTAGAGATTATTAATGAGTCCAGTTGTTACTAGTTAAATTGATTAACTAACAAAAGAAACAATGAACAGATACTAGAAGTACCACTATAAAATGAGAAAGGGTAAGCATAACCATGCATAGGATACAGTTGTTTTCTCTCATTATGAGTACTAATGAAATAGTTGGAAAAATTGTGTAGCCAAGTGTGTAACAGGAAATTGGGCACTCTGGAAACGAAGAGGAAAAAGGTGAAGATAAATCACCTGGAAAATCCAGAAAAGCTGAACTGAACCAAGTTGCGTGAGGAAGGAATCTCACCTGAAAAACAAGAAAGGATAAGTAGTGTACTAAAAGTGCACTAAACTATTATGAACCTGAACGGTTGGATTAATAACTGAATGTCGTAAGTTATTGAAATGCAGAATGCTATTGTGAAATTATAAATTATATGTACCTGATATTACTTACATTGGTATGGATTGTGGACAGAGAAACCAGAATGACGGATCTTCCATACAGACTTCTTGTAAAGAAGTAGGAAGAAAGCCAACTGCATAAGGCATCAGTAAATATAGTGGGGGCAGGAGAGTACTCTGTTGGAAACTAATGGCTTATACATTAGCCCTACCATTGCTTATTAAATTTCCTGATATATTTCATGTCTCCTTGTTGGAAAGGAAACATTATAATACATGATGCTTCTCACATGAGTGATTTGAATTGTGGTCCAGGTGGAACCAGAAGAGGAATTTTCTTCCAGAGTCGCTTCAAGGATGAAAGCGAGAAGAAATGGAATGGCGGAAGTGAACAGTAGCTCGGGTAAAGGTGCAGTGGAGCACTTTACTGCTAAAAACTCTACATGGCACAGAGAAGCTCAAATGATGGAAAAGCATTCATAATTATGTTCAAAATCAACTAGTAGATAGTGGTCAACACCGAGGACGGTGTTTATTTTCAGAGGGGGAATATGTAACACCCCCAAGTTCTATGCTTTTCAAATGAGACATTTGAACATAAATCCAAAGGGGAGTGGACCCCAGTGGATGATTATTGTGTGGATGTGGTTAATTTTGTAATTATGAAAAAAATAAAAAATAAAATATTATGTATGCACTATGACCAAAAAGAGAATTGAGATCACTTGCCAAAATCCATGAGGATGGATAAGGCAACAAATCCCCAAAAAGCTTTCAAAAATCCTTGAAAGAAATTTATTTAGATTTAAGGAGAAATCTAAATTTCCCCAATGAAGAGTAGTTGGGAAGAGGTGAGAAAAGCTGGAAAAGCTGAGGAAAAGCTTAAAGCAGCTTTAAAGAACCCCAAGAGGGGAAGCCTAGGCTAAACAGGAAAGAAAGCATCCTGCTATTCTGGATGCAGAATTAGAAACATGCTTTGGGGTATGAGCTTAAATAAGCTGATCCTAGACAGATTAGTGGTTGATCTGTGCTGGGAGGTGATCTCTGCTCGGGGGTGAATCCTGGGAGATAAAGAGGATTCTAAGGTTGGGAGGACTGGTCATGGTAAAGTGTGCATGCGTACATTTGGAGATATCTGTAAGTCTGTGTTAAATGTATCCCTGTTTTATGAAATTGGGCTGTTATATTCCTTTATGCAAATTGTAAAATTTTGATGTTATATTCTTTTATGCAAACTATGAAATTGCAATGTTATAGTGCATTATGGAATGTATGAATTGTATGTTAAGTTGCAGTATGCCCTGTTAGATGGATTAATGGTTCAGTAAATTATGTAATTGCAAATACAGCTATTGACAGCAGAGAGAAATGGCTGGGTGTAGAGATGATTACATGGTAATAATGAGGGTTGAGATGATAGATCAATTGAGTAGCCAATATAATAACTATATGTAACACCCCCAAGTTCTATGCCTTTCAAATGAGACATTTGAACATAAATCCAAAGGGGAGTGGACCCCAGTGGATGATTATTGTGTGGATGTGGTTAATTTTGTAATTATGAAAAAAAAAAAAAAAAAAAAATATTATGTATGCACCATGACCAAAAAGAGAATTGAGATCACTTGCCAAAAATCCATGAGGATGGATAAGGCAACAAATCCCCAAAAAAAGCTTTCAAAAATCCTTGAAAGAAATTTGTTTAGATTTAAGGATAAATCTAAATTTCCCCAATGACAATGGTGGTTTCCGAGCCCTAGTTCAAAAATTGGGCAAGATATGGGCTCACAAAGAACTAGAAAACTCGTTATAAAATTGGTGAAAATTATTTGAATGTTAGTACTACATTTAACAAAATCTATTTTCAGGCATTCACCTTTCAGATTTTGTTTAGTTGTAGACCAGTTAGCCATGGAGTAGAAACCTCCAGAAACTATAAACCAAAGATGGTTTAAATCTGAAGGTACTTAGTCTCCATAGAAAAAATGAATATTAACTCACTCCCTATATAATTACAATGGTGAAATTTTATGCTTACATGTAAGGGGAAAACTATATTAGCAGGCCTGAAGTTATAAGACATCATATAAGAAAAATCAAAGATGTTAGAGTATGTAGGTATGTTGACATTTCTAGCTTGAAAAGAAACTCTATTTTACATAAGGGCTATATCTTAGAGTACATATTATCTCCAGGAATCTATCTCTAATGCTTATGGGTATGTTAGAGAAACAGTATAGTAGTACTGACTCTGCATGCTATGAAGCAGAAAGTGTGGAAACCAAATACTTGAAATCTAGGCTGCATCTATGAGCCTGATAATATTTATAACATTTGTAGATTGCATAGATGAGTATTCTACCTATCATCATAAGTGCTAGAAAAAAAAAGGTAGTAATTCTATCGTATATGTGCAGTATACAAATTATCAGGTCATAGGCTGCATATTTAATTACATTCTTACTCTTACAAAACCTGTAACATAGCCAAATACTTGTTTATAAGTAATGCTCTATAGTCAAACTCCATTAAATACTTGTAGAAAAATTTTAACAGGAAAAAAAAAAAAAATTACAAGTAAGTATTCTGGAACAAGTAGTTGACTCTTATCGAATCACAAAGTAAAGGTATCCTAGAGAAGAGTTATATAAAAATTCTGAGCAATTACAAAGTAAATTGTATTTTGACATCATTTCTAACCTTGAACTAAACATTAGAAAATTTTAGATGAAATGTGCGCAAGACCTATCATCATCAAATATATAAATATATGCTCGTAAAGTCTAAAAGTAAGTGCATATGTTTCCTGCCAAGCATAAATAGCATTACCAATGTTATATGCATGATATACTTTGGGAAAGTATTATACGATTCGGTACTTCATAGTTCCGAAACCCCCAAGGAGTAATAGGTATAAAAAAAAATTTGAAATTGACATATTACCAACATGACCGCAATAACATATATATATATAGGGCAACGATGCGTGTAAGCAAAAAGAAGAAAGACGTATCTCGGCTATATATATATATATAGATATATATGCATTGATAAAATAAAGTGAAAATCATATTTGTGCATATAAAAATAAAAACATATGAACGCTGAAATCAATAGCGATGAAGGCGTGAGATATATATGGGTATAGATGCGGCGTTGGTTAATCTACATACACTCTAATTGTTAACCGTGCCAAGGTGGACGGATAGACGGTAACGGGTACGTGGTGAGTGGATATGGCATGCCACGCGTATATAGGTATATACAAGCGCTTTTAAATAATGCATACAGACACCTGGATATATATATATATGGGTTCAAAGAAACAAAAATACAAAACGTGTAAACCATACTAAGTGGTTATTAATCGAACTCAGATAATCAAATAATGATTCAGAAAAATTAAAAGTGGAAATCCTACGATTTGGTAGGAAAACTATAATGTATTGGCGGTAGGGCGCACGATTTAAACGATGAAAAACTCAAAACTGGTAGTGGGCTGCGTATGGTGCGGCCCGGTAATGCAGAGTTAATCATAATATAACCTGTACAAAATTAACGATAATTATTTGCGTGCGGGTCCATATTGGTCGCATGGCGTATAATTTATCAGCTATCAAATTGAACAGAGAGAGCAGTTCGTTTCAATAATACAGAACAATATATTGCCATGCAATACCACAGTCGGCTTTTAACACGAGAAACCGATGCGGAGGTGGGTAGGATCGCTCCACCTTTTGGGCGCAAGGGAGGACAGTAGAACTCGAAAGTGCCGAACCTGCGATCATTCTAATTTCATTACAGAACTTTACAACATTAAATCCCAGAAAAACAAAAAGATGATAGCATAAATGGAAAGAAGTTATCATTGGCCGCGTTCGGCGTTCGTCCTAAAGAGTATAGCAAGACCCTAGTATAAGTTGCTAAAATTAAAAGCGGGATGTCAGAGTCCTGTGGATCATACCCCAACCGAACCACGCCATCAATCAGGAATACGCATCCATACAGTGAGTACACCAGTTAGCGTGGGGTATCAATGCAAATCAGGTCTAATAAAAAACAATACAGTTAAACGAAAGGTATAGATCTCTGGTTAGAGGGGTGGATTAACTAATGTAGAAACCGGACAGTAAAAGTTCTTCGACAGATTCAAAAACGTAGACATAGAGAACTGAATAAAATACAAATTGTTAGTAGTAAATACACAGCAACCCGGTCGCAAAGGGAACGCTGTATCATGCTCAGGAAGTTGAAATCCTTCGACAGAACGATGGAGGACGAGTTTACAATGGGGTCGGTGGAACGCATGGGAGTAAAAGGGAAAATCGCTCAACCGGAATGGGATTTACGGAACCCTGAGCTGAATAAATATAGAAGCAATCGCTCAGAGGAATTCATGTGAAGTAAGGGTATGAAAAACCCTAAATCCCCTGCACTATGCGTACATACAAATCCAGGATCGATTTGACTCCCAATTCGCTTAGTGACAGCTAGGTACCTGGAAGTAGGAAAATAAATTCACATCCGGTACTAAGTCTGCGTTGATAGACTTGCAGCGTACTGAGTCGAATAGAAAAAGGTAGCTAATAGCTAGACGTAACCACACGGACAAGCTGGGGTCGGCAAGTGACGGCGTTGTATACTCCAACCACCTGTACGCACATTGATCTCTGTATAAAATCTGTACTGAGCTAAATAGGAATACAATCCTACACGTATTGCTGTGCACGGACAGGAACCTGCAAATTTCGGCATCGGGTACCTCCTCTGCAGTGTGAGGCGCCGTCGCTGCACAAGAAAATCAACCGAACTCAGAATGAGCTCGCACACTTAACCCCAATTGAGATCCCCAAAAATAGATTTCACCTGCATCGCGATCAGAGAGCATGACAGACAGTAGCGTGAGTAAAACGGAAGAACCAATTTGTGAACCTTCGACACGACGACGAATAGACTGGACAGAAAAATAATAAAATAAAATAAACTCTCCGAGCGGTAGGGTTAGGGTTTGTGTAAGGCTGCGTGATCAAAAATAGCACCATCGTGAAAAACCGAAGTTAATCAACAAAGGCGGAAAACTTCCAAGGCCAAATGTCGGCAATGAAACTTAGCCGTCGCATTGCGGGAAATTCGTAGTCGATTATTGTAGAAACCAATTCCTGTCATATAAATGATGACGAAAATATCCACGTATTGTTACGGTTGCATAATAACACAAGGAAAAAAAATTTAAAAGGGTTAATATAGGGTTGAGCCAGGTGGCACGTAACCAGTCGGAGGAAAACGCGGAATAGTGTGGCGCCGACGTGGGCGAGTTCAACGCTAAAGTCAAAAGAATAAATCATGAGTATGGTGCCGGTTCTATGAGCATACAATTAATTCGGCGTTAAAAAGGGTCGCATATATATATGTATATAAGTATTACATATATATATATATATATATATATATATATATATATATATATATCGAAATGTCGTTTATAAAATGATCAAAAGATATATAGTGACTCCATATAAGGGTTATGTGTATAATTCAGGAAATAAATATGTTTGAATATATCGGTTTAAGAAGGAAGCGCTATATATACCTATGTATATGTATAGGTATACCACTGTAATAGACCTAATCGAATTCGGTGAGTGGACTCGATAAGTAGTTGTATTAATTTTATAATGTGGAAAAGTGTTAGAGAAGAGGTAGGCCATTGGTATATGTATACATTTGGGTATATGTATAATATAAAAGATTCTTGGTATAGGTTCGAATATATATAAGTGTTATATATATATAAGGGTCGAATCTATATAAGGGTTAAATATATATCATGAAATATATATATACTTATCGATATAGATTCAAGATTATAAAATCTACCTAAGAGTATGTATAAGGCTGCACAATACATGGTCGAGTTCGATGGGTGGACTCAAATGTATAGGTGTTGAATATATAAGAGGGAAGATTATTAGAAAATACCCTACCAGCACATTGTGAAATAGGGTTTGAGAAAAAAAAATCTTTACGTGATTGATCGACACGTTATTTTGTACATGCGGGGAGCAGACGTAAATAACACGCATGGAACCACATTCATTGGACCACAACTTAAGAATTAGGATTGTAATAATCATATAATTATCTCTTTGAAATGTCCCAATATGGTTATTGGTCGATGATTATGAGAGTTGGGAAAAAAAAAAAATTGTGGGAATTGATGTATATATACATAACCTATTATCTTTACGTGTAGGGGTAAGCAAGTTATCCAAAGTTGTAAAAGAGAAAAACTCCAACCAATGATGTAAAAGGGTTGGTCATATATATAAGATATATGTAGATACGAGATATATGTGTATAGAGTAATGATCCTTGAGTTAATATTACCAAGGATTAGGTATACAAAATATGTTATACAAAGGATTCTAAGTTCATATATTTTATGTATACCCAGAAGTGTTATACATATACTCCTTAAATTAAAACAATACACTACATAGGTAAGTAGCATATGTGGTAAGTAGATCCATATAGTGATCTCTAAAACCTACCTATATAAGGATATTAACTCTATGTATATATGAATACATAGGCATATGTATGGAGTATATGGGAAATTCAAAAAAAATAAAAGGTATTACTATAATACTGAACATTAATATTGAATATTCGATGGGTAGGATATTGAATATTAATATAATATATATATATGTGACAATATATATGTAGATTATATGAATGAAGTGATATGAATAAGTCAACCTAAATTAATGAAAGGGATTGACCAGCGTATAGAACGCAAAGACCCAAAACGGTTATTAGATTCTCCAACCACAAATTATATATATGTCGGCATACAAACGTCTAAGATGTAGAATAAAAGTTGTACTTTATAAGTGTTATGGGAGAATAGTATATATCGATG
Source organism: Pinus albicaulis (assembly GCA_034641835.2). Classification (NCBI taxonomy): domain Eukaryota; kingdom Viridiplantae; phylum Streptophyta; class Pinopsida; order Pinales; family Pinaceae; genus Pinus; species Pinus albicaulis. The sequence continues at coordinate 620,305,699 of CM076580.1, forward strand.
CATGTAGATATATATAAATATATACACCTTAATATATATGAGGAGGTGGAATAAAGCGCACTTTAAAAGTGTTAGTAGTCCAATGGTATAGGCCTACATATATATGAATAATTATATATATATGTGCATAGATAAAACCATGACATATACGTGGAAGTTAAGAAAGAGGCATTTTAGACTTCTATGGGTAATAGATTGGATATATATATACCTATATAGAAATATATAGAAATATATATATATATATATATATATATATATATATATATATATATATATATATATATATATATATATATGCATAGGATTATGTATGGCACTTTAATTTGATTCCACTTTAGTGAATTCAATAAGTGCATGGGGGAAACTTTGAGAATGAAAATCTATCCTATGGAAATTAACTAGAATTGGAAAAGTTTCTAGTAGAAAATCCATAAAAGAGATTATTTTAAATTTGGTATATATATGGTAACACTTTAAAAAAAGGCTTGAACTTATATATGAATATATAAATATAGGGATATATATATATATATTCATATGTTCATCAAATTAATATTGCTAAGGCTATATATATATCATACATATATATATATATATCATGGTTACTTATACAATAAGGTTTGGAAATATATATGATATATACAAACCTAGTGGATATATATATACATGCTCATGAGAGGTATATTGCCCAATGTTTGAGATGCAAGTAGTATATGAGTAAGTGGGAAATTGTATCTCATAAATAAGGCGGCCCCCGCCCGCCATAAAAGAAAAGGAGATTGAAGTACATGTAAGTACTATAACTAAATGGAATTTAGTAATTGTTGAACCATTACATTGAGTTAGGCATGAATGAATAAAGAGATAAATTGAAAATTTCCTGATGATTTACTTAAGGAGGAATATTCTTGAAATAGTGGAAGAATGATTCCTTAGTTATTTTAATTATAATAATTTATATTCATTCATGGAAATAAATTATGTTTTCGAGTTGATATATTTTAGGAGTTGCTTTTGTTAGAAAAAAATAGAATTCTTTTATGCATTAGAAAAGAAGGAATTCTTTTATGACTCAAGAAAAAGTGGGAACACTTTTATGATTTATGAAGTCTTTTTCATTTTAAGTCAAGGAATTAAAAAGGGGAAACAATGGTTTGCAAATCATTTTTGGTATATTACGTTACTATATTAACATAGAATTATAGAAATTACATTTATCACTAGAAAAGGAAACATGAATTCTCACTATAAAATTTTTGTTGGTGCAAATTTTATTAAAGTTAAATTTCTTGAGTCTTAAATTCAACGACAGAGAAATGATGTATAATCATCCAGCTACAAACCGAGACAAAAGAGGATGAGTTGTATTTTGGACTTGGGTGTGGGGGAAACCCATCAGCTCCAAAATTGTTTTCACTTAAGTGTTGAACTAGTGGATACAATTTCATGTGAGAGGTAAGCATGGAATTGTAGAGATTATTAATGAGTCCAGTTGTTACTAGTTAAATTGATTAACTAACAAAAGAAACAATGAACAGATACTAGAAGTACCACTATAAAATGAGAAAGGGTAAGCATAACCATGCATAGGATACAATTGTTTTCTCTCATTTATGAGTACTAATGAAAAAAGTTGAAAAAATTGTTTAGCCAAGTGTGTAACAGGAAATTTGGGCACTCTGGAAACAAAGAGGAAAAAGGTGAAGATAAATCACCTAGGAAATCCAGAACAGCTGAACTGAACCAAATGGCGTGAGGAAAGAATCTCACTGAAAAACAAGAAAGGATAAGTAGTGTACTAAAAGTGCACTAAACTATTATGAACCTGAACGGTTTGATTAATAACTGAATGTCTTAAGTTATTGAAATGCAGAATGATGTTGTGAATTATCAATTATATGTACCTGATATTACTTACATTGGTATGGATTGTGGACAGAGAAACCAGAATGACGGATCTTCCATACAGACTTCTTGCAAAGAAGTAGGAAGAAAACCAACTGCCTAAGGCATCAGTAAATATAGTGGGGGCAGGAGAGTACTCTGCTGAAAAACTAATGGCTTATACCTTAGCCCTACCATTGCTTATTAAATTTCCTGATATATTTCATGTCTCCTTGTTGGGAAGGAAGCGTTATAATACATGATGCTTCTCACATGAGTGATTTGAATTGTGGTCCAGGTGGAACCAGAAGAGGAATTTCCTTCCAGAGTCGCTTCAAGGATGAAAGCGAGAAGAAATGGAATGGCGGAAGTGAACAGTAGCTCGGGTAAAGGTGCAGTGGAGCACTTTACTGCTAAAAACGCTACATGTCACAGAGAAGCTCAAATGATGGAAAAGCATTCATAATTATGTTCAAAATCAACTAGTAGATAGTGGTCAACACCGAGGACGGTGTTTATTTTCAGAGGGGGAATATGTAACACCCCCAAGTTCTATGCTTTTCAAATGAGACATTTGAACATAAATCCAAAGGGGAGTGGACCCCAATGGATGATTTTTGTGTGGATGTGGTTAATTTTGTAATTATGAAAAATAAATAAAATATTATGTATGCAATATGACCAAAAAGAGAATTGAGATCACTTGCCAAAATCCATGAGGATGGATAAGGCAACAAATCCCCAAAAAAGCTTTCAAAAATCCTTGAAAGAAATTTATTTAGATTTAAGGAGAAATCTAAATTTCCCCAATGAAGAGGAGTAGTTGGGAAGAGGTGAGAAAAGCTGGAAAAGTTGAGGAAAAGCTTAAAGCAGCTTTAAGGAACCCCAAGAGGGGAAGCCTAGGCTAAACAGGAAAGAAAGCATCCTGCTATTCTGGACGCAGAATTAGAAACATGCTTTGGGGTATGAGCTTAAATAAGCTGATCCTAGACAGATTAGTGGTTGATCAGTGCTGGGAAGTGATCTCTGCTCGGGGGTGAATCCTGGGAGATAAAGAGGATTCTAAGGTTGGGAGGACTGGTCATGGTAAAGGGTGCATGCGTACATTTGGAGATATCTGTAAGTCTGTGTTAAATGTATCCCTGTTTTATGAAATTGGGTTGTTATATTCCTTTATGCAAATTGTAAAATTTTGATGTTATATTCTTTTATGCAAATTATGAAATTGCAATGTTATAGTGCATTATGGAATGTATGAATTGTATGTTAAGTTGCAGTATGCCCTGTTAGATGGATTAATGGTTCAGTAAATTATGTAATTGCAAATACAGCTATTGACAGTAGAGAGAAATGGCTAGGTGTAGAGATGATTACATGGTAATAATGAGGGTTGAGATGATAGATCAATTGAGTAGCCAATATAATAACTATGTAAAGATATAGATGGCTATCTTTTAAAGGAGTATTCAATTTCTGTGTGTATAAACAGAAGATGTTAACAAACCAGTACCCTTGAACATTAAGTTCCAACCAACTAAATCTATCCTCAAAATACTCATGGCGAATATAGACCTTAAGAGAGACATGTTGAATCTCATTCGGAGTAAAATGAACCTCTTATAGAAGAGGAGTTTAGAAATTTAGGAGGAGTAATCATGAGGTATAATGGGTATTATTAATCCCATTTTTTTTTTTTAAAAAAAGGGGGTTTGGGAGACGTGACAAATGGTATCGGAGCCCTAGTTCAAAAATTGGGCAAGATATGGGCTCACAAAGAACTAGAAAACTGTTATAAATTTGGTGAAAATTATTTGATGTTAGTACTACAAGTAACAAAATCTATTTTCAGGCTCTCACCTTTCAGATTTTGTTTAGTTGTAGACTCGTTAGCTATGGAGTAGAAACCTCCAGAAACTCTAAACCCAAGATGGTTTAAATCTGAAGGTACTTAGTCTCCATAGAAATACTGAATATTAATTTACTTCCTATAAAATTACAATGGTGAAATTTTATGCTTACAGGTAAGGGGAAAGATATATTAGCAGGCCTGAAGTTATAAGACACATGTTAGAGTATGTAGGTAGGATGACATTTCTAGCTTAAAAAGAAACTCTATTTTTCATAAGGGCTATATCTTAGAGTACATATTATCTCCAGGAATCTATCTCTAATGCTTATGGGTATGTTAGAGAAACATTATAGTAGTATTGACTCTGCATGCTATGAAGCAGAAAGTGTGGAAACCAGATACTTGAAATCTAGGCTGCATCTATGAGCCTGATAATATTTATAACATTTGTAGATTGCATAGATGAGTATTCTACCTATCATCATAAGTGCTAGAAAAAAAAAGGTAGTAATTCTATCCTATATGTGCAGTATACAAATCATCAGGTCATAGGCTGCATATTTAATTACATTCTTACTCTTACAAAACCTGTAACATAGCCAAATACTTGTTTATAAGTAATGCTCTATAGTCAAACTCCATTAAATACTTGTAGATAAATTTTAACAGGAAAAAAAAATAAAAATTTACAAGTAAGTATTCTGGAACAAGTAGTTGACTCTTATCGAATCACAAAGTAAAGGTATCCTAGAGAAGAGTTATATAAAAATTCCGAGCAATTACAAAGTAAATTGTATTTTGACATCATTTCTAACCTTGAACTAAACATTAGAAAATTTTAGATGAAATGTGCGCAAGACCTATCATCATCAAATATATAAATATATGCTCGTAAAGTCTAAAAGTAAGTGCATATGTTTCCTGCCAAGCATAAATAGCATTACCAATGTTATATGCATGATATACTTTGGGAAAGTATTATACGATTCGGTACTTCATAGTTCCGAAACCCCCAAGGAGTAATAGGTATAAAAAAAATTTGAAATTGACATATTACCAACATGACCGCAATAACATATATATATATAGGGCAACGATGCGTGTAAGAAAAAAGAAGAAAGACGTATCTCGGCTATATATATATATAGATATATATGCATTGATAAAATAAAGTGGAAATCATATTTGTGCATATAAAATAAAAACATATGGACGCTGAAATCAATAGCGATGAAGGCGTGAGATATATATGGGTATAGATGCGGCGTTGGTTAATCTACATACGCTCTAATTGTTAACCGTGCCAAGGTGGACGGATAGACGGTAACGGGTACGTGGTGAGTGGATATGGCATACCCACTTGTATATAGGTATATACAAAGACTTTAAATAATGCGTACGGAACACACAGATATATATATATATATATATATATATGGGTTAAAAGAAATAAAAATACAAAACGTGTAAACCATACTAAGTGGTTATTAATCGAACTCAGATAATCGAATAATGATTGGAAAAAATTAAAAGTGGAAATCCTACGGTCGGTAGGAAAACTATAATGCATTGGCGGTAGAGCACGATTTAAACGATGAAAAACTCAAAAAAGCTTGGTAGTGGGTTGCGTATAGTGCTGACGTGTGCGAGTTAATGTAATATAGCACAATACAAAATTAACGATAATTATTTGCGTGCGGGTCCATATTGGTCGCATGGCGTATAATTTATCAGCTATCAAATTGAACAGAGAGAGCAGTTCGTTTCAATAATACAGAACAATATATTGCCATGCAATACCACAGTCGGCTTTTAACACGGGAAACCGATGCGGAGGTGGGTAGGATCGCTCCACCTTTTGGGCGCAAGGGACGACAGTAGAACTCGAAAGCGCCGAACCTACGATCATTCTAATTTCATTACAGAACTTTACAACATTAAATCCCAGAAAAACAAAAAAGATGATAGCATAAATGGAAAGAATTTATCATTGGCCGCGTTCGGCGTTCGTCCTAAAAGAGTATAACAAGACCCTAGTATAAGTTGCTAAAATTAAAAGCGGGATGTCAGAGTCCTGTGGATCATACCCCAACCGAACCACGCCATCAATCAGGAATACGCATCCATACAGTGAGTACACCAGTTAGCGTGGGGTATCAATGCAACCCAGGTCTAATAAAAACCAATACAGTTAAACGAAAGGTATAGATCTCTGGTTAGAGGGGTGGATTAACTAATGTAGAAACCGGACAGTAAAAGTTCTTCGACAGATTCAAAAACGTAGACATAGAGAACTGAATAAAATACAAATTGTTAGTAGTAAATACACAGCAACCCGGTCGCAAAGGGAACGCTGTATCACGCTCAGGAAGTTGAAATCCTTCGACAGAACGATGGAGGACGAGTTTACAATAGGGTCGGTGGAACGCATGGGAGTAAAAGGGAAAATCGCTCAACCGGAATGGGATTTACGGAACCACAAATTTGAATAAATATAGAAACAATCGCTCGAAAAGGAAGGAATTCACGTAGTAAGTATGAAAACCCTAAATCCTACGCACTATGCATACATACAAATCGAGGATCATTTGACTCCCAATTCGCAGCTTTTATGACTAGAATTCTTTACAAAATTAGGAAAATAAATTCACATCGGTACTAAATGCAACGTTGATAGACTTGCAGCGTACTGAGTCGAATAGAAAAAGGTAGCTAATAGCTAGACGTAACCACAGGGACGAGCTGGGGTCGGCAAGTGACGGCGCTGTATACTCCAACCACCTGTACGCACAACGATCTCTGTATAAAATCTGTACTGAGCTAAGTAGGAATACAATCCTACACGTATTGCTGTGCAGGGACAGGAACCTGCAAATTTCGGCATCGGGTACCTCCTCTGCAGTGTGAGGCGCCGTCGCTGCACAAGAAAATCAACCGAACTCAGAATGAGCTCGCACACTTAACCCCAATTGAGATCCCCAAAAATAGATTTCACCTGCATCGCGATCAGAGAGCATGACAGACAGTAGCGTGAGTAAAACGGAAGAACCAATTTGTGAACCTTCGACACGACGACGAATAGACTGGACAGAAAAATAATAAAATAAAATAAACTCTCCGAGCGGTAGGGTTAGGGTTTGTGTAAGGCTGCGTGATCAAAAATAGCACCATCGTGAAAAACCGAAGTTAATCAACAAAGGCGGAAAACTTCCAAGGCCAAATGTCGGCAATGAAACTTAGCCGTCGCATTGCGGGAAATTCGTAGTCGATTATTGTAGAAACCAATTCCTGTCATATAAATGATGACGAAAATATCCACGTATTGTTACGGTTGCATAATAACACAAGGAAAAAAAATTTAATATAGGGTTGAGCCAGGTGGCACGTAACCAATCGGAGGAAAACGCGGAATAGTGTGGCGCCGACGTGGGCGAGTTCAACGCTAAAGTCAAAAGAATAAATCATGAGTATGGTGCCGGTTCTATGAGCATACAATTAATTCGGCGTTAAAAAGGGTCGCATATATATATGTATATAAGTATTACATATATATATATATATATATATATATATATATATATATATATATCGAAATGTCGTTTATAAAATGATCAAAAGATATATAGTGACTCCATATAAGGGTTATGTGTATAATTCAGGAAATAAATATGTTTGAATATATCGGTTTAAGAAGGAAGCGCTATATATACCTATGTATATGTATAGGTATACAACTGTAATAGACCTAATCAAATTCGGTGAGTGGACTCGATAAGTAGTTGTATTAATTTTATAATGTGGAAAAGTGTTAGAGAAGAGGTAGGCCATTCGTATATGTATACCTTTGGGTATATGTATAATATAAAAGATTCTTGGTATAGGTTCGAATATATATAAGTGTTATATATATATAAGGGTCGAATATATATATATAAGGGTCGAATCTATATAAGGGTTAAATATATATCATGAAATATATATATACTTATCGATATAGATTCAAGATTATAAAATCTACCTAAGAGTATGTATAAGGCTGCACGATACATGGTCGAGTTCGATGGGTGGACTCAAATGTATAGGTGTTGAATATATAAGAGGGAAGATTATTAGAAAATACCCTACCAGCACATTGTGAAATAGGGTTTGAGAAAAAAAAAAAAAAAAAATCTTTACGTGATTGATCGACACGTTATTTTTGTACATCACGGGAGCGGACGTAAATAACACGCATGGAACCACATTCATTGGACCACAACTTAGAATTAAAGTTGTAATAATCATATAATTATCTCTTTCAAATGTCCCAATATGATTTATTGGTGATGATTATGAGAGTTGGGGAAAAAAAAAAAAAAAATTGTGGGAATTGATGTATATACATAACCTATTATCCTTACGTGTAGGAGTAAGTAAGTTATCCAAAGTTGTAAAAAGACAAAACTCCAACCAATGATGTAAAGGGTTGGTCATATATATAAGATATATGTAGATACGATATATATGTGTATAGAATAATGATCCTTGAGTTAATATTACCAAGGATTAGGTATACAAAATATGCTATACAAAGGATTCTAAGTTCATATATTTTATGTATACCCAGAAGTGCTATACATATAATCCTTAAATTAAAACAATACACTACATAGGCAAGTAGCATATGTGGTAAGTAGATCCATATAGTGATCTCTAAAACCTACCTATATAAGGATATTAACTCTATGTATATATGAATACATAGGCATATGTATGGAGTATATGGGAAATTCAAAAAAATAAAAGGTATTACTATAATACTGAACATTAATATTGAATATTCGATGGGTAGGATATTGAATATTAATATAATATATATATGTAACAATATATATATACAGATTATATGAATGAAGTGATGTGAATAAGTCAACCTAAATAAATGAAAGGGATTGACCAGCGTAGAGAACGCAAAGACCAAAACGGTTATTAGATTCTCCAACTACAAATTATATATGTGTATGGGTCGGCATACAAATGTCTAAGATGTAGAATAAAAGTTGTACTTTATAATTGTTATGGGGAGAATAGTATATATCGATGCATGTAAATATATAAAAATATATACACCTTAATATATATAAGGAGGTGGTATAAAGCACACTTTAAAAGTGTTAGTAGTCCAATGGTATAGGCCTACATCCTACATATATATGAATAATTATATACATGTGCATAGATAAAACCATGACATATACGTGGAAGTTAAGAAAGAGGCATTTTAGACTTCTATGGGTATGAGATTCGATATATATACCTATATAGAAATATATATATATATATATATATGCATAGGATTGGTAAAGTGGCACTTTAATTTGATTCCACTTTAGGGAATTCAATAAGTGCATGGGGGAAACTTTGAGATTGAAAATCTATCTTATGGAAATTAACTAAAAGTGAAAAAGTTGCTAAGTAGAAAATCAATAAAAGAGATTTTTTTTATTTGGAATATATATGGTAACAAAAAAAAAAGGGGGCTTGAATTTATATATGCATATATATAAATATAAGGATATATATGTATATTCATATGTTCATCAAATTAATATTGCTAAGGCTATATATATATATATATATATCATATATATATATATATATATATATATATATATACATCATGGTTACTTATACAATAAGGTTTGGAAATATATATGATATCTACAAACCTAGTGGATATATATACAGGCTCATGGAGGGTATATTTCAATATTTTGAGATGCAAGTAGTATATGAGTAATTGAAATTGTATCCTATAAATAAGGCGGGTATCTTTACCATAAAAGAAAAAAGGATTGAAGTACATGTGTTAATTCTGATTAAATGGTTGGTTTTAGTAATTGTAGAACCATTACATGGGTTAGGCGAGGGAACGAATGAAGGATAAATTAAAAATTTACGATGACTTACTTGAGGAAAGAATATTCTTGTAATGGTGGAAGAATGACTTCCTAATGATTTAGTTATAATAATTTATATTCTTTCATGGAAATAAAGTATATTTTCAAAATTGGTATATTTATGGGTTGCTTTTGTTAGAAAGCATGAAAGATTTATGGGTTGCTTTTGTTAGAAAAAAAATAAAATGCTTTTATGCAATAGAAAAGAAGGAATTCTTTGATGACTCAGGAAAAAGTTGAAATACTTTTATGATTTATGAAATCTTTTCCATTTTAAGCTGATGAATATTTGAAAAAGGGGAAACAGTGTCAAAATCATTTTTGGCATTAACAAGTATTGATATTGTGAATGTGATGAATTATAGAAATTACATTTATCACTAGAAAAGGAAACATGAATTCTCACTATAAAATTTTTGTTGGTGCAAATTTTATTAAAGTTAAATTTCTTGAGTCTTAAATTCAACGACAGAGAAATGATGTATAATCATCCAGCTACAAACCGAGAGAAAAGAGGATGAGTTGTATTTTGGACTTGGGTGTGGGGGAAACCCATCAGCTCCAAATTTTTTTTGACTTAAGTGTTGAACTAGTGGATACAATTTCATGTGAGAGGTAAGCATGGAATTGTAGAGATTATTAATGAGTCCAGTTGTTACTAGTTAAATTGATTAACTAACAAAAGAAACAATGAACAGATACTAGAAGTACCACTATAAAATGAGAAAGGGTAAGCATAACCATGCATAGGATACAATTGTTTTCTCTCATTATGAGTACTAATGAAAAATTTGGAAAAATTGTGTAGCCAAGTGTGTAACAGGAAATTGGGCACTCTGGAAACGAAGAGGAAAAAGGTGAAGATAAATCACCTGGAAAATCCAGAAAAGCTGAACTGAACCAAGTTGCGTGAGGAAGGAATCTCACCTGAAAAACAAGAAAGGATAAGTAGTGTACTAACAGTGCACTAAACTATTATGAACCTGAACGGTTTGATTAATAACTGAATGTCGTAAGTTATTGAAATGCAGAATGCTATTGTGAATTATCAATTATATGTACCTGATATTACTTACATTGGTATGGATTGTGGACAGAGAAACCAGAATGACGGATCTTCCATACAGACTTCTTGTAAAGAAGTAGGAAGAAAACCAACTGCATAAGGCATCAATAAATATAGTGGAGGCAGGAGAGTACTCTGCTGGAAACTAATGGCTTATACATTAGCCCTACCATTGCTTATTAAATTTCCTGATATATTTCATGTCTCCTTGTTGGAAAGGAAACGTTATAATTTTTGTACATGATGCTTCTCACATGATTGATTTGAATTGTGGTCCAGGTGGAACCAGAAGAGGAATTTTCCTTCCAGAGTCGCTTCAAGGATGAAAGCGAGAAGAAATGGAATGGCGGAAGTGAACAGTAGCTCGGGTAAAGGTGCAGTGGAGCACTTTACTGCTAAAAACGCTACATGGCACAGAGAAGCTCAAATGATGGAAAAGCATTCATAATTATGTTCAAAATCAACTAGTAGATAGTTGTCAACACCGAGGACGGTGTTTATTTTCAGAGGGGGAAGATGTAACACCCCCAAGTTCTATGCTTTTCAAATGAGACATTGAACATAAATCCAAAGGGGAGTGGACCCCAGTGGATGATTATTGTGTGGATGTGGTTAATTTTGTAATTATGAAAAAAATAAATAAAATATTATGTATGAACTATGACCAAAAAGAGAATTGAGATAACTTTCCAAAATCCATGAGGATGGATAAGGCAACAAATCCCCAAAAAGCTTTCAAAAATCCTTGAAAGAAATTTATTTAGATCTAAGGAGAAATCTAAATTTCCCCAATGAAGAGGAGTAGTTGGGAAGAGGTGAGAAAAGCTGGAAAAGCTGAGGAAAAGCTTAAAGCAGCTTTAAGGAACCCCAAGAAGGGAAGCCTAGGCTAAATAGGAAAGAAAGCATCCTGCTATTCTGGACGCAGAATTAGAAACATGCTTTGGGGTATGAGCTTAAATAAGCTGATCCTAGACAGATTAGTGGTTGATCTGTGCTGGGAGGTGATCTCTGCTCGGGGGTGAATCCTGGGAGATAAAGAGGATTCTAAGGTTGGGAGGACTGGTCATGGTAAAGTGTGCATGCGTACATTTGGAGATATCTGTAAGTCTGTGTTAAATGTATCCCTGTTTTATGAAATTGGGCTGTTATATTCCTTTATGCAAATTGTAAAATTTTGATGTTATATTCTTTTATGCAAACTATGAAATTGCAATGTTATAGTGCATTATGGAATGTATGAATTGTATGTTAAGTTGCAGTATGCCCTGTTAGATGGATTAATGGTTCAGTAAATTATGTAATTGCAAATACAGCTATTGACAGCAGAGAGAAATGGCTGGGTGTAGAGATGATTACATGGTAATAATGAGGGTTGAGATGATAGATCAATTGAGTAGCCAATATAATAACTATGTAAAGATATAGATGGCTATCTTTTAAAGGAGTATTCAATTTCTGTGTGTATAAACGGAAGATGTTAACAAACCAGTACCCCTGAACATTAAGTTCCAACCAACTAAATCTATCCTCAAAATACTCATGGCGAATATAGACCTTAAGAGAGACATGTTGAATCTCATTCGGAGTAAAATGAACCTCTTATAGAAGAGGAGTTTAGAAATTTAGGAGGAGTAATCATGAGGTATAATGGATATTATTAATCCCATTTAAAAAAAAAAAAGGGGGTTTGGGAGACGTGACAACAAAGATATGAACAGAAGGGCACAGCCATGTCAAATTACAAACGAAACAACAATCGAAGCTGGAGCATATAGACATCTACAATAAACCAACGAAATTACAGTAAGCAACCAGAGAGGGTTCAAGACTACCATCGTTTCCCATTCATAACAACATGACAACATAGCATATACCAAGTATTCCTTAAATATACAAACTATAATTTTTTTTATTCAAAGGTTAAATAATTCATTGCATCGAGTAATAGTTATTACAATCCCAAAACAGTATATGCATAAATATAAATTACATGGCCTGACGGAGAAACTGTGTTCCACATTCAAAACTAAGAGGCCACACATCGTGGTGAAGCCCTAGTTAAAACTCTGAAAAAAGTCACAGAGAATCTTGACTGTAAAAATACAGAGACCAAGTTCACAAATAGTGAAGCCCTACAGTAATGCAAGCGGACCAACAAGTCGATAGAGGAGACCATACGACAGATAGAGCCCAGGGCTCAAACCCATTCAACCCTAACCAACTAAAACATAAAAGAAAGGAGTAGACCCTAACCGTTCAGGGGTAGCCACGACAACCACGATAGGGTTGCAAGTCTGCCCTTGAAGCGCCTAGAAGGACACCTGCAAAACCGCAAAGCAGAGTCAGTTTCACGAGAAAAATAAAGAACAATTCATACCTAACAAACTTGCAGAGAGTCACAGATTGGAGCTTACCTGAGAGGCAGAGACCAAGTCGGCCCAAGGAAATAGGTGGCCGCTCACCAACAAGGGTCCCTTCTCAGGAAAGAGAAAAACCCTTAGTCTATTAGGACAAATAGATGCAGAAGTGAAGCATAGAGAAAGATTTTACCTGAAGGAAGCTGAATGCAGCTGAGTTCGAGTAAGGAACCCTAAGCTGGCTGTGACCTGGTGAAAACAAAGAGAGACAAAGTTTAACCCCATGGACCAGAACAACCATTGAACCAGAGAATGAGATCATAGATTGAATCACGGGCAAGAATGCACAGTAGAAACCCTCGACAATCGACACAAACAGAAGAAAAAATGAAATGAGATGGAAGTTACCAAGTGACTAGGGCTAAGCACCAATGCCAAAGGCGGGAAGAGCGCACACCAAGATTGGGATAGGTGTCTCATACATGTTAACCGGTGGTACAAGAAATTAAACCCAATCAAAAAAATATCTCCGCGTATCATTGTAATAGAACAACAATCAAACCTTAGTCACCTACTTAATTACCTCAATCATCATCAAACAAATAATTCATATTTCAATCCAATCAATAGTTAATCCAAGGTTTATAATGAGGGTTGGACCTATTAAGTGGTATCAGAGGAGGAAATTAAATTATTTTAATAGAAATGGAATTTGGAAGGCGAGGCCATGGGAGAGGTATACATAGAGTAGCAGATAAAGGACTGAGAGAGGAAATTCGGATCTTAAGCGCCTGATTGGCAACGGTAGAGGTAGGTAGAAGAAGAGATCCTAACAAAGGAGATGATAGTGATGAGAAAGCTATATAAACAACATATGGATCAGATGATGAAGGACCTGAGACCAGGTTGTTGAAATCAGTCTTGTTGGCTAATAGTAAGCCAAAGCAGGAGATTTCTAATTATGATGGAAGTTTGTCAGCAGAGGTACTTTTGGATTGGCTCAGTGAGCTAAATAATTATTTTGAGTATGAATATATTAGTGAAGATAAGAGATTAAAATTCATTGCCACTAGATTGAAAGGGCATGCAACCTTATGGTGGGATAGTGTACAGGCAGAGAGGAAGAGGTTGAACAAGCAAACTATCAAGAAGTGGACTAGGATGGAAGGTAAGTTGAAGGGAAATTTTTTGCCCAATGATTATCAAATTTCCATGTACCGACAGGTATAGAACCTAAAATAGAAGGAAATGACAGTGAAAGAATACACGGAAGAATTCTATCGAATGAACCTAAGGGTAGGTTACATGGAGGACACCCCAGAGAAAAAAACGAGATTCGTAAATGGTTTGAGGCTGGAAATATTAGAAAAGATAAGCATTCTTTTGCCTAGAACTATAGATGAGGCTTATCAAAGCGCCTTGAAGGAAGAAGAGAATATAAACATAAAATAGAATGCAAGAAGAGGAGGAGGATCTCGCAGAGGAACAGGACGAGTTTTCGACAGAGGTAAAGCTGTTAACCCCAATGATGAAGGCAACAACTCGAAAGCTTTAGGGACAGTGAAGAAGGACAACAACACGAGAGGGGGAAGGCCATACCAGCATGGAAGAGGTAGTGGCTGAGGCAGAGGAGCTGTTGTTCAGTGTTACAGGTGCCATAAATGGTGGCACAAGTCCTATGAGTGTCTTGAAGGAGAGCAGGCCGGAACAAGGGGAACATACATTACACAGACAGATGAAGTAGAGGCACCACCCAGGAGGTAGAGAACGTGCCAGAAACAGGGGAGGCCTTGATTTTAAATAAGGTACTGTTGAAACCAGCGAAGGAGACAACTAACCCAACTCAAAGGAAGGCATTATTCTGGATATTTTGCAAGTCGCACGAAAAATGCTGCAAGCTGATTATTGATAGTGGGAGCACAGATAATCTATTTTCCATAGAGATGATGGAGAAGTTGGGCTTGAAGAGGCTGAAGCACCCCACACCTTACAAGGTGTAATGGTTGTAGAAAGGACATCAACTGTTGGTTGATGAACAATGTGAGGTTGAGTTCCATATTGGAAAATACAAGGACAAATTTATTTGTGATATAATGCCAAAGGATGTGTGTCACATACTGCTAGGAAGACCATGGCAGTATGACAGAAAGGTAGTGCATGATGGAAAGACAAAATGTTACAAGTTTGTCAAATATGGGATTAAGCACACTCTTGTACCCATAAATGAGGAAGAGATGGCAGAAACAAGTGGAGTTAAAGTGTTACTGGCGGGAGGAAAGGAATTCTTGAAGCAGATTGAAGACAACGAGGTAAATTATGCTGTAGTAAGGAGGCCAAAGACAGTGTTGCTATAGTAAGGAGATGTTGTAGGAGTTCAGTGATATTGTAGTGGATGATTTACCAGATAAAATTCATCCTAAGAGGAGTATTAGCCATCACATTGGCTTTATACCTGGAGCTAGTCTATCGAACAAGGCAGCATACTGAATGAGTCCCAAAGATAATGAGGAGATTAGAAAATAGGTACAGGAATTCTTGGATAAGGGGTTGATAAGGGAGAGTTTAAGCCCCTGTGCAATTCTGACAGTTCTTTCTCCCAAGAAAGGAGGACAGTGATGAATGTGCATGGATTCGAGAGCCATCAACAAGATTAACATCAGGTACAGGTTTCCACTGCCACGGATGGATGATATGATGGACTGCCTAGGTGAGGAAGCATACTTCTCGAAGATCGATCTGAAGAGCAGTTACCACCAGATCCGAATCAGGGAAGGGGATGAATGGAAAACAACAATCAAGAATAATGAACGGTTGTATGAGTGGCTGGTAATGCCATTCGGTTTAAGTAATGCCCCTAGTACCTTTATGCGCTTGATGAACGAAATGCTGAAAGAGTTCATTGGGAAGTTTATAATTGTATATATTGATGATATATTAATTTTCAGCAAGACTAAGGAGGAACACTTTTGACATGTTCGGAGTGTGTTGGAAAAATTGCAGCAGAATAAGTTGCTGATAAATCTGAAAAAGTGTACTTTTCTTCTAAGAGAATTGGTTTTTCTGGGTTTTGTGATTGTAGAAAATGAGTTGAAGATGGACCCAGAGAAAGTTGCAGCTATTATTAGCTAGCCATCCCCAAAGAGCCTGTTTCAGGTTCATAGTTTCCATGGGTTGGAAAGTTTTTATCGTAATTTTATCAGGGACTTTAGTGGAATCTACACGCCTATGTTGGATACTATTAAAAAGGTGAGTCAGCCTTTCTGTTGGACTGAAGAAGAAAATAGAAGCTTCTAGTTATTGAAGGAAAAAATCACTGAAAGGAAAATCCTGAGATTTCTTGATTTTAATAAGCTTTTCCAAGTCCGTTCTGATGCTAGCGGTATGGCCATTGGGGCTGTACTCAGCCAGGAAGACATAAATGTTTCTTATTTCAGTGAGAAGTTGAATGAAAACAGACAAATTTACTCATCTTGTGACAAGGAATTTTATGTTGTTGTCCAAGCACTTAAGCATTGGAGACACTATCTGTTGGGAAGTGAGTTTTTTTTATTCTCCAATAATTCTGCACTGCAATATGTGATGCAACAGCATAAGCTGAATCACAAGCATGCTAAGTGGGTTGAGTATTTACAAAGATTCAACAAGGTGGCAAATTCATTGAGCATAAGAGTTTTTCTCTTGAAGGAGTGTACGATACAAGTACTGGGCTTTGAGCATTTGAAAGAATTGTATCAGACAGACATCGATTTCAAAGAGGCTCATGAAGCCTGTCAGAATCATTTGTTGAGAAACAATAGTCCATGGTTGAACTATAATTTATAGGAAAAGCTGTTGTTTAGAGGGGGACAATTATGCATTCCCGACTAGTCGATGAGAGAGAATATCATTCGGTAGAAGCATAGCGGAGGTCTAGCCGAACATTTCGGCATAGACAAGACTTTAGTACAACTTGGACACTTTTATTACTGGGAAAAGATGCGATGGGACGTGAAGCGATATGTGACTAGGTGTAAAGTGTGCCAATTGGCGAAGGGACACAGCCAAAATACAAGACTCTACATGCCACTACCTATTCCAAGTAGACCGCGGGACTCAATTAGCTTGGACTTTGTCTTGGGTCTTCCAAGGATGCAGCGAGGTTTTGACTCAGTGATGGTGGTAGTAGACCGGTTTTCTAAAATGGCACATTTCATTCCTTGTCGAAAAACTAGTGATTCCACTCACGGAGCACACTTGGTTTTCACGAAGATCGTCAGATTGCACGGCCTACCTAGGTCCATTATTTCTGACAGGGATTTGAAATTCACTGGAAATTTTTAGCGTACCCAATGGAAGAAGTTGGACACTCAGTTGAATTTCAAGTCTGCATATCACCCACAGAATCATGGGCAAACGGAGGTGGGAATAGGATCTTGGGAAACCTGCTACAGATTTTGATTGGAGAAAATTCATGGATGTGGGATCGTGTACTTTCTCAGGTGGAATTTTCTTATAACAATTCACCAAATTGCAGCACAGGATATAGTGCTTCTCATATTTTGTATGGCATGCATCCTCGCGGAGTGCATGAACTACAAGATTTGGGAAAGTTGGAAAGAAGTAGTGCTGACGGGGAAGATTTTGCCCAGACAATGAACAACTTATAGGAGCAGGTAAAGTAAAAAATATAGGACAACAGTCAGAGATATAAGAAGCAAGCAGATTTAAAGAGGTGGGAAGTCTAGTTTAATGTAGAAGACGAAGTCCTTCCACATTTACGCAAAGAATGATTCCCTAAGGGCGAATATAACAGGCTGAAATACAAGAAGATTGTCCCATATGAAACTCTTCGTAAGTTCTCTACCAATGCCTATGAATTATAGCTGCCACCAGGGATAGACATATCACCCATCTTCAATGTGGCAGATCTATTTCCATATACTGCTAGTCCTGAAGATGACAGCGCAGCACGGCTAGAACATGACACCTAGATTGAAAATGGTTCTTGGATGAGGCAAATGCCTACGGTTCAGCCCCTTGAGATCGAGAGAATTCTCAACACACAGGTGGTCAAGCACACTCGCAGGAAAGAGTACCTTTAGTACCTTGTCAAGTGGAAGAACCGTCCCATTGAAGACAGTTCGTGGCTTGATGCGACGCAGATACAACGAGAAAGCTATTCTATTGAGGAAATCATGGAACGAAGCCATGAAATTTTGCTACCCCAGGAGCTTGGTGCAGGAGCATCCAACTCAGGATAAACAGAAAAATAGGCGTTTGTCTTATAGGTTAAAGGTTGATTTGTTAAAAGGTCATTGCACCTGGGTTTATTTTATTTTTCTAGAATTTCTATCATTTAGGGCCTAATAGTCATTTACATTTTGTAATTTCATTTTAAGCTTCTTTTAGTTAATATTTAGAATTAATTTCATAAATTAGAAGAACAGTTAAGAATTTAACTATATCTAACTGTTGGCAGTTTCAAAAAAAATGTTTCATACAGTAGTACAAAAGGAAAAAGAAAACATTCTGTAAAGGTTGATTTTTCCATCATAACAGAGAAATATATTACATACAAGAGATTAACAGCATCTGAGTCCATTTGCAGCTTATGTAAATTCATTCTATGTGTGTTAAAAATTGACTACAAGTGAAAAAATAGTTGCAGATAGGCAGCAAGTTTTCTTTTCCCTTTCACAGGCATTATATGAATAGAAGGGCGCAACCATATCAAATTACAAACGAAACATCAATCGAAGCTGGAGCATATATACATCTACAATCAACCAATGAAATTACAGTGAGCAACCAGAGAGGGTTCAAGACAACCATCCTTTCCCATTCATAACAGCATGGCAACATAGCATATACTAGGTATTCCTTAAATATACAAACTATAATATTTTTTATTTAAAGGATAAATAAGTCACTACATCGAGTAATAGTTACTACAATCCCAAAAAAGTATATGCATAAATATAAATTACATGGCCTGATGGAGGAACCATGTTGCACATTCAAAACTAAGAGACCATACAGTGTGGTGAAGCCCTAGTTAAAACCCTGAGAAAAGTCACAAAGAATCTTGACTGTAAAAAGACAGAGACCGAGTTCACAAACAGTGAAACCCTACAGTAATGAAAGTGGACCAACAAGTCGATAGAGGAAACCATACGAGCGACAAATCCCAGGGCTCGAACCCATTCAACCCTAACTAGCTACAACACAAAAGAAAGGTGCAGACCCTAACCATTTAGGGGTAGCCACGACAGCCACGACAGGGTTGCAAGTTTGGCCTTGAAGCACCCAGAAGGACACCTGTAAAAACCACAAAGATGAGTCAGTTTCACGAGGAAAAGAAACATCAATTCATCCCTCTGAAACTTGCAAAGAGTCATGGATTGGAGCTTACCTGAGAGGCAGAGACCAATTCGGCCCAAGGAAACAGGCGGCCGCTCACCAGCAAGGGTCCCTGCTCACGAAGGAGCAAAACCCTTAGTCTATTAGGACAAATAGATGTAGAAGTGAAGCATAGAGCAAGAGTTTACCTGAAGGAAGCCAAATGCGGCTGAGTTCGAGTGAGGAACCCCATGCTAGCTGCGACCTGGTGAAAACATAGAGAGACATAACTTAACCCCACAAACCGGAACAACCATTCAACTAGAGGCCGAGATCAGAGATTGAATCACAGGCGAGAACGCACAATAGAAACCCTTGACACTCGACACAAACAGGAGAAAAAATGAAATGAGTTGGAAGTTACCAAGTGACTAGGGCTAAGCACCATTGCCAAAGGCGGGAGGAGCGCACACCGAGACCGAGACAGGTGTCTCATACGTGTTAACCAGTGGTATGAGCAGTTAAACCCAAACAACAAAATATCTCCACGTATCATTGTAATCAAACAATAATCAAACCTTAGTCACCTACTTAATTACCTTAATCATCATCAAACAAATAATTCAAATTTCAATTAAATCAATAGTTAATCTGAGAGTTATAAGGAGGGCTGGACCCATCACTTGCACTTGAAATTTTTATTTATATGGTTAAATAATCCATATATATCACGCCTAAAACTTATTAATAACCGTATTTCACTTGGTATGCATATGCGTTAGATTTGTAAAGTGTTGAGTTAAATTGTCAACTATGAAACTATAAGTATTATGAAAATAAGTTGGTTGCACTTAACATTGTTATTTATATGGTTAAATAATACATATATATCAAGCCTAAAGGCTATTAATAACCGTATTTCACTTAGTATGCATATGCGTTGGATTGGTAAAGTGTTGAGTTAATTTTTCAACTATGAAAATAAGTTGACTGCACTTGACATTGTTATTTATATAGTTAAATAATCTATATATATCAAGCCTAAAGCCTATTAATAACCTTATGTCACTTGGTATGCATATGCTTTGGATTGGTAAAATATTGAGTTAATGTGTCAACTATGCAATCTTAAGTATTATAAGAATAAGTTTAATATTATGTTTAAGACCAAGTTGTAAGCTGTATGGATAAAGTTATATAGATATAGATAAATAAAATTAATTGTGAAAATTTCAATATATTTTAAATGTTAATATTATGATATGATAAATTTAAACTTTATATTTATCAAACCTATTTAGACAAACAAATTATTTTTATAATTAGAAAAAAATGTTAATATTATGATATGTTGAGTTTGAAATATATATTTATCAAGCCTACTTAGACAAACAAATCATCTTTATAATTAAAAAAAGATAAATTATATTTATTTTAATATATCATTATTGTATTAAATGAAAAGAAGATGAAGGGAATTAAAAATAAAAATAAAAACTATTTAAACTTACGTGAAATAAAATTTAAAACTTCCATGTGTTAAACATACATATTTGGAAATTTGAATTTCATTTTTTGGTAATGCTTGGTAAAATAAATTGAAACAAAATTAATTTGAAGTAAATCCATATTATAGATAAAATTATAAATACATGTACATGTCGTTCATTATCTTGACATAAAAAAAAATGTAAACAAAAATATAATTAAATGGAAAACATTTGTTCGGATTTTAATTTTCCATGTAATATTTTTCAATTAATGCAATCATAGGTGTCTAATGAAAGGTGTATCATAGGTGTCATTAGTAGCAGGGAGATCCACGGGTGTTTCATAAAGACAATACCATGATGGTGGTAATGCTTTTCATGTAGTAGATGCGCAATTGATTCATTTGAGACCACATCTTCTGGCGAAACTCTTGATGGAAGAGTTGTTTGTTCATGTTCTTTGTGATCATGCTATTTATTGTTTTCCTATGCCTTTCTGCAGAGAATTAATGGAAGAGGTTTCAGTTCTGAGCAGAAAATGTTTATTATAAAAAAGGTTTTTACTTCTGAGATTTTGTTATAGTATTTAGTTCGTATTGAGATTTTGTTGTAGTATTTACTCAACACTGAAGTTTTGTTCTGTTGAGTTGACTTTGAAATTGTGTGTGCTATTCAGCTATGATTTCATAGTCAGCACATTTTTGAAAAATATTCATAATTCTGAACCTGGAATTTCCACATTATTATGAAATGCAGATGCCAAAAAATTCGTTGTGTTGAATCAATTTTGTTTTTGCTTTTAAAATGATTTTCCACATTGTTACGAAATGTAGATGCCAAAAAATTTGTTATGTTGAATAACTTCGATTGTGTTTTTGTTGTTAAAATGATTTCATAATCTACATATTTTTGTCAAATATTCATAATTTTGAACTTAGAATTTCCAGATTGTTACGAAGTGTAGAATTTCCAGATTTTTATGAAGTGCAGATGCCAAAAATTCATTATACAAGAGTTGCTCTGTGTTGGATCAGGGGAATTCCCATGGCAACTGCTTTTATGTACATTGCCAATGTTGAGCAGTTGAAGAAAGCAGTTGCTATCCATGCACTATCTTTGAAGGTATCTTGTTCACGGATTACTTAACACAGGTTATTTCCATCATCAGTTCCATCATCCCATCAAACCGTATAAGCTTTAACATACACTCTAATTCTCAAATCGCCATTTTTCTGCACTAATGTAAGTACATGATCTTATTATATCACTTTCTTTAACTTGTTTCTGGCATTTCTAGTATTTCAAATAGATCCTTAATAATACAATAAACAGCTCAAGTCATTCACTGTTCGAAGATTCCAGACCTCTTCTCTGCTAGAGATTGAAAGAGTCGTTTTCTCATATCTAAACAACAGTAACCCTTAAACAAGATTCTAATATATTAAGTCGACACATATACGGATCAAATGACTTACTGAAAACTGTGAACAATTTAATTTTTTTGTTGTTTACTTACATTTGAAGGTTTCTTTGAGTAAATTGTGATCTCTAGATGCTTCTTACAACCCTAGTGCAATTTATCCACATAATCGCTATAGCCCACATAATATCTGAACTGATAATTAATTACATCTTATTTGTATAAGCTTACACAGTCTTATCCCTGTCATTCGTTGCTAAGCATTTAAAATTTGAGTTAATTTATGGCATAATACTTTTCAAAGAGTGTTGTTTTAAATCTGGTTTCAGTATCTCCAACTGACATTTAATCGTTTAAATTTTCTCTAGGAACCTACAACACTTTTAACATATAAATAATCATATAGTCGTCACAATGAAATGTCCTTTAGGATAATTCACGGCCGATTATAATAACTATTTTCGTTGCCATTTTTTATCTTGATACGGAAACTCAATACATCCTAAACCATTGGCATCCTAAATGTTCTAAATAAATGTGGATCAATATTTTATTTCATAGAAATATCCTTAATACAGTAAGTAGCATAATACATTTATTTGACATGCCATTTTTTATTTTGGTGAGAAAATGAAACCAAATGAGATATTGAGATCTGCTTCCTAAGTGCTAAAAAAAATTGATTGTGTTTCTATCTCGGTAAATTTTGACCTATTGTTATTTATTTCTGATCACAATAAAAGTTTAAATTTTGAAATCTTGTAATCAAGGTCATTTATTTAAATCAAACCTCACTACTATGAATACATTGTTTATCTTAAATTGAGTATAAATAACTTTTCTTATGAATTTTTATTTCATTATTGTCAAAGTTACTAGTGAATGCTTTAGCATTTGTTATATGTTGTACAGTCTAGATACATTTCTAATCATACCCTAAGCACAATATTAAATATATGTTGCTCGTGTATTTCGATACAATAGTATTTTTTACGTAGCTAACATCTAAACACTCTAAATAGGTGGTGGATATCTAAATCTTCATGTTTCGATTTCTCTGAAATCTCATTGCATTAATATGTATTTGGGTATTCTCAATCTAAACTAGATTTTCATAAGCATTGTAAACTTGTATTCACCAATATTAACTTTGATGGCATAAATATATGGATATATGGTGCAAATACTTTAGCAATACGATTTTGGGAAAATTAAAATTTGATCACTGATTTACGTTTTGAATTTTGCTCGCAGTGATAGTAACAGAGCTTCAATCTCTCAATTTTTGTGTTAACCTTCCTGTCGAATAGAAATTCTTACTATATAATTTAGGTTCTTAAAGTTCCTAACAAATAGCTTTCTCAATACTATTTTATAATAGTTTTCAAGTTGACGTAATCAAAGGCGCTTGGGAGAAACCTATATCTCTATGAAAATTCCTTTTAATAGATTCATAAAATATATTAATGTAGATAAAAACTGAATTGAATAGAAAATGCAGCTCTCAGGTGAGTACTACACCTCCAGACTGCACACTAATGGAGAGTACACTCTACCTTAATTAATTAAATGATACAACTATAAGTACATCACAAAGAAGTAGGAAGTTGTAAACAAACTCTTAAGGAGCTACGTTACAACAATGTAACAATTTCTCCATTAATATATAATAATATTAATTATCTCCAAATCCCCCCCTTAATCGAGAAAGAATTGTCTTGAATTCCTAACACCCCTTTAAACAATTCAAACTTTATTCTTCCTAGAGGCTTAGTAAAAATGTCAACCATGTTCTCACAAGATTTACAGTATTCAACAAATATTTCTTTTGAATGAATTTTTTCTCGAACAAAATTGAACTAAGTATCGATGCGTTTGGGTTTTTTGTGAAATATAGGATTGTATGCCAGCTCGATAGTACTCTGGTTGTCACTTTTAATGGTAGTTACTTCTTTCTTCTCTTTTATTTCATGATAGAGAAGCCTTCTCAACCAGATAGCTTCACATGTAGCTGCACACAATGCTTGGTACTCAACTTCAGTTGAAGATAAAGCTACATTAATCTTCTTTTTTCTGCTCCATGATATGACCCCGGATCCAATGTTGAATTCATAACCTGTGATAGATTTTCAATCATCCAAGTTTCCTGCCCAATCTAAATTATAAAAACCTACTAGAGTAATATCAGATGTGTCAGTGTATAAAATAACATAATCAATAGTACCACGAAGATACCTCAACCCACTTTTTGCTGCCACCCAATGACTTTTGAGAGGATTAGACATGAATTGGCTCAACACACTAATAGAATATGCCAAGTCTAGTCTAGTAAGATATATTAGACTACAAACTAGTTGTCTATACATAGTGGCATCAACCTCCTTAGTGCCATCATCACTGCACAACTTTAGATTCTGCTGCAATGGTGTTGATGCTGAATTACACTACTCCATCCTAAACTTTTCAAGTAGACTTATGACATACTTCCCTTGAGTAAGAAATTTTTTTCCAGATTCTCTCCATATTTCCAGACCCAAACAATAATGTAGGATTCCGAGATCTTTCATTTCAAAGACTTGTGACATATGTAGTTTGATTTCTTTGATGAAATCATCTACATTACCTTTCATAATCATATCATCCACATACAAAGAAATCAAGATAATCTTCCTCTTTTCATTATACTTGGTATACAGATTTGGATCATTCATGCTCCTATGAAAACCATGCTGTAAGAAGAATGAATCGATATTCTCATACTACGAGCTTGGTGCTTGTTTTAAAACATATAATACCTTTTTCAACCTACAAACTAGATGTTCCTGCCCTTCTTTAACAAACCCTTTAGGCTGGACTAAATAAATCTCTTCTTTTAAATCACCATTAAAAAAATGCAGACTTAACAGCTAACTAGTGTAGCTTCCACTGATATTTTGTAGCTAAATAAATTAACATTCTAATAGTATTTAGTTTGGCTACAGGGGAAAAGGTTTTATCAAAGTCTATTCCCTCTTGCTGTGAGTAACCCTTTGCTATAATTCTAGCTTTAAACTTGTATATACTCCCATCTGCATTAACTTTAGGTTTGTACAACCACTTACAACCTATGGATGTTTTTCCTTCAGGTAGTTAAACTAGATCCCAAGTATGGTTTTTAGAAATTGATTCAATTTATTCATTCATTGCAGCCCTCCATTCATGAGATCGACTTGCTTTGTTATAGTTTGTGGGTTCTACAATATTTAAAATACTTGTTATTAAAGCATAGTCTTTCAATCTAGCTAGTAATTGAGTCTGCCTACCTGATCTTCTCAGTAGAGGACTCACCTAAAATCTGTCAGTTTCAGAATTATACGGGCTTGCCTTATTGACTACATTACCTGTTTCTCCTTCTTTCTTCTCCTCCTACTGATTATCCCCACTGTTTTTTTCCATCAATCATGGAATGTGCCATTCTTGATTACTGTCTTCCTTTCCTTCCTCAACTTGTTCATGAAATATGACATCTCGACTTGCAAATGTTTTATGAGTCACTAGATTAAATAACTTGTATGCTTTAAACTCATTTCCATATCCTACAAAGATAAATTTCATGACTTTAGGATCTAACTTCTTTCTGTCCTCCTTGGGTATATGGGAAAAGGATTTTGACCCAAACAATATTAAATCAATCACTGCTAGTTTGAATCCATATAATGCTTCAAAAGGAGTTTTGAAGCTGAGACATTTAGTAGGACTCCTATTCTTTAAATAAATAGCAGTGTTGATGGATTCAACCCAAAAACTATTTGATATACCCTTACCTTTAAGAATACTTCTTGCGCACACCACTAGAGTTATGTTCTTTCGTTATGACACTCCATTTTGCTGTGGAGTATGAGGAACTGTAAACTGTTGAACAGTCCCATGATATCTACAAAAAATTCATGAACTCACCCAACCTGTATTCTCCCCCTTGATCAGAGCAGAGAATTTTTATGCATTTTCCTGTCTGCTTCTCCACCAAAGTTTTAAACTCTTTAAAGCACTGAAAGCTCTAAATTTTTTTACTTAACAAATATATCCGAGAGTATGTAGTGCAATCATCAATAAATAGAAGAAAATAATATGCACAACCTAGCGCCCTTGTTTGCATAGGTCTGCATATGTCTGTATGCACCAGCTCTAGAATATCTCTTTCCTTTCTATTAATATGCAAAGGAAATTCTTCTCTATGAATTTTCCCTAATGCATATCCATCACAATCTAACTGAACACTGAAAAAAATGGAGTCCATTGACCATACATTTTCTTCGAAGTAGAATGAGGTCATGTAAATTAAGGTGACCGAACCTCTTGTGCCAGAGACTTTTGGCTGTCAATCCTGTTGAAACCAGCACTTTTTGTGGCATTATTTTAACATCCAATCTGTAAAGGCTCCCCACACGTACTCCTGATGAAACTAATTTCATCTTGCTGTCCTTTATGACACAAATTTCTTCAATAATTCTACTAGAAGATCCTAATCCATTATGATAGATACATAGATCGAGTTCTCCTTAATCAAGAGAAAGGACATCACATTCTTAATATGTCTGATGTAACCACTAGGCAACCTTATCGGAATATCACTGTACCCTTTAATCTCATATCCTATGTCATCTCCTAAATAAATTTTAGATCCACACGAAGATTCTTCAAAATATTAAAACCAGTTTCCCTTACTTTTCATATGTGAGGATGCACTTGAATCAACATACCATATGCCATCCTCATCTTCCTTCGAAGCTGAAAGAGCACAATCAGCTACAAACAGTCAAAGGTCATGATTGTGGTCTTCATTAAAAAAATATCCTGTGTGCCTATTATGATTATTCCAAGTTTCATCTGTTTTCCTCTTAAAACATAACTTACCTTGATGGCCAATTTTCCCACAATAAAAGAATTTAATGCTAGAAAAATCATTTGTAGACATATCTATAAATGTTCTCTTTTGAAACGTGCTACCTCCTCTCTGTTGATGTTGTTACTGATGCTTTTGTTGTGGCTACTATGGCAGTTTCCCTTTAAATTTTCTCATTTTCGCCATCAGAGCAAGATCAGTATTCTGGTGCCTTAAATTCTACTGTCACTCTTCTTCTTGTAGAAAAATTCCTATGAATTCTTCAAATGCAGGGGCTTTATCCCTTGCAGCCAAACTTGTGATGAAAATTTGATATTCATCCTTCATTCCAATAAACGTGATTATGACTAGATTGGAACTGGACACATTCTCTCTAATGTCACCCAATATGTCCTTCAGGTCTTTTACCCTTGCAAGAAATCCTGTAGCGGATTCATTCTCCTCCATCCTCATCGAAAACAACTTGCCTTTGAGTGATAAGATGTGATTTGTATTTTGTGCCTAGTATAAGTTCTAAAGCGTTTCCTAGATCTCAGTGGATGATTTCCATCTCTAATGTGTGGGATAATATTATCCTTGACAGACATCTTCAGTATCACTTTTTCTTTGTTCTCCATTTTATCCCAGTATTGTATAACTGCAGTTGTTCCTGTTACAATATTTGGTTTCTGCTCATCGCCTCTGAAAATCGACCACACATTTTCTCCCTTAAGCAGTGTCTGTAGCTTGAATTTCCAATTCGTGAAATCAGACCCGTCGAGTTTGCTGGACTCATTGAGATATGTTTCTATAGTATTATTCATACTAGACTAATCATATTCCACATCCTCCGATGACTAACCAAATGAATAATTGCAAGCTACACTGACAAGAACTCAATATATACCAGATTTTAGATCTGCCACCGATCTGCCACGATGATGTGACTACAAATTAGATCCACCACCTATCTAAAGGTTATTGTGTCTGTGACTTAGATCCACACAAACGGGAAATCCCATGTGCAGAACTAGCAACAATGTTTGCGACTCAGATGCACCACAACCGGGCAAATCCCATGTGCTGAATTGCCAAAAGAGAGGTTGGCGCCTTTTTGAGTGAAATATCCATGCCAAAATATAATCTTTGTGAGTCTTGAAATTGGCATGGGTATGGCTTTAACATTCACGCTGATTGCGCATATCGGTGCGACTATCAGACTGGAAAACGCACCGACCCTCTTGTGCTCAGAGAAAAAAAATATGGGACCTATGAATGATGTGTTTACTGCAGGCCACTTACTCATGTGAGCACTGAAGCTCCTGTGTGGACTGTAGAAACGAAGGCTATGTAGCTGTGAAGGCTCTATAGCCAAAAGGGCTCTAAAGAAAACAAAATCACGCTCACTTGGTCTGAGCTCTGATACCAAGATAAAAACTGAATTGAATAGAAATTGCAGCTCTCAAGTGAGTACTGTGCTATGTAACCGTGAAGTCCCTATAGCCAAAAGGGCTCTAAAGAAAAAAAAATTATGCTCACTCGGTCTGAGCTCCGATACCAAGATAAAAACGGAATTGAATAGAAATTGCAGCTCTCAAGTGACTACTGCACTTGGAGACTGCACACAAATCGAGAGTACACTCTACCTTCATTAATAAAATGATACAACTACAAGTACATCACAAAGGAGTAGGAAGTTGTAAAAAAACTCCTATATCCTAGGAACTAATCCTAACTTAAGGAGCTATGTTACAACAATGTTACCATTTCTCTATTAATATATAATAATATTAATTATTTTGAACTGTTTTTGCTTGTTGGAAAATCACTATCATAGGTCATTTTCTACTTTAATGAACAAGGGAAAGGCATAAATTGACTAAGCATAAATTTAGTCAAATATGTCTTGATTTATATTGCATGAAATAATCCATTACAAAGAAGAAAGAAGTAAGGAACTAAAAAAATATTATGTAAGTGTAAAAGGTTTTTGGTTGGTGTAAGTACTCTAGGGATTCGATAGTTTAATAAAAATTGTCTAGAAAATTTGAAGTACTAAATCTTCACAACTTGATAATAGAGAAGTCAAAATATCTCTCGCAAATGAAAAAATTCTCTCATAGTCTAATATGAATTTTCTAGAAAATTTGAAATCCTAAATCTTAAAAATTGTCTAGAAAATTTGAAATCCTAAATCTTCACAATTTGATAAAAGAGAAATCAAAATCTCTCTGGAAAATGAAGAAATTAGATTTGCGAAATTTCACTAGTTCACAATTTTTTCCACAAATTTGTCTTTGTCTATCTAACAAAAACTCATTAAAACATGTTCATTCACTGAATTTGATTTATTGTAAAGACCTCATTTTGTAAATACCCAGATTTATCAGGAGTGAGTCATTCTTCTCTTGGACCTTGATTCCCTCAGTGTAGTCATTCCGTAAACAAAGTTTGTTAGTAGTGGTGAGCAGAGTGAGCAATCAAAAGGCTCGTTCCATAATACTTGCAGCACTTTACTAGATAGGTTATTTTTTTGTGGCTTTGACTAATTGAGCACAAGAAATCGATAGAAATTGCACCAATTTACTAGCTGTGTTAGTTTTTTGGGGCTTAGATTAATTGATAACATGAAATAAATAGAACAAGAAGCAGCAGTTGTACATATAAGGTCATAGGTGATGTCCGGGGAAACTAGCTCCTCTAGTATTTATTGTAGAGAAACATACCTCATAGGTGATGTCAGTGGAAACTAGCTCCTCTGATTTGGTTAGCTCCTTGAGGGGAGAAACATATCTTCTTTCGCATTGGTTTGGTTAGCTCTCTGAGTAGATAACCATACCTACTTTCGCAGAGGAATTTTTTCCCTACACACAGGGAAGAAAATAAATAGAATATAGCTTGCAAACTGATAAAGGATAACATATTTCCAGGAAAGGAAGCACAAAGCTTATTTTCCAGTCTATCTATTCATAAATGAGTCTATGTTGCTCCAAGGAGAGAATTGGAGCAGAGGAATTTTTTCCCTACACATAGGGAAGAAAATAAATAGAAATATAGCTTGCAAACTGATAAAGGATAACATGTTGGCAGGAAAGGAGTTGCGAAGCTTACTTTCCAGTATATCTACCCATAAATGAGTTTGGGCAGTACATGCTCACTCCAAGATGGTGTATTTGCTTTAATATTGCTATGAGCATTTACAGTCGCTGCTCATTTATGGGTGGATAGACTGGAAAATAAGCTTTTCCCAAAAAATCTATGTGTAATCATGTTATGAACGTGATGTAATGCACATTCCATATGTTACAGACGTGTAATCTAGGGCACTATGAAACAATTTCTTGACAAAGCCCTTTTTTAATTAAAGAGTTTTAGTTCATATGTGTCTCTACCTTCGAGAAAAGGCCAAATAAGAAGGAAAAATTATTCACTGACTACCAGAAAATAGTATAAATTATTGCCAATCTCCTATTGGGTGGACAAAAGGCGCTTCTATTAAAAATTTAAGTTTAATATATTTTGATGTCTTGACTTATGTGCAACAACTAATAGGATCGAGAAATTTTTATTACTATAGTGCTCGTTGCCTTATGGCAGGGACTAATAAGATAAAAGAAAAATACAATCATCACATGACGCTTAAAGGTGTAAGAAAAAAACAAAGATCACATGGTGCTTAAAGGTGTAAATACTAGTTCCGAAACATCAGCGTTCTAAGTTAGATCCTAAATCAAAAAGATATATCTTTGTTGGATATGGTGATGGAACTAAGGGATACAGGTTGTGGGATCCTACTACTCACAAGATCATCATTAACATAGATGTTAAATTTAATGAATCCTCACTTGAAAATCCAGATGTAGATGATGAATTGAAATAGGATAATGAACCTAAGCTTCAACACATTCAGTTTGAAACCAGTTCAAAAACTGATGATAGTCCAGATGAACAAGTTTCAGATTCAGATCATGAACAAGTTTCAGATGCAGATCATGAACGTATTTCAGATGCTGATCATGAAGAAGTTCCTACAGATAATAATCAGCAAATTGTGGAAGTACTAGAAACATCTTTAAGGAGGTCTACAAGAATCAGACGACTTCCTAAGAGGTATGATGATTATGTTACTTCAGTTGCTTTAACTGCTAACGATGATGAACCTTTGTGCTATCAGGAAGCTATAGAAGGTTCAAACAGTGGTAAGTGGAAAGAGGCTATGAAGGACGAGATGAAGGCGTTAGTGAAGAATGCCACATGGGATCTGGTAGAACTTCCTAAAGACAGAAAAACTGTGGGATGTAAGTGGGTTTACAAATTGAAGAAGGGTGTTGATGATACAGAAGACATGTACAAAGAGAGGCTGGTCGCAAAAGGTTTTTCTCAGAAAGCAGGCGTTGACTTTCATGAGATTTTTTCACCAGTTGTGAAAATTGTTTCAATTCGGATTGTGTTAGCATTAGTTGCTTTACTTGATTTAGAATTACAGCAACTAGATGTTAAAACTTCTTTTTTACATGGAGATTTAGATGAGGAAATTTACATGGAACAACCGGAAGGGTTTGTTCAAAATCGCAACAGGAAATTTGTTTGCAGGCTCAAGAAATCATTGTATGGTCTGAAGTAGTCGCCTCGACAGTGGTACAAGAAATTTGATTCTTTCATGATGAGTCAAAATTATATAAGAAGTGAATATGATCGTTGTGTTTACTTTAAGAAATTAAGTAATGACATGTTCATTATCTTAGTGTTGTATGTTGACGATATGCTTTTAGCAAGCAAAAGCATAACAAAGATCAACAGGTTAAAAGCTCAGATGGCTAGGACGTTTGATATGAAAGATCTAGGAGCAGCAAGACAGATTTTGGGCATGGATATTTTCAGAGACAGGAGCAATGGTAAGCTGTGGCTATCACAACAAAAGTATGTTGAGAAGATACTCTTGAGGTTTGGTATGAACAATGTGAAGCCTGTTTCAGTCCCTTTTGCTTCCCATTTTAAGCTTTCTTCAAGTTTATGTCCTAACACTAATGAAGAAAAGGAATATATGTCTCAAATTCCATATGCCAATGTAGTAGGTTGTTTGATGTATGCGATGGTTTGTACTCGACCAGATATTTCACATGCATTTGGGGTTGTCAGCAGGTATATGGCAAATCCAGGAAAAGAACACTGGTCAGCAGTGAAATGGGTGCTTCGGTATTTGAGAGGCACAAGTGATTATTGTATCACTTATAACAGGAGCAGTGAATATGTTTGTGGATATGTTGATTCTGATTTTGCAGGTGATTTGGATAAGAGAAGGTCAACTTCAAGGTATGTCTTTACTCTTGCAGGTGGAGCTATTAGCTGGATGTCAAAGCTACAGAACATTGTTGCTTTATCCACTACAGAAGCAGAATACATAGCTGCTTCGCATGCTTGCAAAGAAGCAGTTTGGTTGAAAGGTTTGTTTGGTGAGTTTGGTAGGTTGCAGGACATCATCAAGTTATTTTGTGATAGTCAAAGTGCAATTCAATTGGCTAAAAATCCCGCCTATCACAGTAAATCAAAGCATATACCTATCAAGTACCATTTTTTAAGACAGGTTATCACTGAAAGGGGAGTGTCTCTTGAAAAGGTGCATACAAAGGAAAACTGTGCAGACATGTTCACAAAACTAGTTTTGTTAGAGAAGCTACGATGGTGTCTGGCTTCTCTTGGCTTGCAGAAAAGATAAAAATAATAATGAAACAGGGTATCAGGCTAATTGTTGTCAAGGTGGAGATTGTTGAGATTTTATTTCTTATTTTTAATTAAATCTGGAGAAAATCTCATGTAGATGACAACAATAGGATTTGTTGCTACATTGGCTCCATCAGTTTCTGATGAGGAGTTAATGCATCCTATATTTGTTGTGAGAGAATTTATGAGTTTTTTGCCATTTCCAGCTATAAAATGCAAGCCCGTAGAGGCAAGTGAGCATAATGAGGAATATGTTGTGAGGAAGAGTTGAGCATATGAGAAACTCTGCTATTGTATTTCTACAGTTGATTAATGAGATTGTCGATGCCCTGTTAGGTGGACGTAGCCCAGATTGGTTGGGTGAACCACGTTAAAAATCTGCTGTCTTTATGTGTGTTTGAATGCTGTGTGTTTTGTACGTTTTATTTTGTTATTCCGCTGCTGAGCTCAACAACGCACAGTGCACCCAAGCACCAACTACAATTTTTCCTAATGAAAAATGTTGATTATTTTTTCTACTTTTAAAGTCCTTTATTTTTTTGGTAGAGATTTGTAGTCTTATATTTACTTAACTACTATATTTTAGATAAGTGCATTTATATTAGGTTATAGAATATGAAATCATCATTCTAAAATTTATAATATCTTAGTATAAATACCTTTTGTTTCTACATGACTAATTCTTCATCCAGTTGATTTAATTGGAGATCTAAATGATTATCCATATATAATGGTATATGTTCAGTGTTCAATAGGAATGTATCCAAATGAAAAAACAAAATGAATTATATTTAATGATAGATAGCTTCAAATTAATACCCATTATCTTTCTTTACATCATGATATATTACCTCGCCTTCTTGGCTATTGAGATCTTGATGGTCCTTATTTTCACAAAAGAGGCACTTTCTTCCATCAAATTGAAATTGTCCAAACCCACTTACATTGATGTGGTGGCCTACCTTGAAAGAGGAAATTAGAAATATTGGCACTATGGTGGCTAAAAAGCCTAGTCACAAAGATAGGGAATAGGATCTAAGAAGCCACAACCTACCGTAAAAGAAGAAATTAAAAAGAGGAAATTAGAAAGATTGGCACTATGGTGGCTGAAAGCCCTAGTCACTAAGATAAAAAATAGGATCTAAGAAGCCACTAATAGAATAAGGCAGCCAAAGAAGGAACATCATGATATATTGAAGGTGAAAAATAAAATGAGTAGGAGGTTTCTTTAGTCATGAAAATCTTGGAACCAACAACTCATTCAACTAGTACGATGAAAAGTAGGATTCAGTTCACCTAGTTCACAAGGTTTTATTTTATCGTGGATACTCCTCATGTGGGAAATTAGAAAAGAAGTCAAAATCAATAATGTACAAATAAATGAGAGATGGTGCAATGAAAACTGTGTAGGTTTCCATTCAAAGGTGGTGAGAGGGAAAGACATGGGAGTGAAAGACAAAGATAATGCATCTATTTAATGTAAAATATGATAATATATCTCGATGAAATGTAAATTTATATTTATATATATAAAAAAATTAAAAACTTATAAAAAAATATAAATTTACTAGTAACAAAATTGAAATAATAATTTTTTTTATATATTTAATTCCATTTCATAAGAACTATTTAAAAATTTATAATGAAATTGAGAGATGTTGAATCCATATTCATACTTAATCTTTGACTAATAACAATAATAAATAGGCAAGAAAAAGTTGATAATTTTGAGAAAAAAAGTATTTAAATGAGTAAGCATACATTTGATACCATTATTATAAAAGTTTTTTTTTTAATCATTATAATTAATCAATATTAATAAATTTATTTATTTATAAAAAACTAATTATATTACTATAAATTTATTAATATAAATTTTATATTCATAATTTTATTAATTATAAATTAAATAAAATTATTTATATCATTTAAATTATATAAACTTATTTTAAATTAAAATTTATCACATATTTAAATAAGTCAAAGCTTTTGAATGATAGGATTTCTATCATAAAATTACATATCATATATATGTATGGCATATAAACTGAAATTTGTTTCTCAATATATTATAAAGCTAATGCAGGTTCGAAATATATTTATATTAGTTACACATAAAATACTTAGATTTACTTAAGAAAGATAGCATGTAATATTTTCATAAAGGAAACATAAAAATATGAAAATAATCGAAGCAGACGTTTCCAATATAGATTTTTTCCTTACATTTTTGTTTCAAATTGCTTAGGCCATAAGCCAAGAAAAGCCTGAACAAATTTGAAAATGAATCATTGAAAAGGCAGGGTAAGCCATCCATATGCTTGCATCTTTAGCTGGACGTGGCATGCCAATAATTTAAAATTGTCTTCAGAGAATAGAGTTTTGAAAGTGGGGATGAGGAGTGTAGGGTTCTAAAATAATGTCGGTGGTTTTTATTCGTTGTCCCTTTAAAAGATGATATTTTTGCGTCAAGTTCTTCACACAGTAAGTTGAATCAAATATCGTACTGCAGGGCATAGAATACCATAGCTCACAAATATATGGAATGTGATACAAATGACGACATGCAGACTGACCTTCATAGAAAGAGAAATGAGGACTTGGATAATCCACATAACAGGGAATTGAAAGCCGTACCACATTGATTAATAGGAAAAGAACAAGGCAAACTTGTTAACAAATAATAATAATGAAAATAAAAAGGAAGACTTGAACAATCCACAGAAGAGGGAATCAGAAACCCTATCTTTTCCATGAATATGAAAGAAAGAGAGTCAGACTTGTCACCGTTTTTTTTTAGGGAGCAGCTCACAAACGTACATAATACTAAGCGAAATTAGTCTGCGATACTTGTGAAAAGTTGAAAACCAAACCTCCACCTTACCTTTAGGCCAGAGCCTCCGAACTTTGTCACCAGGGTTATGATACGTCAGACAACGGAAATTTGACAACATTACAGCGAGCGTCACACTTATGATGTGAGATAAAGTGAATGCCACAGTCCTGAAGCTGATCCTCCATGTTCTTGAATCTGGTCTTTCTTAATTCGTCCAACAGAGAAACGCTATATGAGGTGTGACAAAAAGGCACGAGTGGAATAAATTTTTTTTTCGGTGGAATGGGGGTCCGCAAATTGCGCATCACAAGGTAATGGAAGGGTCAATGGAGCCATAAGGAATACATAAAGAAAGAGGACCACTGTAATCCAAATAACCAACCGACAATGCTGCTGAAGATAAGCTTACGGGTAATTACATGACCCAAACAAAATGTTCTCTGGAAAAAAAAAAATCTTCTCTGTTTTGTCAATGTAATAAAAAAATCTTTTCTGTTTTGTCAATGTAAGAAAATATATGTGGAATTGGTAAAATATCAATATAAATTATTTTAAATATGGATTTAACATAAATTTAGAAGTTATTTGTAATATTTGTATGTCTGTGTTTTTTTTTACACATGATGAATTGGTAATTTTTTAGAGTAATCTAGGGGAGACCCAAAATCAATCCTCATGGTCGCCAATATAACACCAGGATATATCCAACAGTCTGCAAGTCAAATATACCAGATCTTATGATTCAGCAAGAGCCGAGAAGGAGCCTACTCCTTGAGTGAATGGCTTATTAGGCAGTCTTATCATTAAGTTGTCTCTTGCTATGCCTTACTCAATGGTAATATCATATTGTCCATAGCCCTTCTATTGAAGATCTCATGAACCTACTTGGATGCTATCCCTGATAAGTAGTTGATTCGTTAGCAATTTCTTTAGGTTCAAACTTTTTTAAAATGCAAAATAAAATATGTAATTTTTCATTGTTTAAATTGTATTTTTGAATATTATATAGAATATATATAGCACCAAATAAACATGTTAATCTTAAAAAATTATTTTTTCATGATATACATAACTGACATTAAAGTATTTTATATATAACATGTACAAAGAAATTAGTTAACATAAATATTAAATAATTTATTTCAATCTCTTATTAAAATATTTTTGAGAAGTACAAAGTTTAAACAACTTATTCACACATTTTTTTATTTCTAATTACTTTACAATATATTTATTATTTTTTATTATAATTTTTTGATTTAAAACAAGTATCAACTCAACAAAACTATACACATCCTCTCACATTAAACTATAGAATAAGCCTTTAAACTTAATAAACCTCTAAAAATGACACAACCATTCTAGACGAGTGAATTTAATTAATTGAAACCAGATAAAAAACCTTCACTAAAGTTATTTGTGATGACGACATATGTTCGTAAAAATGTGTAGTATGCTCTACACGAACGAATTTTATGAGGTCAGATTCTGCACGGAACATAAGATCGGAATGAGGTCCGTGGAGTTCAACTTTTTAAATCGGAATTTTACTTCCCTCGAGATAGTAGGTTAATTCAAAATTTCCTTACATTCACTCCAGATAGCTTTAAAGCCTTTTATGAAATAAATTAGGCATGCTATAATAATTTGAGGCCATTTTCCTTGTTTTTCTTATTATTTATTTAACTAATATAAACACAATGTTAAAAAATTATATATAAAATTAAATAATATGTTTATAAAAAAATAATAATATATTGATAAAATAATAATAATAATTTAATATTTATGAAAATTATGAAGAAATAGTTCATAGATTTATAATATATTATTAAAATTTGACAACAAAAATTGTACAAGTACTCAACCAGAAAACTTAACAATGGAGATTATATGAAATGATTTGAAAGATTTTTGAAAATATTTAATAAAATTTGACAACAAAAGTGTACAATCACTCAACCATAATGACAATGAGAGAACTTAACAATGGAGATTATATGAAATCATTTGAAAATTTTATGAAAATATTTATTAGTACGTTGTGGAGATAGTTGAACCAATTACTTATATTGAAAATGTAATGTAAGAATATCTAGATGTTATATTAAGAAACTAATATTGTGAATGATAGTATGTTATATTTTTATTGTAATTAATACAACATAATCTTTAAAATATAATATAAGGTCCCCTTTAAAGTATATTTTAAGTGCTTACGTATGGTTACAGACATATCAATCTAATTTATTTGGCAAGAGAGTGGAAATGTTTTTATTCATGAAACTTTTCTATGATATGTTAAATTTTTCTATAATGTTTATATGATGGCTAAGTTGATCATGCAAAGTAGTTTTTATGAAAAAAAAAATTTGGAATAGGTATAGTTTGTGATGTCTATTGCAATTATCTTTCCATGTTTTTATGTTTATTTATAATTATATAAATTAGAAATATTGGTCATGTCTAAGGAAAAAATTTATTGACATATGTAAATAATTGTATGCAATAATAAATATTTCTTTTTCTTTCTTTCAAATATTATTGAAATTAGAATGTGAGTAACAACACTCTTTTGTTGTCACAACAATTTGGGTCATTCTAATTTCTAATAGTGGACTTGTAAATGTGGTTTTTGTTATTGTTATAACCTTTCATGATTCCCAAAGATTCTAAGAGGAATAATTGCTGCTAAGGAGAGCCAATAATTGGAGATAAAAGTTAAATTGGGTAAAATAATTAAAGAAATGAGATATCATAAATGGAGATAAATGATATGTTGAGATAATAATAATAATAATAATAATATATATATATATATATATATAGAGAGAGAGAGAGAGAGAGAGAGAGAGAGAGAGATAGATAGATAGATAGATATGATGGAGAAAAATTCTATGTGAGACAATGAAAAAATGTTTTTCATTAAAGTTCTAGATACACGAAAGAAACAAAAAGAACAATCATGAATATGAAATGGCATTGTTAGGGTTTGTGTAGGGAACAAGGAACAATACCTTCTCATAATTATAAAATGTTTTTGCAGTAAAATTCTAGGTATAGGAAAGAGTGAGAAATAATAATCATGAATATGAAATGACATTGTTAGCATTTGTGTAGGGAACTAGGAATAATACCTTCTCATAATTATAATTTCCTAGTAGAAGGTAGCATGAGGCTTGGGGGTTGATATAGATTTAATTCATTAATAAGGTGTAACATGTCATTTCTCACTATATTTGCAACTGTTCATTATATCTAGATAAGTAAATTGTTAAAGTATACTTTTGTCATGCATGTGTGACACTAAGAAGGGAGATAAATTAATTTGGAGTATTTTAAAGTCTTGATACTCCCAAAAAAGTTTCTAAAGTGAGATATAGAGCTAGAGAGACAACATATTAATCTAAGAACATAGAACCTCAATCTAATGGTATAAAAAAAGATTGAGTATGCAAAAAAATCGTATATTATAAGACATGTAATAAATATTGGTGATCATCTACAATTGCTGATATCCCCCATATTAAGTATATACATTATAACTCAGGAAATGGAATTAAGAGGAATTCTTACCTGAAGAAGGAAAAACTAATGTATGGTTGAGAGACATTGAATCTAGGTTATGGGAACAAACTACTATCATGATTATAGTTTTAAAAATTTATTAAATTAGAAACCTCTCAACCAAAATGGTGTGATATTGAGCATTACTTGAAAGGTCTTCAGGAAAACTCTCGCTTTGAATAATCTACAAAAAAAAAATGGATATTCAAAGACTTGTCTCTTTTTTTTGAATTCTATGTTTAAAGATAGTAAAGGATGGTTTTAAAATGTTAATCATTTTCCCTTAAAATACAATATCAACATATAGAAAAATCATATTTGTCCAAAGAGGAAAAGACAAAGATAAGGAAATAATTATTATTATTAATACCTAGATAGAATTTATATACCTCATTGAGTTGTATCTACAAGCCAACAATGTTCTCTACAACAAGATTTTCCTTGGCTAGAATTCCTAAGATGGGTTGTGTATAATAAAGATTTTATAACCAAAATGAGGGTTTCTGCGAGTAAATTTAATAATAATATTAATTAAATAATATATTAATGAACTAAAGATGACAATGGAATTTTATCTAAATAGGCTCGTAGATTCGGCGCCCTAGAATCGAGCCATTTGTAGCACCCCTACATTTATTCTTTTGAAACATTGACTATCTTTAGACATGGAACTATTACTCGATTGAACCGTTATGGAAGCCATGTTTGGATTTTCATGATGATATAATTATTTTATTATTATGGATATAATAATTTTTTTTTTGGAAAAAACTCAAGAAAGATCACCAGAGTTTAGAAGATTTCTTTCCATATTGGGAAATGGTTTTGGTGGTGAACTCTACATGATGGACCTTCCTTAAAATCTCTGAGAAAGGAAATAACTAGGAGAAAATACTTAGAAATAAATTGAATTAACACAATGGAAGACAATTATTGTATTAAAGAATTTAGTTGGAGAAATATACTAAGAAGGGTGGAATAAATTGTTGCATAAGAAAAACGCACGATTTAGAGAAAAAGGGAAATAATATTTTTTCGAAAAAATGAAAAAAAAAGAATAGTAAAAAAGGTTGGCAGACCTTGAAGCACGATGTTATTGGAAAATTCTCATAAGAAGAAAATCTATAAGTAAAACCGCCTAGCAATCAAGGAGGTTGTTGGTTCTTACAACAAGAAGATCTTAGCTTGGGGAGAACTAGAAAAGGAAGTTCATGGTTGGGAGGAACATGCTCGATTCTTGATGGTTTTCCTAGTGATTACATGTAGAATTATGTTTGTTTTCTTATGCATATTGAATAACAATTGAACTCTAGTTATGTTTTATTATTGATGTTGAATGGGAGTTTATATGTATTTATGTTATGCTTAAATGTTACTATTATGGAGATGAATGGTGAACATGTATGCTACATATAGTGATAAGTGAATTAATTATGCATGTAGAGTATGTGCATAATTTTGTGATAGGATCCTAGTGATTGTATGTAAATGTATTTATACATGCATGAAATTTGATTGGATAAATTCGAGACCATATATGAATTTCTCCAAGAATGTGAGCATGTAAGTTAGTGAAAAACTTATTTACTTAGGAATTGGGAAGAAATAATGAAGTGCCAATTTTTATATATGTGTGAACCTATATAAAACACTACTATGTGGGTATATAGCAGACCTCATTGAGTTACAAATGAATACACTGGTTTAGAAATAAAAAAGGTGAATTATAATAGAACATGCATAGTTATAATGGGAAGATGAATTATAGGATCTTTATTGTTCTTTATTGTGTAAATATGAATCTTTTTCTTTTATTTTTAAGTGTAGCTAAACAGGTAAATGCCAGATAGAGTAACTATGTAATAGCCCTGTAATTATACAAGATTCAGTACGAAAATCTTATATTCATTCATTATACCAAGGGATATGATTGTCTATGGTCAACTAGTATAATAATAATAATTGTCTAGAAGACCATTAAGACAGTAATAATATTTACACATGAGGAGAGAAGTTTATTGGAATTGCATGGGAGTAACAATGTAGATCTTTGATGAAGAAATCCTATCGCTCAAACATAGTATCCAGATAGTGACAAAAAAGGAATGATGATATATTTAATGAAGCATACGTACAACAAATTATATGAAAATATCAAAAGAAAATAAACAATCTGGTGCAAAAATGGTGAGGTACATTATACTCTCTTAATTAAACAATGCACTAATATAAGGCGGAAGTAAGAATAGTGCCTTGTGATTAACTAGAGTAATCAAATCAGTTTTAATAAGACTCATGAACCTAAAATAATTTAACCTAGTGCAAGGATACAAGTAGATAGACTAAAATCATTTAGTAGATTGACACTCATATATTTTACCCCCAATCTTAACTCACACTTCGAGAAATAAATCACACTTCGAGAAATAAAGGGCCTTAGCAGGTTTGCCTCTTTTTATGGAGGAAGAGGTAGGGTAACCTTATCTAATATGTACAAAATTAGAGTCCAAATAGTAGAAGAAGTCTATCTAATTAAAGGAGAGAGTTGTAAATAAAAACTAATATGAATTAGCTCATGGCAGAAATCTATATAGCAACATTATACAGAAATTTATCTAAGGCACGAACGAAGGAACACAGATACATATAAATGAATGGAAATAATACATGATGTACCCATATACATCGTCAGACATAGAATGAAGAAATAAATCTAACCATAAGATGAAATATGAGCAGAATTCTCAAATAAGTTTTACAGAAAATACAATATATAACCATAATATCTTCACACATGTTCTTGAAAAAAAAAAGAGAGGTGAGGAGATAACCCTCATTATTCAAGATATATGTACTAATTACAGACATAAATGACATGTATAGAAGAGTAATCGCCTCATGAAATAAAATTATATATATATATATATATATATATATATATATGTATGTATGTATGTATGTATCTATATATCTATATGTATATATATATATATATATATATATATATATATATATATATATATATATATATATATATATATATATATATATATATATGTATGTATGTATATATATGTATGTATGTATGTATGTATGTATGTATGTATGTATATGTATATGTATACGTGATAAATATATATATATATATATATATATATATATATATATATATATATATATATATATATATATATATATATATATATATATATATATATATATATATATATATATATATGTATTTATTTATTTAAATAATTTCTTATATATAGTATTATAGGTGACTATTCTCATTTGAAAATTCATACCCATAGAATGTAGGTAAATATTTAATTAAAAGAACACGCAATTTACTCTTAAAACTTGTAAATGTTTGTAAAATGTTATCCATTTAATCATATATATGTAAGAATAGGTGAATTTTTAATCAAAATAATGAATATTGTTTTCAAAAAAATATCTAAAACATAGCCCATTTTCCAAATTACACCCTTAAAATAGAGCAACAGAAGAAAAATTAATCCCAATGAATGAAATGAAATGGTAACAACGGTAAGCTACCATATTCTAGCAAACCATAATCATTCATGTTGTTGGATCATTCAAGGTAATCTCAATCATTCATCCCTAAACCATGTGATTTCCATAGAACTGAGGTGGAGTCGTGCATGTAGGACCACGCAGAATGGTGATGACAAGACCTTCAAATATTGCGACTCACATAAAATTCACCCTTATGATGGTTTATATCCTAATAACAGTATACCAAGCTAAGAATACAGTGGGATTCATTGATAAATTTCTGAAGTAAACTATGCATGTGTTACCATGCATAGTGTTTGAACATTAATTATGCTATAATAAGGAACCAAGGAGAAGGGGTGGTGAAGGCGTGGTGTGTCTTCTTGGAATAGGACAATAGTAATTTATAATATCATGATATCAAGACTAATTTTTTCTGGTTTTAGCTTCACCCTAGAGCCA
The DNA here is from genome assembly GCA_034641835.2 of Pinus albicaulis. Classification (NCBI taxonomy): domain Eukaryota; kingdom Viridiplantae; phylum Streptophyta; class Pinopsida; order Pinales; family Pinaceae; genus Pinus; species Pinus albicaulis. The sequence continues at coordinate 620,348,994 of CM076580.1, forward strand.
ATTCCTAAGGAAATAATGTAAAGTTTGAAGTGAAAGGGGCATTAAGTATTTTAGAAAAATATAATGATACTAAATAGAATACGTAACAAGGACTGCAAGTTGTGGCAGTCCCTGTGGAATTGACGAATTGACAGGAGATTCTTGGGAACATCACCTACCAACCTATTTTGTCGATTTCAGAATTTTCTATAGATTATAAAGTGCATGACTTCTTTATCAACTCCATATTTTGTATTTTTTCATAAATTCGAGTTGTTCTTGGACAACCCTTGCAATGGAAAGACAAAAAACTCGCAATGAAAATTCAAACAAATAACATTTGGAAAACAAGTTTGGTACAACAGTATCCCAAGAATATTACCATTTTGGATTGACACTAATAAACATTAAGGATAATCTTAATAAAAATAAGTTTATCAGAGGTTTTGTGCTATGTTAAAAATAATTTTTACAAAAATTTGTTTAACAAGTTTAACATAAATAACTTTAACATAAGTAAGTTTATTACTGTTTTTCTTCTCTATCTATTCTATCAAAACTGTGCTCTTTGTATTCTGTCTTACAGGCTATATGAGATTGACAAAGAGATTAGGACGATATTAACTAAACGTTAAGATTTTAACTCTTGTTTCCCTAGACGCATAGTGTACTCCATATATTTCCTGACACATAATCTAGTGTAGTACAAGGATCAAACTTTAAAGATAAGGGCCTGGATGTGACGAAGCTTCCTTCTTGGATTTATGAAACTAAAACATGACCTTAAGCTGCCACAACACAATAGAGAGATTTTTTACCAAATGTGGTTTGTAATAGTATGACTAAATATAATTATGGAAATTCAAGAAATATGAGGATGACATTTCGACTGAAAAATACTTGATACAAAAGTGCAACCAAGTATCAACTACTAATTTTCCCCATGAACAATGTTGATTATTTTCTATTTTTCACGTATTTTTTTTGGTAAATAGTCTTAGAATAATATTTAATTAACTAATATATATTATATGAATGAATTTATATTGGGCTATAAAATATGAAATCATGATTTCAAAATTTCGAATATATTTCTATCAGTACCTTTTGCTTATACATGATTGATTGTTTATTCTATTGATTTAATTGGAGATACAAATGATTATCCATATATAATTGTAGGAATTTATCCAAATGGAAAAACATAACTAATATTATATTTATTAGTGATAGATAGATCCAAATTGATACCCATTTTGTCTTTACATCGTCCTCTATTCTCTGACCTTCTTGGATATCGAGATCTTGTTGTTCACCATTTCCACAAGAAAGACACTTTCTCCAATCGAATTTAAATTTACCAAAACCATCTTACAATGATGTCATGGCCTACCATAATCGAGGGAATTATGAATATTGACACTCTCGTGGCTAAAACCCTAGCCACCAAGATAGGCAATAGGATCTAAGAATCCATCTATAGAATAAACCAAGTGAAGAAGGAACACCGGGATATATTGAAGGTGAAAAATAAAATGAGTAGAGGGCCTCTTTTGTCAGGGAAACCTTGGAACCAAAAACTCATTCAACTAGTAATTTGAAAAATATGACCCCCCTTCACTAGATCTTCTTTCATCGTGGATTCTCCTCACGTGGGAAAGTAGAAAAGAAGTCAAAATAAATAATGTACAAAGAAATGTAAGATGGTGGAATGAAAGTTGTGTAGGTTTTCATTCAAAGGTGGTGGGAGTGAGAAACAAGGACAATGCAAGTAATTAATGTAAAATGTGGTTTGTAATTGCCAACTAATTGGAGAGAGTTTTTACGAAATGTGGTTTATAATAGTATGACTAAATATAATGATGGAAATTCAAGAAATATGAGGATGGCCTTTCAACTTAAAAATACCCGATACAAAAGTGCAACCAAGTATCAACTACTAATTTTCCCCATGAACAATGTTGATTTTTTTCTATTTTTCACGTCTTTTTTTTGGTAAATAGTTGTAGCATAATATTTAATTCACTAATATATATTAGATGAAAGAAATTATATTGGGCTATAAAATATGAATTCATCATTGCAAAATTTAGAATATATTTGTATCCCTCCTTTCAAATCTCAAAGTTGAAGCCTATGTGATAAGTCCTCTGTATAAGTAAAAATATTATAACCATGCATAGCTAGTCACACCCAGACCCAAGAAAAAACATGCAACAACTTACTCCCAATATGAGAATCAACTCTGAGGAAAAATAGTAGAACTAAATATAATTTCAGTATAATAACATCTAGTTATCTACAAAAGTTAATTAGGAAGAAATAAGAGTTACATTTTATCATATAGTTGATCTACAATGGAACTTATAGTGCCCCTCACTTGCACTAGAAGAAAGAAACATAAATGAAGTCCCGGAGTTATATTATTTTTACTTACTAGTAGATATTACTTAGTAAGCATTTGAAGACTATTTTTTGACACATAATAAGAGAGACTTAATAATGAATAAGAATCGTGTGAAATTTTTTTCTTGCTTAGGGCCGATATTTTGAGTTTGGAGTCGGTTTACCCACAACAAAGACACCTAATGTGCCAAATTCATCATCGAGGCTCTCATCAATTTGGAGTTGATCTTATTCCAACTCATTCGTATTTCATCTTATCCTATATGAGGGATTAAGATAATATAATAGATATTAATGGTGGAAGGAATATAGAGTTCTTAGGCTAGCCAGATCAAATATCATACTCGTAAGTCACATGTATACCACATTGTCAGTGGCCGAACTAACTAACCTTCCTTCCCCTGTGAACTCTCTACAACTAGGAAGACATACCAAGAGAAGTACCTGGTCACAGAAGTAATTAGGTTTTTCTAAAATGCACATGCTCATTTTGTCTCCTTTACTGTAACAATCAGCCAGTACACTCTCACGAACAGGGTGAAGTTTACTGGTTGCAAGTCTTCTATGAAGTTTTCACCTGCATTTTCTCCTTCTGTCTCCTTTACCGCATGAATCAACCATCAACCAGTACACTCTCGCAAATAGAGTGAAGTTTACTAGTTGCAATTATTATGTGAAGTTTTCACCCACATCTACTCCTTCTGTCCATTTTACCGCAAGAATCAACCATCCAACAATACACTCTTGCGAACAGGATGAATTTTACCTGTTGCAAGTCTTCTGTGAAGTTTTTCGTGCATCTCAGAACCACATTTCAGAGGGAGCATGTGAGCCACATGGGGCATATTCATAGAAACAAGTTGCCAAGCCAACCTTTAATTAGTGGTAGCTATTAGCTTTACTTTTTTCTAGATGTAAGGTTATGATACATTCAGGAAAAGATCAATGTGAATATGTTAAAAAGGCTCGGCGAAGGAATAAAGACATTGAAAACAAAACTTTGGATAAAACACTTTCATTGAAGATTTAATACCCTGGCTTCTACAACTTAACATATGTTGTTGTTGATATGTTAAAAGGCGTAACAAAACTCTACAATAAGTCCTCCAAGACCAAACTTTGGATAAATTTTTTTTTACAAAAATTGGTTAAATGACTCAGTCCACCAAAATTAATATGGAATTAATGGACTATCGATCATTATAGTCCCGTTGCAGGTACTAATAAGATAAAATAAACATAAAGTGATCACATTAGGATCAAAGGTGTAAGAAAGACTGTAATAAGGACATTTTTGTTTCCATAGAAAATATTACTCTAACAAATTAAAGGGTAATAAAAGAAAAACATGCAAACATATTTGTGAGTATATAAGAAAATGTATGTTATAAATAAATAGTAAATAAATGTACAAAGAAAAATAAATTTTATAATCCTCTTGACTATGGGAGAAGATGCTATTATTTTTGAGGAAATCCCTTAGAAATGTGAATTACTAATAGATTTTTTTTTTTTTTTTAAGTGTGGATTTTGGGGTACATTATATTTTGGGGGATTTTTGTATAAACTATGAAGTTTTGTCTTTAAATTTTGTTAAAATTTGTATTTTTGAATTCTTTTTTCAAATTTTTGGTCCTCTTAATGGTTATCAATTCTTCATATAAATTTGTGGTATGATTTTAGTAATAATTTCATTACTTCATTAGTTAATTGTGGTGTAAATACTCTCTCATTGTTCAAATTTATAACAACTTGTAGTGGAAATTACTGCAATGTGGAATTACAAGGGTAAGTTGAGTAAGAAATATGTTATGACAGTTCCTTTCAAGGTTAGATTAGATTTCCTATCTTGCTAGCATTTATGTTTTTGGATATTTATCATATTTCAATTGAACTGATATGTCCTCTTATTTTCATTGGATGTTTTATAGAAAAATATCTCCATTGAGGGGAATGTAATGGCTCTATTCTTATCCTTAAACCTTAAGCTACTACCAAACTATAGGGCTTATTGTAACACCCCTAGTTTTATGTTTTGCAAGTTAGACAATTGAACCTAAATCCAAAAGGGAGTGGACCCCAATGGATAACTATGGTGTGGATGTAATTAATTATTTAATTATGAAAAATAAATAAACTATTTCTGTGCATATTGACCAAATGAGATTTTTGAGATCAATTTCCAAATCCATGAGGTATGGAAAGAGGCTAAGACTTTCCGCAAAAATCTTTCAAAAATCCTTGAAAGAAATTATTTCTAACTTAGATTTTTGAGGAAAAATCTAGATTTTCCCGAATGAGGTGGAGAGTAGTTGGGAAGAGGTAAAAAGCTGGAAAAGCAGAAAGAAACTTTAAAAGTCCCTAAATAAGGGAAGCCTAGGCAAACAGGAAGAAAAGCATTCTGTAATTCTTGACGCAGAATTAGAAACAAGATTTGGGGAGCATAAGCTTAAATAAGCTACTCCAGAACAGATTGGGGTTGGTCTTTTCTAGGAGATGATCTCAGCTCGGGGGTGAGTTTTGGAGACAGAGGAACTCTAAAGTTGGGAGGACTAGTAAATTGCAGAAGTGGTATGCCTAAAATGGTTATGAATGGTCGAATTACTTGTTACCATGTAGTGTGATTAATGACTGTAGATGTTATTTTATTTTAAATGTTGAAACTGGAATTCCATACATTTACAGAATTTTTTAGAAGAATTAAATCCTCTCAATTCTGCATGGTTGTAGGAATAGGAAGTATGGGGAAAATCATCCAGAAGCTCTAAAACTACTATTGGTTTAAATATGGAGATTTATACTACTCCCATAATTCATGAAAGTTGTAAATTTAATCTGCTTCTGTGAAAATATAAATTTAACTATGTATGAGCTAGGAAAAACAGACTTAGAAGATGAAAAATCCTCTATGGATTGGAATAAATTCTAGACAATAGGTACTGTATAAATATTGAAGATATAAATTTTCTGAAGTACATGTCTATATATATTGTAACCTTCTACAGCAAGGGAAGATCTGATCTGAAAGGGAAATAAGTTCATTTACTAGAATTAAATATATTCAAGAAGAAAAGTTGCATAGTATGCTAGAAATTAATACCATAATTATGACATCGTAAGGCTGGTAAAAAATATTGTTGATAAGTAAACATAGATTTGGAAGGTCAAACTCCATTCCTAGCACTCCAATTTATTTGACCCTTTCACGAGATATAAAATAGAAAATTTAAAATAAGAGGAAAACCAGTAAAAGCTATAGGGGAGTAATTGGGAGAGAAATAGATATACTGCATCAGAGAAATACTTGATGGTTTGCAAGGAAAAGTAAAATTATGAAAGACATTAAAAAAAACCATTTGGACATCTTCAAGTAGATCTATGTAATTCAGTAAGAAATTTCAGAGTTACACTAACATCTATATACCACTAAATAGAGTTAACTTCTAACATATGAGTCACAGGAGTATATCTCCTTGGATTAATATTGATTTTTATACCACAATAGCAATGAGATTCCATAAAGAAATTTTATCTGTGAATATGAGTAACAGAGAAATAACTTCTAATGTACATATAGAAGAAGGACTTATGCAATTACTAGTAGAGAACCAAATTCCTTCACACACTGTCTGAATATTAACAACAAATCTAAGATAGATACGATATAAGAGAAGAATAATTACCTATCAAATAAAAATAAAATAAAATTATTCATTAACCGAAAATCAGTTCAAACAATTATAGCAAAAGAATATGTCTGTCAAATTGCACAAACACGAAATTAGAGAAAAATCATTTCTGAACAGTAGATCGATGAAAAATAGTGTAAATGAGCCCCATTTCAGTGTTGAGAAAATTATAAATTAGCTATGAAGGAACTCGGGTAGAGAACCCAAGAACTAATTCGCTAGTAACTAGAAAAAAATCCAATTCACATCCAACGAAAAATTATTATTATTAATATTGTGGTACAGTCCATGTGTAGCTATGGTACAAATACAAATGTTATATTATTACAATAATCACAGATGTGAAAATTGACTGAGGCACGAAAACCCCTTCCAGGAAACCAAGCAAGGCTAGGACCTGATAAATAGAAGGTAAACATGCATCAGATCACCTACCTGAAACCAAGAATAGTTGCAATAAAATGCCCAAGTTGGAGTCGAAACAACGTGTACGTTACCTGGGCATTGCAAGAAAATGAAGAAACCATTACACCATGAATTAAGAAAAGGAACCGAGTAGATAAACTTAATAAGTTATCAAATAGCTTCCAACTATAGATTACCTGAGTCGTATAGGTGAAAATGATGAATGACGAGTGATCCTGAGCAATCAAAACAAAAATCGAATTGGTTATATAAGCTTAGACCTTAGGAATTTTAACTCAACAAAAATAAAAATAAAAAAAATCTCTATGTATAACCATAAGAGGTACCTCCGTGGAAGCCCTGAGTCTATAAATACAAGGGCTCAATGTAGCAATGGCGATGCAAGACGAGTCAAAATGTATGCACTTGACTTATATAAAATTCGTTTTGAAGGCAAAAATTGAATCTTCTACGCCATCTCTATCATAGAAATTAAACGAAATTACCCTCAGACTCTAAACGCCAACTCCGAATAAAATCTATGTGCTTGGTATGCATCGATAATGATGACCCATACTATCTATGGTGACTCTCATGAAACCGTTAAAAGGAAATAGCGTAATAATGAAAACTGGAGCATTCAACAAATAGAACGAAACTTAAAAAAAAAACAAATCATATTGTAAAAAAGTCGGATAAGCCATATTCAAAATGATTTTAGCATTTTATTGCCACACAAAGATAGTATAGTGGTTACCTAGAGCGGTGATCGTTCAACATGATAGTGTGTACATGAGATTGGGAAATCATACTCCTGGTTGACGAAGAACAACGGAGAAGAACAGATGAGAGTCTACGTATTCTGGAGAAAAAAAAATTCAGTTGACAAATGAAACTGTAGAATGGAGAAATGGCATGATATATCGAGCCAAAAACCCTAGCTCGTTGCTTCTCTCCACCGTCCACGTGGAGAGCGATGCCCAAACCTATTTTATTTGAAATGAAAAATACATCGAAAGACATAAAAATCTTCATAAGACAAGGCTGAGATTTACATTTAAACTCACGGTACGCATTACACCAACTGCCATACGACTCTCAGTACATAGTGTCACATAATTCGATTCTATTAAATGACAACGGGCCGAGACACATAGCCACAAAAAACGAGGAGTTTTGAGGTACCAAGGGACGGCGTAACATTTAAAATGTGGGTAAATGCTAGACAGATACGTACGACCCTTGGGATTTTGGAAATCCCTAAACCCTAAATACAATACGAATGAATAGATAAGCCTTCGCTCGATGGTAACGATAGGAAATGATAACAATTCTATCAGAATTTTGATGCAAAAAGGTATTAGACCATCGTTTTATTATATACAACCAAATCCTAAATCAAAGTTGAATTCGATGATATATGTATACTCTCATGCCTACGGTAGTCAGGAGTTAAAAAGGGCAATTCGAATTATGGTGAAGGTGTATTTAATAATACACAACAAAAACAGTCATATATTAGTTAAGGGAATCAAATGAATCATGATTATAAACTATTGTGAATGAGGTTATAAAGAATTTGAATATTGGAACGGATGTGTTATAAGAATATAAACTATACTATTATTAGTATATGGAAAATAAATATGGACATAATATTAAAGGCTAGATATATTGATTTTTTTTTTTTTTTTTGTGGTTAAGTTGCGAGACATTACAAATGGTATCAGAGCCCATGTTAGAAAAACTGGGCTCTTGTTGTGCTCACTGTATAAATTAATTCTTGTTCAATTTTTTTTTTCTGTTACTGATATGTGTTGTTTAGTGTACAGTGGTACTGAAATAGAAAAGTCAATGGCTGAAGGTGATGAAATTTATGTTTATTTGCGTGATGAAGATAACACACCAGATCCCAACGCTCCTTTGATGGCTATGTTTCATAGGTTGCAACAGGATATGGTTGAGCTAAGAGGCCAGAATGACAGGCTGTCATTAGCCAGTGAGGAGAAAGAAAAGCTCATCAGAGAATTGACTTCACGGAACAGCCAAGAAGGTGAAGGTTTCAGAAAGAGGAAGAAAGGCAAGTTCTTTGATGATTCTGAGGAAGATGACACTAATAAACATCAGTCTAAACAGAGAAAGGAATTACAGGGGGAATTTCGAAAGATCAAACCTCCCTCCTATGATGGGGAGAAGGAGGAAGATGCTAAGGCTTAGTTGTTGAATATGATTAAGTATTTCCAAGTCTATGAATATGAAAGTAATCTGAAGGTTAGATTAGATGTTTACCAATTACAAGGTAAGGCTACCTTGTGGTGGGAGGAGACGAAAATGGTCCATGCCATTGATGAAAAAAAAATGACTTCGGAAGATTTCCAAGTCAAATTTAAAAATCGCTATTGGAACGAACCTTATTATGATAATAAAGCAAAGGAGTTCCACGAATTCAGGTTGGGACAACTCACTATTGATGATTTTTTCACCAAGTTTACAAATCTTCTAAGGTATGTTCCTTATATTCATGAAGAGAAGGCAAAGCTGCGAAGGTTTTTGAACTGTTTGCCTACTGTGCACAAGGAGAAAATAGAGTTTCATAATCCAAAAACTATGGATGAAGCGGTAAGGAAAGAAAGATTATGCTAACAGTAGTTTAAAGGAAGAGGTGAGCATGGGAAAAGCCGGGTAAACAAGAGTGAATTCAAAGGGAAAAAAATAGAAAATAGCTTACTTGAAGAACTTTGGCAAGGATCATCAGCGGAAGAAATTTAACAAACCCAACGAAAGTCAAACCGCTCAGTCCCAAGTTGGTTCAAAACCAATCGATGGAGATAATAGGAGGGAGTAGTCAAAATGCGGGAACCTTTGAAATGTTGGGGTTGTGGAGAACCACATATGTTGAGAGATTGTCGACACTGAAATATTCAAATGATTATGAGGGATAGAGAAGCTACCACAGTGAATGATATAGCCAGAAACATACCCACTATCAGTGCAGCCTTGGAGAACCGACAAGTAGAACACCAGGCTACCATGGTTGAGATGGAAGATAAGATTGCTGACTAATATGTTATAGTTTTAATTGATCCCGATGCTTCTTTGAGTTACATTAGTTTAGAAGTGGTAGAGAAATGCAATCTCAAAACTGAAAAATTTTAGTAGTCTTGGTTGGTCTAGCTAGCCACTGGCACCAAGCGAAAAGTAACTCATAAGTTACCTCAAACAAAAATTAAATTAAATTATTTTTAGAAAGAAGTAAACTTAAACATTTTTCCCTTAGGCTCATATGACTTGTTGAAAGGAATGGACTAGTTAGAAAAGAGAAATGCTATGATGAACTATTGGGATAAAACTCTGCATTGCATAGATGAGGAAGGGAGACCTTTTGTACTCAAAGGAAAACGAAAACCAATTTTTGTAAGACAAATATCAGCTCTGCGATTAAAAAGAACAGCTAGGAAGGGATATCAAGTATATGTTGTACATGTGGAAGAATTAGGACAACAACCTGAAGAAAACCTGCTGGACACTCTGCCGGTGGTAAGAGAGTTTAAAGAAGTTTTTCCAGATGAGATTCCTCATCTTCCCCCCAAAATGGAGATTGAATTTTCAATCGATTTGATGCCTGGAGCAACACCTGTTTCTAGAGCCCCTTATCGGATGAGCCTCCCCGAACTCATGGAACTGAAAATGCAGTTGCAAGAATTTTTGGATAAAGGTTATATCAGACCAAGTGTGTCTCCTTGGGGAGAACCGGTGCTGTTCGTGAAAAAGAAGGATGGAACCTTTAGAATGTGCATTGACTACCGTCAACTGAATAAGTTGACAATCAAAAATAGATACCCATTGCCCAGAATTGATGACCTTTTTTATCAGGTAAGAGGGGCTTCTGTATTTTCTAATATTGATCTGAGGACTAGTTATCACCAACTCAGAATTAAGGAGGAAGAAATTAGTAAAACAACTTTTCGAACCAGGTATGGTCACTACAAATTTGTAGTCCTACCTTTTGGTTTGAAAAATGCCCCTGCCACCTTTATTTTCTTAATGAACAACTTTTTGAACAAGTAATTGGATAAATTCGTACTAGTGTTCATAGACGATATTCTAGTTTATTCAAAAATTGAGGAAGAGCACAAAGAACACTTAAGGATATTTTTACACACCTTGAAAGAAAATCAGTTATGTGCCAAGTTCAGTAAATGTGAATTTTATAAAGACAAGATTCAATACTTGGGGCATATTATTTCTGAACAAGGATTGGTTGTCGACCCTGAGAAAATAAAGGCTATTAGAGAATGGCCGGTGCCCACTGGTGTTTCAGCAGTAAGGTCATTTATGGGGATTGTAGGTTATTATAGAAGGTTTATGGAAAGATTTTTTGCAATAGCATATCCCATAAATTCATTACAGAGAAAAGGCACCAAATTTGAGTGGACTGAAAAATTCCAAAGCAGCTTTGAACAACTAAAACTAAAACTCACTACAGCCTCTATACTGAAAATTGCAGATCCTGACAAAGAGTTTTTTGTATGCACTGATGCATGCAGAGAGGGATTGGGAGGAGTTTTGTTACAGGAAAATTCTGTTATTGCATATGATTCTAGGAAATTGAAGAAACATGAATATAAATACAATGTATATGATTTGGAATTGGCTGCCGTAATTCATGCCTTGAAGATGTGGTGACACTATCTTCTTGGAAAAAAAATTACATTGATGAGTGATCATATTAGTCTCAAGTATTTCTTTTCTCAAACATATTTGAATGCTCGACAAGCTAGATGGTTGTCTTTTCTGAGTGAATTTGATATGGACATAAAACATATCAAAGGGAAATAAAACAAAATTGTTGATGCACTAAGGAAAAATGCTTGCCAACACATAAGCAACACTGGGAGTAGTGCTAGTTTTGATTTAGAGGAACTAGTTAAAAAGGTAGAAAATCAAGATCCAAACTATGAGAATATACAAGTGAAAATGGTAACAAAAGAAATGGCTGAGTACACCCAAAACCAGAAAGGGCCGATCTCCTACAAAAATAGATTGTACATTCCCAATGTGGAAACTTTGAAAAAAGAAATCCTAGATGAATATCATAAACAGCCATATGCAAGACACCCTGGATATCAGAAAATGCTTACAACCTTGAAAAAGAAATTGTTTTGGCCAAGAATGAAAAAGGAAGTAGTAGACTATTTATCTTGATGCATGGAATTTCAACTAATCAAAGCTGAACATCAGCATCTAGCTGGTCTTCTAAATCCCTTGCCAATTGCAGAATGGAAATGGGACACTGTTTCTATAGATTTCATAATCATGTTACCCAGAACAAAGTACCAGCATGACTCAGTGATGGTTGTGGTGGAGACTTTAACAAAAGCTGCACACTTCATACCTGTAAAATCTACTTTTGGGACAGCCCAAGTAGCAGACGTGTTCCTAAAAGAGATAGTAAGGCTACACGGGGTCCCAAAGATGATTATTTCAGATAGAGACGCTAAGTTCACAACTACCTTTTGGAAAGGTCTGTTTGGGGGCATGGGCAGTAAATTGAATTTTAGTACTGCATATCACCCTCAGAAGGATGGTCAAATAGAGAGAAAAAATTAGATCTTGGAAGATATGCTGAGAATGTATGTGATGGATAGGCCATCAAAATGGGAGGACTACTTGCATTTAGTCGAATTTGCTTATAACAACAACTATTAATCCTCCATCAAAATGAGTCCATTTGAAGCACTATATGGAAGGAAGTGTCACACTTGATTAAGTTGGAGCCAACCGGAAGATGAGCTAGTATTGGGACCAAATACTTTAAAAGAAATGGAAAGGATTGTCAAACAAATACAAAGAAATATCAAGACAGCACAAGATCGACAGAAAAACTATGCTGACAAGAAGAGAGTACATTGAGATTTCAAAGTGGGTGATCATGTGTACCTGCGTATTAAACCCAAAAAGAGTACACTTTATGCTAGAAGTTGTGCAAAATTGGCTCCTAGATATTGTGGGCCTTTTGAGGTGTTAGAAAGGGTGGGACCAGTGGCTTATAAGCTGACCCTACCGCCCCATGTTAAAGTTCATGATGTATTTCATGTTTCGTTATTAAAAAGATATGTACATGATGCTTCTCACATTGTTGATTGGAATGTGATAAGGTGGAACTAGAAGGGGAGTTCCTTCCAAAGCAGCTTCAAATATTGGAGCGGGAAGAAATTGAATTGAGAAACCGAACAGTAGCAAGAGTAAAGGTGCAGTAGAAGCACTTTACTGCTGAAGAAGCTACATGGGAAAGAGAAGCTGAGTTGATGGAAAAATATCCACATCTATTTTCAAAATGAACTCTAGTAGTTAGTTGGTAACACCGAAGACGGTGTTTGTTTTCAGAGGGGGAATATGTAACACCCCTAGTTTTATGTTTTGCGAGTTATAAAATTGAACCTAAATACAAAAGGGAGTGGACCCCAATGGATAGCTATGGTGTGGATGTAATTAATTATTTAATTATGAAAAATAAATAAACTATTTCTGTGCATATTGACCAAATGAGATTTTTGAGATCAATTGCCAAATCCATGAGGTATGGAAAGAGGCTAAGACTTTCCCAAAAAATCTTTCAAAAATCCTTGAAAGAAATTATTTCTAATTTAGATTTTTGAGGAAAAATCTAGATTTTCCCCAATCAGGTGGAGAGTAGTTGGGAAGAGGTAAAAAGTTGGAAAAGCAGAAAGCAGCTTTAAAAGTCCCTAAATAAGGGAAGCCTAGGCAAACAGGAAGAAAATCATCCTGTAATTATGGACACAGAATTAGAAACAGGGTTTGGGGAGCATAAGCTTAAATAAGCTACTCCAAAACAGATTGGGGTTGGTCTTTTCTAGGAGATGATCTTAGCTCGGGGGTGAGTTCTGGAGACAGAGGAGCTCTAAGGTTGGGAGGACTGGTCAATTTCAGAAGTGGTATGCCTAAAATGGTTATGAGTGGTTGAATTACTTGTTACTGTGTAGTGTAATTAATGACTTTAGATGTTGTTTTATGTTAAATGCTAAAACTGTTATTCCATACATTTACAGAATTGTTTAGAAGAATTAAATCCTCTCAATTCTGCATGGTGGTAGGAACAGGAAGTATGGGGAAAATCATCCAGAAGCTCTAAACCTGCTATTGTTTTAAATCTGGAGATTTATACTACTCCCATAATTCATGAAAGCTGTAACTTTAATATGCTTTTGTGAAAATATAAATTTAACTATGTATAATCTAGGAAAAACAGACTTAGAAGATGAAAAATCCTCTATGGATTGCAAGAAATTCTAGACATTAGGTATTGTATAAATACTTCAGATATAAATTTTCTGAAGTGCATGTCTATATATATTGTAACCTTCTGCAGCAAGGGAAGATCTGATCTAAAAGGGAAATAAGTTCAGTTACTAGAATTAAATATATTCAAGCAGAAAAGTTGCATAGTATGCCAGAAATTAACACCATAATTATGACATCATAAGGCTGGTAAAAAATATAGTTGATAAGTAAACATAGTGTTGGAAGGTCAAACTCCATTCCTAGCAATCCAATTTATTTGACCCTTTCACGAGATATAAAATAGAAAATTTAAAATAAGAGGAAAGCCAACAAAAGATATAGGGGAATAATTGAGAGAGAAATAGATATATTGCATCAGAGAAATACTTTATGGTCTACAAGGAAAAGTAAAATTATGAAAGACATTAACAAAAACCATTTGGACATCTTCAAGTAGATCTCTGTAATTCAATGAGAAATTTCAGAGTTACACTAACATCTATATACCACTAAATAGAGTTAACTTCAAACACTGGAGTCACAGGAGTATATCTCCTTGGATTAATATTGATTTTTATACCAGAATAGCAATGAGATTCCATAAAGAAAATTTATCTGTGAATATGAGTAACGGAGAAATAACTTCTAATGTACATATAGAAGAAGGACTTATGAAATTACTTGTAGAGAACCAAATTCCTTCACACACTGTCTGAATATTAATAATAGATCTGAGATAGATACGATATAAGAGAAGAATAATTCCTATCAAATCAAAATAAAATAAAATTATTCATTAACTGAAAATACGTTCGGACAATTATAGAAAAATAATCTGTCTGTCAAATTGCACGAGCATGAAATTAGAGAAAAATCATTTATGAACAGTAGATCGATGAAAAATAGTGTGAATGAGCCCCATTTCAGTGCTGAGAAAATTATAAATTAGCTACGAAGGAACTCGGGTAGAGAACCCCGGAACTAATTCGTCAGTAACTAGAAAAAAATCCAGTTCGCATCCAACGAAAAATTATTATTATTAATACTATGGTACATTCCATGTGTAGTTGTGCTACGAATACAAATTTCATATTATTACAATAATCAAAGATGCAAAAATTGACTGAGGCATGAGCCTGCTCCGAGAGGTATAAGAGGGCAACATGGCGAAAAACCCTTCCAGGAAATCAAGTGAAGCTAGGACTTGATAAATTGAAGGTAAACATGCATGATATCACCTACCTGAAACCACGAATAGTTGCAATAAAACGCCCAAGTTGGAGTCAAAACAACGTGTACGTTACCTGGGCATTGCAAGAAAACGAAGAAACCATTACACAATGAATTGAGAAAAGGAACCGAGCAGAAAAACTTAATAAGTTATCAAATAGCTTCCAAATGTGGATTACCTGAGTCATATAGGTGAAAATGCTGAATGAAGAGTGATCTTGAGCAATCAAAACAAAAATAGAATTGGTTATATAAGCTTAGACCTTAGGAATTTTAACTCAACAAAATAAAAAATAAAAAAATCTATGTGTATAACCAGAAGAGGTACCTCCGCGGAAGCCATGAGTCTGTAAAGACGAGGGCTCCGTGTAGCAATGACGATGCAAGACGAGCCAAAACATATGCACTTGAATTATATAAAATTCGTTTTGAAGGAAGAATTTGAATGTTCTACGCCATCTCTATCATAGAAATTAAACGAAATTACCCTCAGACTATAAACGCCAACTCCGAATAAAATCTATGCGCTTGGTATGCATTGAGAATGAGGATCCATACTATCTATGGTGACTCTCATGAAACCAACGAAAGGAAATAGCATAATAATGAAAACTCGACCATTCAACAAATAGAATGAAACTTAAAAAAAAACAAACCGTATTGTAAAAAAGTCGGATAAGCCATATTCAAAATGATTTTAGCATTTTATTGCCACACAACGACAGTATAGTGGTTACCTGGAGCGGTGATCATTCAACATGATAGTGTGTACATGAGATTGGGCAATCATACTCCTAGTCGACGAAGAACAATGCAGAAGAATAGATAAAAGTCTACGTCCTCTGGAGAAAAAAAAATTCAGTTGACAAATGAAACTGTAGAATGGAGAAATGGCATGATATATCGAGCGAAAAACCCTAGCTCGTCGCTTCTCTCCACCATCCACATGGAGAGGGATGCCCAAAACTAATTTATTTCAAATGAAAAGTGCATCGAAAGACATAAAAATCTTCGCAGGACAAGGCTAAGATTTACAATTAAACTCACGGTATGCATTACACCAACTGCCATACGACTCTCATTACATAGTGTCACATAAGTCGATTCTATTAAATGACAACGAGCCGAGACACATAGCCACAACAAACGAGGAATGGTGAGGTACCAAGGGATGGCGTAGTGTTTAAAAGGTGGGTAAATGCTAGACATATACATAATAGCCTCAGCACTTTGGAAATCTCTAAACCCTAAATACAATACAAATGAATAGATAAGCCTTCGTTCGATGGTAATGATAGGCAACGATAAAAATTCTAACAGAATTGTGATGCAAAAAGGTATTAGAGCATTGTTTTATTATATACAACCAAATCCTAAATCAAAGTTGAATTCGATGATATATGTATACTCTCATGGCTACAGTAGTAAGGAATTAAAAAGGCCAATTCGAATTATGGTGAAGGTGTATTTAATAATACACAACAAAAACAGTCATATATCAGTTAAGGGAATCAAATGCATCATGATTATAAACTATTGTGAATGAGGTTATAAAGAAGTTGAATATTGGAATGGAGGTGTCATAAGAATATAAACTATACTATTATTAGTATATGGAAAATAAATATGGACACAATATTAAAGGCTAGATATATTGAAAAAAAAAAAAAAAAATTGTGGTTAAGTTGGGAGACATTACACTTATATTTCAATTATAAGTTTTAGAAGACAAAACCATAGTCCATTCTCAATGAAAATGGCTAAAGGGACTGGAAGTAGGGTTCCCCACTTGATGGTCCTTGGTGGAGAGTGGATTTTATGGGGATTTTTCAAACAATGTTTATAGTAGCAATTATAAGACAATTGAAGCTTGTTTTTTTAGTGTGGGCTTAAAAATGACGGAAATTGAGCCTAGTTTATGGAGAGAGTTTTTTCCAAATGTGGTTTGTAATAGTATGACTAAATATAATGATGGAAATTCAAGAAATATGAGGATGGTATTTCAACTGAAAAATACCCCATACACAAGTGCAACCAAGTATCAACTACTAATTTTTCCCATGAACAATGCTGAATTTTTTCTATTTGTCACGTCTTTTTTTGGTAAATAGTTGTAGCATAATATTTACTTAACTAATATATATAAGATGAAAGAAATTATATTGGGCTATAAAATATGAAATCATCATTGAAAAATTTAGAATATATTTGTACCAATACCTTTTTCTTGTACATGATTAATTAATTATTTGATTGATTTAATTAGAGATACAAATGATTATCCATATATAATGGTAGGAATTTATCCAAATGGAAAAACATAACTAATATTATATTTATTAGTGATAGATAGATCCAAATTGATACCCTAGCTCAAAATTGATACCCATTTTATCTTTACATCATCATTTATTCTCTGACCTTCTTGGATATAGAGATCTTGTTGTTCATCATTTCCGTAAGAGAGACACTTTCTCCAATCAAATTGAAATCGCCCAAACCCATCTTAAAATGATGTCGTGGCCTACCATAATCAAGGAAATTACAAATATTGACACTCTCATGGCTAAAACCCTAGCCATCAAGATAAGCAATAGGATCTAAGAAGCCATTGATAGAATAAACCAAGTGAAGAAGGAACACCGGGATATAATGAAGGTGAAAAATAAAATGAGTAGAGGGCCTCTTTTGTCATGGAAATATTGGAACCAACAACTCATTAAACTAGTATCATGAAAAATATGACCCTCCTTCACTAGATCTTCTTTCATCGTGGATTCTCCTCATATGGGAAAGTAGAAGAGAAATCAAAATCAATAATGTACAAAGAGATGTAAGATGGTGAAATGAAAGTTGTGTAGGTTTCCATTCAAAGGTGGTGGGAGGGAGAAACAAGGACAATGCAGCTAATTAATGTAAAATACCATAATATATTTGGATGGAACGTGTGTATATATATATATATATATATATATATATATATATATGAAAAATTAAAAACTCATAGTAAAGCTACAAATTTACTAGTCAACCAAAATTGAAATAATTGGATTTCATAGGTCAAATATTAATAATTTAATCATTTATAGTAAATTTGAGTGAGGTTGACTCCATATTCATACTTAACCTAACTTTCAACAATGACTAATAACAGTAATAAATGGGCGAGAAAAGGTTGATGAATTTGTGAAAAAATTCATTTACATAAGTAAGCATACATTTCATATAATTGTTATAAAAGTTAATTTTTATCAAATTTTATTATTTAGATAATATTATCTATAAATGTCAATATATTTTTATTATCATTCCATTTAGATAATTAATCATTATAATTATAATTGATTTTATTTATTTATAAAAACTAATTATATTATTAAAAATTTATTAATATAATTGTTTATTCATAATTTTATTAATAATAAATTAAATAAAATTATTTATATAATTTAAATTATAAAAAAAGTGTTTTAAATTAAAATTTATGACATATTTAAATAATTCAAAAATTTTGAATGAAAATATTTCTATTATAAAATTACATATCACAAGTATTCCATATAAAATGACATTTGTTTTTCAATATGTGATAAACCTAATGCAGTTTTGAAATATATTTATATTGGTTACCCAAAATTCTTAGATTTACTTGGAAATGGATAGCATGTAATATTTTCAAAAAAGAAATATAAAACTCTAAAAATAATCGAAGCAGACGTTTCCAATATAGAATTTTCGTTCAGATTTTTGTTTCAAATTTCTTTGGACAGAAGCCAAAAAAAGGCTTGTAACAAATTTGATTTTTTTTATGTTGGGATATCAGTTCTATAGGTGTCAAAACGAATCATGCATATCGGGTAGTTATGCAAGCCATTCACACTCAAAGCTGATGCAAGGAATAATTTAAAAGGTACGGTAGGCCATCCATAAAGCTTGCAGCTTTAGCTGGATGGATTGCGCATGGCAACAATGTAAAATTGTCTTCAGAGAATAGAATTTTGAAAGTGGGGATGAGGATTTGTTGTAGCCGCTACAACACCACCCAAAATTTTGGGTATATTTAAAATTTCGGGTTCCCCCTCTGCTCGCCTAGGCGTTAAAGTCTTTCACCTGACCTGCAGTCAACGACATCCTGCTGACCTATCTCTAATCCCTCACGAGTTTTCTCATCACCATGACTTGATGTTGTCGCTGCAATCACGCCATATGTGGGAGGGATCATCTAGTGTACGCTCAAACATTCTTACCGCAGTCGCGCCATGTGTAATGAGATTTCCATGCATACGTTTGAATAGAAACCTTTTATGTATGGACGATTAAAGACCCTCTCACCATGGGTCATTAATCATGTTGACTGAATGCGTATTTTAAACTCTTTAATCTCATATGTTTTATCTAGGGGAACCATTCGAAAAGAATAACTGTGAACTAATTAATGTTATGTTGTTTATACAGGCCCATCCCATGACTGATCAACTCATCAATGATTGTCATGGCACCAAGAGAAAGCCTCTTGCATCTGAAGAGATTAGTGTTCAGGAATTCAAAAAATAAACTTTTGGAACCTAGGCTTGTCGACCATGCTGTGATTTCAAGCGAATCTCTAGCTAAAGTTATGTTCAAAATCCACCAAATGATTCTGCCCAGAATGAAAGCAATGGTGTAGAGATATATGTTAGATGGACCTCCTCTAAGGGTGGCAGCCAACATAAGTGTTCCTTTAATATCGGAAGTGTTGAGTCCTTTGAGTAGAAGTTGGAAGATGCACAAGAAGCGTTGAGTATTGGTCCTCATGATTCTGTTCCAGTGACATATGTTTCAGAAATGGTCTGGTACTAAGAGTTGTTGAGATATGCACCTATATTATTGATTCCAAGGTCTCTTATTTACTTTGGGCGAAGAATGCAAAGTGGCTTTGGTGTAAGGGAACCTAGAGGCAAGGGTGGCTGTGGACTCTTTAACATCAACAAAATTGTGTGAAAACATTATAAGGAGTCCACATTCGATGGACCAAAATTATATTGCATATTTAAACCAAGGCGCAAGACCATGTGGTTTTCAAAACATATAAAATGGTGAGTTAAGACTATATGGAAAAATTACAAATGAGTTTAATATTCCCATGGCGGATATAGTCTTCAAAGTCATGTTTAAAGCATGAAGCAGGATGTTGTAACAAACCCATAGTGACATGTTATATGACCACGACACATTGCATGGGCACAAATATTCGATGATTTTGAGCAAATATATACAGGTGGTGATCCAAAGTCTTGGTTCGAATTATAATACTCCTCAAACCATCTAAGGTTAATTGAACAATAAGGTTACAAAAGGGCGCCGAGCAGACATGTATGGTGATCGTGCTTATACTACGGCATTTGGAGCATATGTTTAACAGTCAAAGTTATGTTTAAAGCATGGTCAGAGTGTATGACCAACCCATAGAGCCGCGTTATAATAACTTTGTTGTGTTGCTAATGGGTGCAAACAGTTTGATATTGTATTTTGAATCCACGGCATTGTGACATTCATGATCAAAGAGAAGGCATTACGAATGAGTTTTCGATAGTTGTTTTCGACTTACGTGAAAGTTTTGGAACAAATATATAATACTCCATAGTCTAAAACACGTTTACGTTGCATGGAACTGAACGTTCAATGCTGACATTGCATGGAGACAACGTGAATATTTATATGTATACACACAGCTATTGACTTTTCGACTAAGGCATGAAGTGTCGTGCTATAATGATAGTGGCATATTATAATTAACAATCTGTAACCATGTTCAAAGCACGGAGCAATAGGGTATGTTGACAGCAAGGAGGATTTTTCCACGTGGCTATCTCAAAATTTATGCGGCAACATCACAAAAGAACTGAGCTTTTCGCGTAAGTATGTGGAGATATCAACATTAAAATGGAAAGAAAATATATTATGCGTTACAACTGAAACCAGCGCCACAAAGCATGCTGCGTTTGACAGTGAAGGAGCTGTTTTAAAGGAGCAGATAACAGCTGACTTCTGCAGCCCCAACGACGATATTCCGGGAGAGAATTGCTCTTTGAACCTGCTACACTGATCACACTTAGTAACAGTCCATTATCACTGGATCAGTGCTTCGGTGGAGGCGGCAGTGTTTGCCATTACCCAACGTGGATTGAGCTGCGAAAGTGTGGAAAGGGGCATGCAATCCCATCCTGAATGCATGCACACAGATTCATTTGTATTGGTTTTGTCATTACAGTAAGATACCGGTCCGTCAGGGAAGAGCGAAACGTTCCATCGAACCAACGCAGGAATGGATGTGGACTATTGTTTCCAGAGTGACAAATCCCTCCATTACAGTAGATGTTCTATTACAGGATAAAGCTCCGTTTTCAAAATTATATCAAAGTTGCTGACTCGAGGAGGTTTGGCATTCGGTATTGAATCATTATGCTCCTATCCTAGCCTGTTCGATGTTTTCTGAGCCTGCCATGTCCACCAGCACCAACCTCCCTCCAACTGATGGCACATCTACTATAATCGTGCAATGGCTGCGAGAGCTCCGCTCGTTACAATTGATACTCTGCACAACATGTTTTCTCCACCACTTCTTACCAGACCCTATTGCTCCATACATTATAATAGTGCATTTTCCTCCACTCTTCACTTCTTCCACTCGCTCTTCAACGTACTTAATGTAAAACAGTTGCAGGGCCTCTCCACGCCAAGATAAGCCATCGAGACTAAAGCCTCTGCAATATCCTAAGCCTGCTCTGAGTCTCATGTATTCCGCCATTCTGCTGAGCATGCCTCATGCATCCAATTATTTCTACTGGGTGTTCTTCTTTCTCCCATGGAATTCGCCCCCCATTGTTGCTGCCGCTCATACTTCTGGCTCAGTTCCTGATTCAACTTTTGGCATGCTACCACCCTTTAGCTTATCATTTGATTTTAATGGTGTTTGTCTGTGTATAACCCGACTTGCCACCACGAAGACAAGCTGTTCGGAGGCATGCAGACTCATCAACCCCATTTCGAAGGGGCGTTCCCTCAGTAAGATCTTAGTGAAAACTTTTGAACATGATGAACGTATCATTGGAGCCCGACATAGTTTTCGTTGTGGAAAACACAAGCAGTATGTTGCCCAAATCAACACTTACGTTCCATTGGGTTTGCATTCCAAACTCGGCCCATAGCTACGCTAATTGGCATTACGTTAACTGAAGAAAGGATATAGAGAAAGCTTACCCTAGCCATTCTCTCCGACGATTTAGTAGTTGACCACACACGAGTCTAAGTTGTTATTTTCATTCTTACAATTGATTAAAATGCCCTTAGCATTATTTATGTGACCTGTCTTATTTTATTCCAGGAGGAACCACTCTGTTTGCACATAAGAGCCAAGGTTTTCCCCAGCAAACAAGGAGACATTTTCAGAACAAGCAGATGCTGGCGAAACTCCAAATAACTCGCAGATATGGTGAGGTCGTAGGTCGCACGTCTGTGATTTTTTCGCCTTTTGCGACCCCGCGACCCAGCGACCCAGTCGCAAGGTCGTAGGGTCACACCTCTTCAGTTTTTCCGCCTTTTGCGACCTAGTCGCAAGGTCACAAGGTCACATTTCTTTGGTTTTCCTCCTTTTGCGACCCCGCGACCCAGCGACCTAGTCGCAAAGTCGCAAGGTCGCATTTCGTCGGTTTTCCTCCTTTTGCGACCCAGTGACCCAACGACCTAGTCGCAAGGTCGCAAGGTCGCATATCTATGTTTTTTCACCTTTTGTGACCCTGCGACCCAGCGACCTAGTTGCAAGGTCGCAAGGTCGCATTCTCTCATTTTCTTGCAACTTGCGACCCCGCGACCCAGGCAGGTCGCAGGTCGCAACAACAGCCAGGTCGCAGGTCGCAACAGTAGCCAGGTCGCAGGTCGCAACAACGGCTCAGGTCGCAGGTCGCAAAAAGGACTAGGTCGCAAGGCAACCCAATGGTCAGGAAGATGAAAGATCAAGGAAGCCCGAAGGGCAGTTTCTGCATTATAAATACTCCTACGGGAGCTTCTAAAAAGGGCTTTTTCTTTTGGAGACTCAAGAGCTACATAGCATTTTATTGAAAGATTATACTCTTAGGCATATGAATACAAATACTTGTTAAAACCCCTTTGTCGGATGATGTGTTTTGCTGTGACAACACTGTGTGTATTCCTTGTACAGTTTCAGAACATCCTATGATTAATGAAACTGCATTCTCAATAGCATCATTTATGCATCATGTTTATCTATTCTTGTGTTAATGATGTTCAGTTTTTCATCGCTTTCTTAATGGATGTTAATACCTTTGTCTATTAGCATTCCGTTTTATCTTTCAAGAAGTAAAGGGGGGATCTCTCCATAAAGAACTATTTCTTTTGTGGTCAGATACCTTACAAGCATAACCCCAAAGACGTGCCACTAACTGCATCTCTTCGGGCGTATATGTTTTATTTATTTTCTCTCTACGCATAGTGTTGTGGACATGTTCAATGCATCAATCATGTATTTTGTATCATGTGAATAAGTGTGTGTCTGCAGGTTCAATCAGGTTCTTTTGAGATCGGAAGGGAAAGTGACTTAAGCAGTAGCCGGACCCACACCCCGGACGGGATCCCTATTCCAAACGGTTCAAGGTCTAATTGGGACTTTCTACCGGGGAGATCCCCTACTATTGGCCGGACATATTTTCCCGTCAACAGGAGTGTAGGGTTCTAAAATAAAGTCGGTGTTTTTTATTCGTTCTCGGTGATATTTTTTCTTTAATTTCTTCACACGTTAGTTGAATCAAATATCTCACTGCAGTGCATAGAATACCAGAGGTCACAAATATATGGAATCTGATACAAATGATGACATACAGAATGACCTTCATAGAGAGAGAAATGAAGACTTGGAAAATCCATGTGCTGGAATTTAATTCCAATTGCCCACGTAGAGCACTAGGATGGCAATATTAATTGTGATGTGAATGAAAATAGCAGCATGACGGTGGACTTCAAAGCTGATGGGATTGGAAACGACAGCAACGGTAGTGGAAACCTCCAGTCTAGAATTTCATGCAACCACAAAACTTATCTACAAAACCCACAATTTTTAACTCTCTGCCAACCACATTGAATGCACATCTATCAAAGCACCATTCTGAGAGGCAGTAAGGATGGGTAAAGATAAATCACGGGAATGACGTGAGTTCTCGGACCCACCGAAGCAGTTCTGGAGTGAAAAGAGAACTCACGGGAATGAACTCCAAGCAACCCCTCGGAAAGCTCAAAGGAATAAAGCTTTTGTTGTAATGTTTTTCTTTATTTGCAGCATATGTTTTATATTTTTAACATTGGGTTAATTACTTTTACCACAATACATTATTTTTAACTTTGGTTAAATGTGTTTTGATATATATATATATATATATATATATATATATATATATATATATATATGGAATATTTATAATATGTGTGTGTATGTTTAATGTCTTATATGCAGTGAGTGCGTTCTAAAGAGTTGTTGTGTATTGTAATTTGCCCGAAGGAAGAAACAACGAAATCAAAGACAAAGACAAGGAGAGAAATTTTTGTTGTGAGTGAAATAGTGAAAGGTTGAGTTGCATGTGCAGCACGTAGTAGAAGTTTATTTTGTGTAAATCCAGAACTGAGTTGTTCTGAAGAAGTTTTTTTTTATTTTGTGATTGTTTAGTAGTTTAATGAAAATAGTTTTTACTCCACATCTCTGTGCACAATTTTTTTTTATCTCTGTGTTGTGGAAAAGGAATTATTTTCCTCTCTTTTGTTCGGAATTGTTCAGAAATTTCAACATGGTATCAGAGCTATTCTAGGCGTGCAGTGAAAGGAGAAGAGATTTATTTTCACTGTAGAAGCTGTAGGAAGGTTATTGAAGTGGATTTCTCCAGCAAAAAAAGCTTTTTTTTGTTTTATTTCTGTTTTAACACAGTTAAGAAAATTGTCTGGTTTGCACAGTCATGATGGCAGCAGCAGGCACCAGTATGACAAATTCCCAACTTCCACAGTTTAACGAGAATAATTATGAATATTGGGCTATCACTATGAGAGCCCTGTTTGCTTCACAGGACATATGGGAGCTAGTTGAGAATAGATACCCAGAACTAGCAGACACAGCAGCGTTGGCTTCTTTGACAACAACAAAAAGATATTTGTTAAAAAATAATAGGAAGAAGGACTCCAAAGCCCTCTTCTATCTTTTTCAATATGTACATGAGAGTATTTTTCCAAGGATTGCAACAGCAACAGAGTCTAAGGAGGCATAAGATATTCTCAAGACAACCTATCAAAGCATGGAGAAGGTGAAGACAACAAAGTTGTAAATGTTGAGGAGAGATTTTGAAAGTATTTATATGAAAGAGTCTAACTCTATAGACTCATTCTTCCCTCATGTTATTGGGTTGGTTACCTAGATAAGGTTTCATGGAGAGACACTTGAAGAAATAAGACTTGTGGAGAAAATATTGAGAAGTCTACCCTCAAGATTTGGTGCCATAGTAGTGGCAATAGAAGAGACGAAAGATCTCTCAATATTTACAGTGGATGAACTCAGTGCATCCCTGATGTCTCATGAACATAGACTGAACAAAGGAACAGATTCCTCATTGGAATAAGCTTTCAAGACTCAAATGTCTTTGGCCAAAGTAGATGTCAAGGCAGAGCAAACAACACAGGAAGAGCACGTTGTATGCAAGATGAAGAAAGCTCTTTATGGGCTGAAGCAAGCACCGAGAGCATGGTACAGTAGGATAAATGCTTACCTGACTGAAAATGTATTTGAGAAATGTGATGGAGAACCCACACTTTACATAAAAGAAAATGATGGTAAGATTCTTATTTTTTTTTATATGTAGATGATTTAATTTTTACTGACAATGAAGTTTCTCTCATTGTTGACTGTAAAAAAGACATGAAGAGTAATTTGAAATGACTGATTTGGGTTTTATGAGATATTTTCTTGGATTGAAGTAGAGAAAAATGAAAATGAGATTTTTATTTCCCAAGAAAAATATGTTGAAGAAGTGTTGAAAAGATTCAACATGCAGAACAACAAGGCAATTGTAACTCCAACTATCATGGGGTTAAAATTAAACAAAGAAGACAACAGTATGGTTTTTGATCTGATATTGTACAAGAGTATAGTTGGCAGCTTCATGTATTTGACTACAACTAGGCCGGATATTATGCATGCTGTGAGTTTAATTTCCAGATTTATGGAAACGCCAAAGGAGGCACATTGACAAGAAGAATTCTGAGGTATGTGAAAGGAAAAAAGAGGTATGGAACTTTATATACAACTTTAGAAAAATTTAAGTTAAGTGGATATATTGACAATGATTGGGCTGTAAGTATAGATGACTGGAAAAACATCTCTGGTTATGTTTTTCATATGGGTTCAGGAGCCATTTCATGGGCTTCTAAGAAATAACAAATTGTGTCTTTATCTACAACAGAGGTAGAGTATGTGACAGCTACCATAGCAGCGTGTCAGGTAGTTTGGATGAGGAGAATGTTGAGGAGTTTGTGTCATGAACAGGTAAAAGGCACAACAATTTATTATGATAATAGCACATAAATAACATTGTCAATGAATTCAGTGTTTCATAAGAGAACGAAACATATAGACGCTAAGTATCACTACATAAGAAAATTAGTGAACAATGGAAATTTTTTTTACAATATTGTAGAACAGAGGGACAGTTTGATGATATTTTGACAAAGCCATTAACACAGAATAGTTTTAATTATTTAAGTAAATGCTTGGGTATGCAAGAAAACCCAACAGTTGAAATTAAGGGGGAATGTTGGAATTTAATTTCAATTGCCCATGCAGAGCAGCAGAATGGCAACATTTATTGTGATGGGAATTAAAAGAGCAGCAGGACAACGAACTTCAAAGTTGATGGGATTGGAAAAGACAGTAATGACGGTGGAAACCTCCAGTTCATAACTTCATGCAACCACAAAACTTATCAACAACACCCACCTTTTTTAATTCTCCGCCAACCGCATTGAATGCACATCCAGCAAAACACCATTTTGGGAGGCAGTCAGATAGGCAGCAAAGCAGGAAGGTGATCCCCCAAAATGAATGACGTCACCCATCTACTGGGACCCACCAAAGCATTTTCAGAGGGTAAAGAGAACTCGTGGGAATGAACTCCAAGTGGCCCTCGGAAATCTCAAAGGATTAAATTTTTTTGTTGTAATGTTTTTTTATTTGCAACATATGTTTTATTTTTTTAACGTTGGGTTAATTACTTTTACCACGGTACATTATTTTTAACTTAGGTTAAATGTGTTTTGATATATATATATATATATATATATATATATATATATCCGGTGACTGCATTGTAAAGAGTTGTTGTGTATTGTAATTTGCCTGAAGGCAGAAACAGAGAAAACAAAGACGGAGATAGAGACAGAGAGAGAAATTTTTTTCTGTGAGTGAAATAGTGAAAGATTGAGCTGCGTGTGTAGTAGCCAGTAGAAGTTTGTTTGTGTAAATCCAGAACTGAGTTGTTTTGAAGAAATTTTTCTTATTTTGTGATTTTTTTTAATGAGAAGAGTTCTCTATGCATATTTTTTTTTTTTTAATCTCTATGTTGTGGAAGAGGAATTATTTTCCTCTCTGTTGTTTGGAATTGTTCAGAAATTCCAACAAAATCCACCTAACAGGGTATTGGAAGCAATAGCACTTTCATTAATAGGAAAAGTGCAAGGCGAACTTGTCACTAGCCCATAATGAGCACAAAAAATATTAATAAAAATAAAAAAGAAGAGAGAATCAGAGATTTTAGCATTTTCATGATGAACCATGTTGATTGGTTCGAAATACGTTGACAATGTTTTATTGCATGTAAGAATTAGCGAAAAATAATTTAACAATGAAGGAATAAAGTCAAACATATCACAAGTTTTTTTTTCACCGAAATAACATGAAAGAAAAAAAAGAAATGTATGACTTATATATATATATTCCAACTAAATAAATCACTTTCAGAGTAGTTTAAAAATATACCTAATGGGATTGTGAAAACCAAACCTCGCGTAAACTTTGAACCACAGCCCCGAAGTTATGCCCCAAGGTTATAAGGTTATGATACGTCAAAAAACGGAATTTTGACAACATTACAGCGAACGTCACAACTATAATGTCAGATAAAGCGAAGGTCACAGTCGTCAAGCTTTCTTATCTCCAGATTTTTGAATCTGGTCTTTCTTATCTCCTCTAACAGAGCAACGAGATATGTGGTCTGACAAAAAATGATGTCTGAAACAAAAATATTTTTAGGTGGAATGGGTCCTTACGTTGCGCATCATAAGGTAATGGAAGGGTCAATGGAGCAGTAAGGAATACATAAAGAAAGAGGACCACAATAATCCAAATAACCAACCGACCATGTTGAAGATAAGATTATGGGTACTTGGATGATCCAAACAGATCTTGTCTTCTTTGCCAATGTTAGAAAATATGTGTTGAATTGGTAAGACATAAATTCTCTTTGTATACACCATATATGCCCATCCAAAAAAATTGAAAATGCAAAGTAAGCCCTTTGCAAGGAGAGAAAATAATTGGAGATTGCATGTTTGGTGGAATAATTAAAGAAATGTGACATGATAAGTGGAGAGAAATGGAGAGATATGTTATGTTGAAGAAATAATATATATATATATATATACACATACATGATGGAGAAAAATGCTAGAGGATAATGATAGTAAAAATTTTAGTTATAGGAAAGAGAGAAAGAGAATAACGTTGAAAGTAATGGAAAAGCTTAAACTTAGATTATTGTTATGACAAAAATAGGTTTGAGAATCTAATTTTAGATCTTATATCTTAATATCTAGAGAGTGGTTGAAACCATCCCATGAATGTGAAATTTTGTATATTTGAAGCTCATGTGACTTCATAGTCAATACTTGTATGAATATATATACAAACTCCAAATATAGAATTTAATTTTTAACAAACAAATATGAAATGACATTGCTAAGGTCTGTGTGGAGAACGAGAAATAATACCATCTCATAATTATAATTTCATAGCATCAAGAAGCTTGAGGCTTGGCTGTTGCTATAAATGCCTGAGGCTTCGGTGTTGCTATAGATGCAATTCATTACTCGGACGGAACTGTCCATGTTATGTTATTTCTCACTATATTTACGAGTATTAATTTTATTTAAATAAGTAAAAGATTTACTGAAATTATATTGTTATCAGTTATATTCAATGTAATAATTTTTGTTTCCAAAATAAGTAAATAAAGAATAGAACACATAGGGAGAACACACAACGAAAATACATTTAGTATGCAACAATAAATATTCACTTATTTTTGTAAGTGCATGTAGGTTTACTTAGAAAAACGAATATAAAATTGAGTATAAGCCGTATTTTGATTAGAGCATAGACAAAGATGTATATGTAAATTTTATTTCGGAAGGGTAGAAGTTATATGAATAATTTATTTTTTAATAAGTGGCATGCATGTTAACTTCACTACCGAATTCAGGTAGGGAATTTATTTTATAAGTTGATATGGAGAAATCATATCCAAATCAATTTTATGGACCTGCGTTATTTCTTGATACGAAAATTACTTTTACAAGGTAACTACATATTCTACACCATGCTATATGAGAGGTAGAGAAAGGCTTGGAGTGTGGGATTTGGGCGAAGAGCTGGAAAAAAAATATCACTAATGAAAATTGACTCTAGGTAACATAGGGAGTAACACTTTTTAAATATAAACAATTGAATCAATTAAAAGGAAAGAAAGCATGCTCTCTTTAGTTAGAAAATACTTCAAAATCGCCATGGGAAGAAGAATTTACAAAGAATATATATATATATAATTGGTAAGTTGTACTTTTGTCAAGCATATGAGGGAGTACTAAAATAGATAAATTAAGTTGGATTATTTTAATGTCTTAATACTCCAAAAATAGTTTCTAAAATGAACTCTAGAGTTAGACTAAGTAGATTCAAAGTACTATATTCGAAAGACAAAATATTAAGGTAACAATACAACCTCAATCTAATGGCATAACGAAAGATCGAGTATGCAAAAAAATATCCTATATCATAAGAGATGTAATAAAGAGTAGTGATCATCTACAATTGCCAATATCCTCCATATTAAGTATTCTTTTAAGGCGAAAAATACTGTTGGTCTATATTACTGTACCAGTGCAAACTTGTTTGAACGATGTGTTAACCTTACCTAATCTATTTGTGCATATCAATATAACAGGACCGACAATGTCCATAAAAGCGGCTATTACCCTAACAAATCTTACCAATAAAACAGAAAACTCATATGACACAAGGCACAACCCTCAGATTTACAGTTTTACTATTCCTGTAAGTGATCAGTGTTCCTCATCTAAACCAGAATATTCCTTATAACTGAAGAAATTCCATTAAGATGAATTCTAATGTGAAGAAAGAAGAGGAAATTCCATCAAGAGGAATTATAACGTGAAGAAAGAATAATGTATGGTTTCGAGACACTAAATCTAGGTTCCAGCTCCAAACCTCGTTATAATTTTTAAAAATACTAAATTAAAAACCTTTGAATCAAAATGGTGTGATATTGAGAAAGGTCTTTAGGAAAACTATTCCTTTAAATAGCCAACAGGAAAAAAATTTGATATTCAAAGACTTATCATTTTTTATAAACGTTATGCTTAAATATAGTAAATTATGATTTGGAAAAGTTAATCATTTTCCCTTAAAGAACAATATCAACATACAAAAACATTATATATATTCAGAAAGGAACAAATAGAAATAAGACAATAATACTAGTTATTGATACTTAGCTAGAATTTCCATGCCTCACTCAGCCAAATATACAAGAAAATGGATGTTCTCTACAACAAGATATTCCCTTCCTAGAATTCAAGAGATGGGTTTTGTATAATAAAAAATTTATAACCAAAATGAGGGTTTTATTCGATAAATTTGATAATAATATTAATCAAGAAATACATTAATCAACTCAAATATTTGACAATGGGATTTTATCTAAATAGCTTCGAAATTGTAGCCTAGAATCGAGCCATTTGTAACACTTTTATATTTCTACATTTTAAACATTGACTATTTTTAGAAATGTAACTATTACTGAAATAAATGGATACGCAAGTTATGTTTGGATTTTTGTGATGATGTAATTATTTGATTGTTGTGGATATAATAAATATATTGTTTGGAAAAAACTCAGGAAAAAGTATTAGAGTTTAGAAGATATTTTTCCAACTTGGGAAAAGGTTTTGGTAGTCAACTCGACATGATAGATCTTTCCTAAAATCTCTTAAAAAAATATAAAGTATAAAATAATTAGAAAGAAATGGACATAAAAGAATGAGAGAGAAATATTGTGTTAAATAATTAAGTTGGAGAAGGATACTAAATACGACAGAATAAAGTGTTTCAGGGAAAAAAAAAACTTTAAAGTAAAAAAAAAAAATTTAAAAAAAGAAAGAGAATATTTTTGGAAAAAAATAAAACAAGAAACATAAAGCAAAAAGTTCAAAAAATTAAAGTAAGATGTTGGAAAAATCTGTTGGGAAGAAAATCTATTCGTAAAACGACCTAAAATTCAAAGAGGTTACTGGTTCTTATTGAACTAAGATCTTAGCGTGAAAAGAACTAGCATAGGAAGTTCATGATTGAAGGAACGTGCTCGGTTCTTGATGGTTTTCCGAGAAATAATTACATGTAGAATTGTGTTTATGTTATCTTATCGATATTGAATAAGAATTGAACTGTGGTTAAATTGAACTGTGGTTATGTTTTCTTAGTACTGTTGGATGAATGTTTATATGTATTTATGCTATGTTTAAATGTTACTTACTAAATTAACACTGATACATAATAAGATGTTAATGATGAACATGTACGCTACATATAGTGATAAGTGAATCCACTATGCATGTAGAATATGTGTATAATTTTCTAATAGGATCATGGTAATTGTATGTCAATCTAGTTATATATGCATGGAATTTGATTGTATAAACTCCTGACCATATATGAATTTCTCCACGAATGCAAGTATATAAGTTATTTGACAAACTTCTTTACTGAGGAACTCGGAAGAAATAATTAAGTGAAAATGTTTCTATATGTGTGAAGCTATATAAAAGACTACTAAGCATACTTCATCGATTTACTAACGGATACACTGGTTTAGAAATAAAAATGGTAAATTATAATAGTACATGCATAGTTATAATAGGAATATGACCTATAGGATATTTATGGTTCTTTATTGTGTAAATATGGAATGCTTTATTTTATCTATAACTAAAGAGGTAAACGACACAGAGAAAATAGGTATCAACCCTGTAATTATACATGATTCCGTACGAGAATCTTATATTCATGTGTTACGACAAGGGATATGATTGCCTATGGTCGACTGGTGTAGTAATAATAATAATTCTCTATGAGACAATTATCTTCCAACACAGTAATAGGATATACACTTGACAACATAGTTCCTTGGCATTACATGGGAGGAAAAATGTATGTTTTTGATGAAGAAATCTTATCGCTCAAACCTAGCATCGAGATAGTGACAAAAAGGGAATGGTGATATATTTAATGAGGACTACATACAACAAATTAAATGAAAATATTATGATAAAGTAAAAAATATGGTGCGAAAATGTCAAGTTCTGGACTCTACTCAATTAAACCACACGAATCCAAGGTAAAAGCAAGAATATCACCTTGAGATTACTTCGAGTAATCAAATCAGTTTTAATAATACCCATGAGCCTAAAGGACTTCACCTAGGGAAGAATACAAGCACCTAAACTAAAATCATTTAGTAGATTGTGACTCTTATATTTTCCATTTAAGCTTACCTCAGACTTCGAGCAATAAAGGGTTGAAGCATGTTAGCCTCTTTATATGGAGGGAGAGGTAGATTAAGATTTTGTAGTAAGTACCAAATTAAAGTACAAATATAAAAAGAAATTTAATTAGATGAAGGAGATAAATATAAAAAAAACGAATATGAATTAGGTCATGGCACGAATCTATATGGAAGTATTATATAGAGACTCTAATAACTTCGACTAACAATCTTTCTTTTTTTTTACTATTTTTCCATTAACATTTTTTTTCTTTTTCTACTATTTTGGTCATGATGATTGTTCTCTTCAGACATACTCGTCATTTGACTTTAACAATTACAATGTAAAACCAAGGTTTTCCTTTGTTTTATTAAATTTTTTAATCATAAAATTGTGTCTTGGTTTATAATTTTCCTCTTTTACAAATTATTTCCTAAGTCTATTTATCCAATAATTAAAATTAGAAAAATAAGTACCATACTTATTTTACCTTTAAGGTATTCTCACCTTTAATTTATAATACATGTCTACCACATGTATTTTATCCTAGTTATCATTATCCCTCTTCACAATTTAATCATTTACCCGTTTTAATAGCTTTTAAGAAATACAATATATTATATTCAAGTTATAATTTTACCACTTATAACTTTTCCAACCACTATATCGATTTGTTGAATAATAATAATAACCCTACCAAGTTATTTGTTGGTGGCATAATAACTCTATATATGTTACTACATAACCTACATAATGATTATTCATTCAATATATACAACCCAATGAAATGTATAACCAAACAAATTTTTCCATACTCCACCTATTTCAACATACATTTAATTATGTTATATCCTTGACCTATTATTGCAATTCGAATTATCATAGATAAAGGTTATTTTTAATTAAATTTCATGAGAGGGACATTTCGATTGATTAATGACGGGATTATAACCATGTCATATTAACTCTCCCTATGCACCTTATTATTTCATTTATAAGCCATTTAATGGATGTACGTTTCCACTTGAATATCACATGGCATCAGTACTTTGAGAGGACACCTGTAGGATGGAGATAAACGATGGAGATTTATAGAGGACTCTTCAGTCGTTGAATCTCTTTCATTAGGGTTTCACCATTTCATTTGGTTTTTTATTTGGATGATATTCTACTTTGAGAAGTCACTGCACAAAGAGATACCTCTTCGACATTCTTACAAAGAATTTCTATGAGTTTGAAGTGCATATTACTGTAATGGCCTCCCTCCTCCTATTCTCATGTTGTGCGTAATTTAGTGGGATCCAGAAATTGTGTTTCCTCTTTTAAACCAGTGCCTTTTTAGATATCATTTATAGGTAACATGTCCTTTGTTCCTTAATTTATTGTTTTTAGGTTTTCTTTCTCATATTTCTCTTGCTTCGTTATTTCCCCGATAATAATTTCATTTTCATTTACAATTGTATATCGAATTGCAATTATTTTGATAGGGTCTATCTGTGTTTGGATTCTTTCTCAATTCCTTCCGTCTCCAGTGTATAAATGTTGGCATGAATGACGAGGTAAGTAAACTCTGAACTAGTTCGTGGTTTTTCCATTTCACTCGTTCCCAGAAATTTGTAACCCTAATGTTATTGATTGGATTTTCGTTCTTCTGTGAGGTTACTATTTCTATGAGTTTTTCCATTCGATGTGTTTACTCTGCATAATTCATCTTCATACATTGTACATTGAATTTAGATGATGACTCTAATGAAATTGTAAGCAAAATTTTGTATAATAGACTTATTATTTAAGCTTGATAGTATTATTTCTTCCTCACTCAACTAGAGGATTTTATTGAAAATGATTGATACATGTACAAAAGTATTATAATACATATACTTATGTTTTTATATATTAAATTTTTTCATATATGACTGAATCTTTGTATGGATAGAAATGTATAATAATGTCTATATGACAACATATATATTTATTTTTCTACTTTCAATCTGAATTGTATATTCATAATTCAGATGTGTATTACAAATGATGTTGTATAGCTAGATTCTATTATGTTTAGAATTTCATATCTATTGAGAATTTTCTGTTATTACTCTTGTTGAAATATATTTGTATTCATTTTACATGTACTGTACATTTTGAAGTCAAAATTCCAGATGTTTAGTTTGGACTTAAACAATAGTTTTGTACCCTGAAATATGGTTTAGAGATTCTGCCTATTTGTCCCTAATTTGTAATAAGTCTATGTAACAACAAAAAAGGATTAATTGTATTCATATATAGTTAATCTCTGCAAAATACATATGATATTTAAATTTTCTGAAACCAAACATTGTACAACACACATAAATTCTATAATCTAATTTATATAAATTCAATTCATAATTTTTAAAATAATAGTTTTTCTACATTCCATTCCATAATTATATAAATAATAAGCATAGTATAAAACATAAAAGCTTCACAGAGTATACATACCACTGTATAAATACTATTTTCCTCCGAATATTTGAGACTATTCCACAACTCTGCCTCGAGCAGACACCAATTATTCCTTAGTGTAAAAAACCCCTTTGTCATACTAGGAATAGCTTATTTAAGCTTTCTTTCCCTCAGCCTATTTCCGTAACTACGTCCAGTTATTTTGGGATGTTTTTTCCCTTAGCCTAGGATTTATTTTTGTTTTTTCCACAAAAGCTTCTTTTAGAATTAGCTTTTCCTCTTTTTAGTTTTATTTTTACCTCTTCTCAGTAAATTTCTACTTTATTGAGGCTTTTATTAGATATTTTTCTCTCAACTAATAATTTTTATTTTATTTTATTTTTCTCTGGATTTTTGGAGAATTTTGGGAAAGTCTTAGGATTCTAGTCCGTCCCCATGGATTTGAATTCCTTGTCTCAAATTTACTCTAGTATTTATATAATAATAAAAATTCACATTCATTTATTAAGTTACAAAATAATATGTGCGCACATAGTTTTTCCTTATGTCCACTTGACCTTCAGGTTTATTAACTGTCTATAAAAGCTAAAAAATAGGGATATTACATAGGCCCCCTCTAAAACAAAAACATTGTCCTCGGTGTTGCCATTATTTCTATTTATTCTTTAAACAGTGATGGATATTTTTCTTTCATCTCATCTTTTCACTCTCAATTAGCTTCCTAAGGTGTGAATTTCTTCCACTGCACTTTCACCTAAGCTATTATTCTATTCCAGAGCATGCTTTTATTCCCGCTCCAGTATACTAAGTGGCTCTGGAAGAAAATTAGCTTATGTTTCCACCTGTATCAAATTCCATTCAATCACATAAGTAGGGTCATGTACATATTTCTTCAATAAGGAAACATGATAAACATTATGAACTTTTATATGAATAGGTAGAGCCAATTTGTAAGCTACTGGTCCCACTCTCTCCAAAACCTCAAATGGTCTATAGTAGTGTGGCGCTAACTTAGCACAACTACCGGCATCCAATGTACTTTTGTGAGGCTTAATCCTTAAATAAGCATGATCTCCACTTATGAATTCTCTGTGAATTATTTTACTGTCTGCATAACTCTTCTCACAATATTGAACTACTTTAATATTCTGCTAAATCATTTTCAAATTTTGCTCCATTTCATGTAGTTCCTCTTGCCCAATGGCTAATTTGTCCTCTGGCTGACTCCAGCTGAGCGGAGTATGGCATTTTCTACCGTAGAGAGCTTCAAAATGACTAATCTTAATTGAAGCTTGATAACTATTATTATAGGCAAACTTTTCCAAATGCAGAAAATATTCCCACTTAGTAGGTTTGTCCATCACGCACACGTGCAACATGTCTTCCAAAATCTAATTTTTTCTCTATGTCCATTTTTTTGAGGGTGGTAAGCTATAATGAAGTTCAACTTTGTACCCATTCCTCCAAACAACGTTTTCCAAAATGTTGATGTGAATTTTTCATCTCTATCAAAGATAATCATTTTCAAAATTCCACGGAGTTTAAAAATTTCTTTCATGAATACATTGGAAACTTGTGTTCTGCCTAAAGTATATTGCACTAACAAAAAGTGTGTTACTTTAGTTAGAGTGTCCACTACCACCATAATAGAGTCATGTTGATAATTAGTACCTGGAAATCTGGTAATAAAGTATATTGATACCACTTCCCAATTCCATTCTGGAATAGGGAGAGAATTTAGTAGTCCTGCAGGATGCTCATGTTCTACTTTTACTTGTTGACATTCCAAACACCTTGCCAATTAATCACCTACATTATTTTCCATGCCTGGCCAAAACATGTTTTTCCTTCATGATGTTATCAACTTTTGATAACCAGGATGACGTACATAAGGCCTCTTATGGTATTCATCTAATATTTCATGTTTTATAGATGTTACATTAGGAATATACAACATTTGTTGGTAGTTAATCAGTCCTTGCCAGATTTTGGTATATCCTGCAATTTCAGCTTGCTGTAATTTTTCTTGCAATCTTACATATTGCGTATCTTGCAACAATACTCAATGAATTTTTTCTTCTACATAAAAATTTATACTAGTACATGTACATGTCAACATTTTATGAGGATGTCTACTCAAAGAATAAACAATTTATTTTATTTCCCTTTTATGTTTTTATTTCCATATCAAAATCGCTAAGGAAACATAACCATCTTACTTGTCTGGAATTAAAATCTAGTTGGGTAAATAAATATTTCAAACTTATGTGATGTGTCATTAATATGAATTTATTTCTCGACATAGAATGTCTCCACATTTTTAGTGCATGTATAACAACAACTAGTTCTAAGTCATATACTTCATAACTCTGCTCACGTTTCTTTAGTTTTCGTGATTCATAAGCTATTATTGCTTTCTCTTGCAGCAATATTCCTCCTAGACCCTCTATACAAACATCAATACACATGATAAATTCCATTATTGGACCAACAATTTTCAGTATATGTGTAGTAGTTAATCTACATTTTAGTTGTTCAAAACTACTTTGACACTTACTTTTCGACTCAAACTTTACTCCTTTTTTTTGCAATGATGTAATGGGGTAGGCTAATGTTGAAAATCCTTCAACAAATCTATGGTAATATCTGGAAAAACCCATGAATGATCGTAGTGTTAGTACATATGTGGGTACAAGCCAATTTAGTATTGCTTGTACCTTTTCTGGATCTATCGCTAATCCATCCTTAGACATGACATGACCCAGATATTCGATCTTGTTTTATAAAATTCACATTTGCTGAGTTTTGCATATAGTTGGTGTTATCTAAGGGTTTGCAGTACTATTCTAAGATGTTCTAGGTGTTCTTCTTCATTTTTGCAATATACCAAAATCTCATATATGAACACTAATACAAACTTATCTAGATATTTATGCAGAACACTATTCATTAAGCACATGAATGTAGCAGGGACGTTTGTGAGTCCAAAGGGTAGGACTACAAACTCATAATTTTCATATCTAGTTCTAAAGGTTGTTTTGTTGACGTCTTCATCTCTAATCTATATTTGGTGATATCCAGTCCTCAAATCAATTTTTGATAATATGGTGCCTCCCCTTGATCAAATAGATTGTCTACTCTTGGAAGAGGATACCAGTTCTTGATATTTAACTTCTTCAACTGTCTGTAGTCTATACACATCCGGATAGTGC
This sequence comes from Pinus albicaulis, assembly GCA_034641835.2. Classification (NCBI taxonomy): domain Eukaryota; kingdom Viridiplantae; phylum Streptophyta; class Pinopsida; order Pinales; family Pinaceae; genus Pinus; species Pinus albicaulis. The sequence continues at coordinate 620,387,581 of CM076580.1, forward strand.
CATATTTATTTTCGATAAACAACATTGCTGCTCCCCACAAAGATGCACTTGGTCTAATTTACCCTTTGTATAATCATTCTTGTAATTAAAGTTTCAACTCTAGTAGTTCAGGAATACTCATTCTATATGGTGCCCTAGAAACTGGGGTAGCTCCTGGTACTAGTTCAATGGAAAAATCAGTGTCTCTTTTATGGGGTAGAGGAGATATTTCTTCTCGGAATACATCCTTGAATTCATTGATTACAGGAAAGTATTCTACAACCTGATTTTCTATTATCTGTCCCAAATCCTAAACGTGGAGAACATATACTTGACATCATTTTCTTTCTATCTCTTATAATTGTAATGCAGAAACCTGTTTGATAGATATTGGTTTTGGTTTCCTTTTACTATTACAGGTTTTCCTACAACATTTGTGCAATTCACTATTTTTCTAAGCAATTTACTATTTATTTCTGTTGTTCCATCCAATCCATTCCTACTAACATATCATAAGGTCCTAAAGGGATAATGTTTAATTTGAGTTCAGTTCTATATCCATTTAAATTTACATTAGTTCTGGGGAGAGTATGTGTGACCTTCCTCTTTGTTCCTGTAGCTAGCTGCACCAACCAAGAGTGCTGAAAATTTTCATCTTTTAATTTACATTTCTCGAATATCTGGGGGCTGATGTAAATTAAATTAGCTCCTGGATCAATTAAAACAATAATAGGTTGGTCAGAAGTCATACCTTTCATTTCAATCATTGTTGATTGGTGTTCAACCTATCTATCCTCTAATGCCACACTGATTCGGGGAATATTGCGGGAAATGTAATTTACTGTAGTGGCTTCTCGTACTACCTGAATATTCTAGATTGTACAAGTCTTCTGTGGGTAGTCTCGCAACATACGAGGTTCTCCGCACCCACAAAATTTTGGTGGTTTTTTCACTTTTACTGCTCCTTTGCTATTTGTTTCCATTGGCTTGGAACTAGTGTGGGAATGTGCTATCCGATTTTCCCAGTGTATTAAAATTTTTTTGATGGTGGTTTTTTCCAAAATTCTTCAGATAGGCTAGCTTTGATCTTTTTTACTTGACTTGACTTTCCCTTTCTCTCTATTCTACCATTTTTTTTCAGTTCATCAGTTCTACCTTTAAATTTCTAGTAGCACAGTCCTGATTTATGAACAACTTCATCAATTGTTTTAGGATTATCAAATTCAATTTTTTCTTTGTAGATGGTAGGTGGAAAATTAAGAAATAGTTGTACTTTGGCCTTTTCTTCCCTGATGTAAGGCACATAGTGAAGTAAATTTGTAAATTTTATCACAAATTTATCAATAGTGAGTTTTCCGAGTCTTATCTCATGAAATTCCTTCACTCTGTCATCATAATACCTCTCAATAATTTATCTAGATTTGAAATTCTTCCCATGAAATAGTTTTTCCATCAAGAAAATGTATAATTTTTGTCTCTTCCCACCACAGAGTGGCTTTACCTATAGGTAAACTAACAATCTTGCTTTCATATTACTTCCGTATTCATATACCTGGAAGTATTTTACCATGTTTAGGAGCCAAGCTTCCACATCCTCTTTCTTTTCCCCATCAAAGTTTGGAGGCTTAATTTTATGGAAGTCCCCTTACAACTCATTTTTCTTTCTTGATTTTGATATAGATTATTTCCCTCTATGAGACCGTTATGAGTTGGGTTCAGTCTCTTTTTTGTTTCTTTCTTGGTCTTCACTATGATGACTAAACGTGGAGGTTAATTCCCTTATCAACCTCTCTTGCTCATTACTTTACTGCATCCACCATTCATTGCTAGGTCTTAGCTGAACCATTTTGTGTTTCATATTCCTTATCATTTCTAACATTTGAGCATTTGGATTTGGTGGGGTTCCTCCACCCCCCACTTCTACGTACAACTCTTCTCTGTCATTCATGAAAACAGCTGCAACTGTTTCTGCACTTCAATCACTGTACGCATATTTTAATTAGTATTCACAAAAAAAATTAAACTGAATTTTTAAAAACATAATTTTTTATTTTTTATTGATTTATTTATTTATTCATGTTCATACCCATAAGCCCACAGTTTGCAACATGGGCTCTGATACCATTTGTAACAACTCCCACTAACCATTTTTTTTTTTTTACTATTACTAGTCATGATGATTGTTATGTTCTAGCATACTCGTCATTTTTCATTAATAATGGCAATGTAAAACTAAGGTCTACCTTTGTTTTATTAATTTTTTTAATCATAAAAGTCTGTCTTGGTTTATAATTTTCCTCTTTTAGAGATTATTTCCTAGGTATATTTATCCAACACAATAATCAAAATTAGCTAATAAGTACCATACATCTTTTACCTTTAAGGTGTTCTCACCTTTAATTTTATGTATTTTATCCTAGTTATCATTATCTCCTTTCACAATTTAACTATTTACCCTCTTTAATAACTTTTACGATGTACAATCTATTATATTCATGTTATAATTTGTTGAATAATAGTAATAACCCTACGATGTTATTTGTTGGTGGCATAGTAACTTTATATATGTTACTAAATATCCCAGATAATGTTTATTCATTCGATATATACAACCCAACTCAATGCATAACCCAACGAATTTTTAAATGCTCCACCTATTTCAACATTCATTTAATTATGTTATATCCTCATCCTATTATTGCAATTCAAATTATCATAGATAAAGGTTATTTTTAATTAAATTGCATAACAAGGACATTTCGATTTATTAAGGATGGGATTATACATGTATTGCATTAACTTTGCCTCTCCATCTTATCGTTTCATTTATAAGCCATTTAATGGAGGTACATTTCCACCTGAATATCACATGGCCTACGTATTTTGAGAGGACACATGTAGGATGGAGATGAAAAATGGAGATTTATCGAGGACTCTTCAGTCGTTCAATGTCATTAGTTAGGGTTTCACCGTTTCATTTGGTTTTTCATTTGGCCAGTATTTTGCTTTGAGAAGTTAGTGCATAGAGAGAGACCTACTCGATGTTCCTATGAGGAAGTTCTATGATATTGAAGGGCATATTACTATAATTCCCTCTGTTCTCCTATTCTCATGTTGTGTGTAATTCAGTGGGTTATTTGATTTTTGTTTCCTGTTTTAAACCAACATTGTTTTATATATCATTTACAAGTAACATGCCCTCTATTCCTTAATTCACTGTTTTGATGTTTTCTTTCCCGCATTTATCCTTGTTCGTTATTTCTATGGTAATAATTTCATTTTCGTTGAAAATTTTATATTGAATTTCAATTATTTTGACAGGGTCTATCTGCATTTGGATTCTTTCTCAATTCCTTCCATGTCCAGCGTATAAATGTCAGCATGAATAACGAGTTAAGAAACCTCTAAATTGGTTCGTGGTTTTTCCATTTCACTCGTTCCTAGAACTGTAGCCCTAATGTTATTTTCTGTATTATTGTTCTTCTCTATGGTTACTATTTCTACGAGTTTTTCCATTCGATACTTTTATTTGTGATGCTTTTGGTTTGTATCAAGTGGAGGAATTATAATTTTTATATTTAGGAATTTTCGTTTTTATTTACTGGAATTATTACATTCTTTTTCTGAGGTTCTACCTGTGTATTCTCATTTATTTTAGATTCTATTTCATCGTGATTTTCCATTTTATTTAATATACACAATGATTTCTTTACTATCATTGAATTTTTCCCAATTTTGGATTCTCGATTTTTCACAGAAGTTTTTTAAGGGTTTTGTTGTCATATTTTAATGGTCCACTATGCTCAAATTTTACTAATTCTCTATTATAGTTGCATAGGACAAATTCACATGAATTTTCCCCACTTAAGATGTAATTTGTTTTCCTTTATTGTTCATATAATTATTACGAACTCTATCAATTTTGTTTTTTGATATGGATTAGAACTTTGTTTTACATGCCAATGTATCTCTTTCTGGTATCAAGGAGTCTCTCTCGTACTCCAAAGCCAAATGATACATTCCATTATTCATCATGGGTAAGTTCTTCTCCCCTTTATTTTCATAGCATCGAAGTCGACTTTTTTATTAAGAATTTTTTTTCTTCCAAACATATAGGGTGTCTTTAGACTAATTGAGTGTTTTCATAGAGTTTTATTCCAATACTTTGAAATTTTTTTATTTGGACATAGATATCTAATTAGGAATTACTGTGAAAAATGATCTCGATTTTCTACGCAATATTAATTTGTCATAGACTACGTAATTAATTTACTTAATATTTGATTTCTCCACCTCAAATTCCTGTTTGCGAATTGTGAAATTTATAAATTCTTCATATGCCATAGTTTGATATTCAATTAACATAATATATAATTCACCTTACTATTGTTAACTACTCCTAGGATATATTCGTCTATTTCTTCTATGTAGACAAGGAATGGCACAATATACATCTTATTGTCTGTATATACAGTTTCTATATTTATTGTACTGATATTCATATTGAAATTTTGAAATATATTTTTTACTATAATTTGAGTACAATTTTAATTCATAATTTTATTTATATAATGATACTGTATACCTTTAGAGTAATTCCATAATTTAAGGGTGAAAACCTAATATATTGAAATTTTTATTTTGGAACTAATATGGGAATTCTCTTCCTAGATTGTCATGCTCTTTCGAAACTCTCTACAATACTGATCCGCCTTAGTATACCTCTTCTCTCAGGTTTGTATTGAAAATTTCCATTTTTTGTATCAAGCACCATCACATACTTAAATATGTTATTTTAGTCTACTTGTTCTTACAGTTTATTTTATTGTAGGTACATGAAGAAAAAATCAAATCTGAAGATAATCTCACAGGTATTATTCTTACTTTACTTTCTTTTTTTTCATTAATATTTCTCAGTTTGATTGCATTTTTTCTTTCAGTTTTTTCCTATTATTTTCATTCTTTGATAAGATTCTTTGTGATCATCAGTGAGATTACCTGACTATCAATTTCATCCTATTTCATGTCGGTCATCAGAGCAATGGAGGCTCCTCCACCATTTTTTCCACTATGCATAATTCATCTTCATACATTGTATGTTTAATTTATATGATGACTCTAATGAAATTCTAAACACAATTTTGTATAATAGACTTATTATTTAAGGTTGATAGTATTTTTTCTTCCTCACTCCACTGGAGGATTTTATTGAAAAGTACTGATATATGTATAGAAGTATTATAATACAACTACTTACATGTTTATGTATTAAATTTTTGCATATATGACCAGGTCTTTGTTTGGATAGAAATGTATACTATTTTCTTTATGAAAACATATATATTTTTGTTTCTACTATCAATATGTATTATATATTCATATTTTAGATGTGTATGAAAAAACATGTTGTATATCAAGAGTCTGTTATGTTTAAAATTTCAAATCTATTGAGAAATTTCTACTATTACTCTTGTTGAAATTTATTTATATTCATTGTACATGTACTTTAAATTTTGTAGTGAAGTTAGATATGTTTACTTTAGACTTAAACAACATATTTAGACTCTAAAAAGGAGTTTAGAGATTATTTTTGTTTGTCCATAATTTCTAATAAGTATATGTAACAACACAAAAGGATTAATTGTATTAATCTATATTTAATATCTTTCAAATACATATGATACTTAAATTTTCTGAAACTAGAACTATACAATACACATAAATTCTAAAACTTAATTTACATAAATTCAATTTAGAATATATAAAATAGTAGTTTTTCTGCATTCCATTCCAGAATTAGATAGATAATAACAACAATATAAAATATAAAATATCCACATAATATACACACCATTGTATAAAGACTATTTTCCTCCCAACCTTTGTCATACTAGGAATAGCTTATTTAAGCTTACTTTCCCTTAGCCTAGCCTTTGCTTTTATTTTTTCCACAAAATCTTCTTTTAAAAATAGTTTTTCCTCTTTCTATTTTTATTCGTACATCTTCTCAGTACTGAGCCTTTTATTAGATCTTTTACTCCCATCTAATAGTTTTAATTTTATATTATTGTTCCCAAGGATTTATGGAGAATTTTGGGAAAGTATTAGGATTCTAGTCCATTCCCATGCATTTGAATTCCTGGGGTCAAATTTATTGTAGTCTTTATACAAAAATAAAAAATTTCATTTATTCATTAATTTCCAAAATCATATGTCCATACATAGTTTTTCCTTGGGTCGACTTAACCTTTAGGTTTATTAACTATCTATAAAAGTTGAAAATAGGGATATTATAGAGATTTCTCTAGCACAGGAACACATATACATATAAATGAATGGAAATAATACATGAAGTCTCCATAAATATCATCAGGAATATAATGAAGAAATAAATATAAGCAGAAGGTAAAGTATGATTTGAATTCTCAAATATGTTAAAACAGAAAGTAAAATATATAACCATAACTACAATTCTTCCATAATAACTTCATACATTTTCCAGAGAAAAAATAAGAGGAGTTGAGGAGATAACCCTCAATATTCGAAGCGATAACTGTGAGAATTAGAAACACATGAATCACACATAGAGCACAATAACTGCATTATGAAATAAAATTATATATGTGAAAAATGTGAAGTTAGGTTACACTTTTTTCTATTTTTTGAGAAAAATATATCATTTTTAAAATTTGTTCAACTTTGGGCAAGCCAAACCAATATCTCTATTTAGAATTTCATTTTACAATAAAAATAAAACTTGTCAAAAATTTTATTAGCTTTCTATTACTTATTTTTTGGAATTTTTTTATTCACATTTGATATGTCAACTTGTAAATTAATTAAGTGTGTGTTCTTTCAAAATCGAGGGATTCATAAAAGGACATGTTTTTTAGCACTAGTGTATTCTTTGTTAACTTAGTGTTTTTGAAAAAAATATGTGCTGCAACAATCTAGATAGACTCTACTTCTATATCATTATATTTACGAAACCAACTGATGCATATCATAATTACTAAAAATTTCTGAACTAAAGTAATATGAAAAACTGCATATTTTGAATATGTTTAGTTTAGCATCAATTTTCTCAACATATTAGTTATAAACTAAAAATTTTAAAAATATGCATTATAGAAGACATACCAATGTAACGAACTATAGTTTTTTTTATATTTTTTTACAGTGTATTTTGGAAGACACATAATTTTGATTTCACTTAACCATAATGACCTTCAGAATTTTTTTTTACACATTTTAACAGAAAATTAATTAAATTAGTAAATATATATGAAATTATATAAAATTTATATCTACTGAAAGTATATTCAAATCTGAAAATGATGGTATTATTTCTGAAATTAAATTCATCAAATTTGATGGAGTTTAACCATTCTAAAGCTGGATATGTTGTAGAGGTGCATATGTATTAGTTCGACCAAACCTTTCAAATAATTCGGCCTAATTTCTTTTTATGTTGCTGGTTGTTAATATAAATAGGAAAATATTTTGGTGGAACTTTGGTTAGTAATATCAATCGGCAGCAATAATAAAATGATGTGACCCTCCCAAAAAAAATCACCACATACATACATACATACATACATACATACATACACACATACATACATATGTATATATATATCTAGTCACACAGTAGTAAATACTATTCCATAAAAACTTGTGAGGCCCTAGGCTATAACAGTAATAATGGTGGAGAACACATCAACACAATATTGTAAATAAATCCTTCATAGAGTAAACTAAAGAAATTGTGAAGAAATCTAAAATTGCGTTGGAAACAAAAATTTGAAATTTTCTGTCTCACTTTCAGAATCTAGGAGATGAATATTGGTCAAAACCAATCTGTGACACAATGAGCGATAGTTAAGGTTTTGGAAATAAAGCTAATATCTAGAAAAACTTTGCCCGTCTAAAACAACACACATACTTGTAAATAGAAACTTCATTGGGGTTTACAAATCCCTAATGGAAGAAATGGAATATTTACAAAGTGTGAGTAGAATAAGAGAGGTGGGATATAAATTCGGCAAGCCAAAACGACCAGAAATCCAACCCTATATGCAATAGAGTATGATACATTTCATGGTGTCATTATAGGACAAAAAGAGGGACCTTAAAGAAACCGAGAAATTCCAACTACAAAATCTGTTGAGAAAGTACTTAAAAACCGCAATCCCCAAATCTAAAACCTATATCTGAAGAAAGAATAAAATAAAACGTCACCCAGTGAATTGGTCGTATTCATATTTTTTTGATTCTAGAAAACCCTAGACCATTATATGGATTGTATGCAGATATAAAAGTCGCGAATAAATTTAAAAAAAACATACCAAATTGCTGGGTGTGTGTTATATTATTTCCACGACTAGCTATTGATGAGAATCAGTGGGCAAGATGGGGGTAGACAACCCTCCTATGCTTGCATTGGGCATGATAGGTGGGAAATATCCCCCCTATGCTTTTTTTAGGCACAACAGGTGGAAATAGCCCACTATGCTTGCGTCAAGTGCAACAAGTGGGTGATGTTTCCCTTGCATGGGGTCCAGGGCAGTGCCTCGAGAATTTTATTTACCATATATTAGGTGGGTAGACCTACCTATGGTTTTGTGCATGCATTTTCTGCATGCTTTTGGGCATGATGGTTTTCTCTCTATCGGATTTTTTAGATCCGGTCAAGCGAACTACAAGTATGTTCTAATCCAAGGTTAATGGATTGTGCTTTATGAATGCTTCAACATGTATATATATATATATATATATATATATGTTGTAACATTGAAAGGAATATAATGAAAAAATTAAACCAGTTGTTTTGCTTTTGGGATGTAGGGGAAAATATTTGTGTATATTTGTTTTATGTTTTATGCTCTCACTATTTTTTATTTTCTATTTTAAGAGTTTGTTTGTAGATAATTTATGTACAATGTTAAAATCTACAGAAACCTCCTCTTATGATCTAGAGAGAGTGAGGAGTTGGGTGAAGAACGTAAAGGTAACCCACTAAATTTCATAGGATTCGTTCAATCCCTCACAATCCAACCTTCACTAGAACTCTGTTACCAAATTGAGGGAGACAAAGTCCAATTTTGGGGTCCAAAAACTGGTTATATCACCCTAGAAGTCAAACTTCTGATTGAGCCATAAAGATTTCCCAAAAAAAAATAAGAGAACCCAGGGTAGCAGGAGGAAACACCAAACTATAAATTGAAACCACCATCCACCAGGGGGTTTAAAATACCTTCTAGATTCCTCCACGAAATTGGTAAATTTCAAAATGTACAAGACACATGAAGGAGGTTAAACATAGTGGTGGACGATGAATTGAAAAGAATAAGAGACCTAATATAAGTACAAATAAATACTAAACTTTTACTTGTGCGAGTCTGTCCTTTCCTCCTAGAGAAGACAAGTGCCATGAAGTAGGCACTCTAGGTGTAGGGAAGGATAAATATCCATCGAAATATGTATCATATACATTGATATCCTCAAAACTCAGTGTGACACCCTATGGTTTGTCAAAATAAAAATTGGGCCGAATAGACAAAGGGAGATTGGGGTATATGGTTATGGTTTGTTCCAATCAAATCCTAATGCTTGAATGAAATTATTTTGATCTCCACCATTGAAATAACAAAGTACCAACATCACATTCTATTCACATAGGTAGGAGCCTTCTGGCCATTTAGAACCTATCAAGTTTTATCACATGCCACAATAGACCTTAAACATGCCACTATCCGACATAAACACCATCACTTGAGAACTATTATCATAAAATATTTAGGTGAAATCAAAAGGAATAAAAAACATAAGGGATAATAGAGCTCCATCTAATATTGTTCCATGAAATGGGCTCAAGGAAAAGGTAGAGTGTTCACATATGTAATATATATTATCAAGCTCAAAAAAGGATATGCTAATTGATATAAAAATATATAGGTATACACATCAAGTTATTATGAAGGAAAAGAAAATTATTAGTAAGCATAAAGTATGGCTACAAATGAAACACAATTTTACACCAAAGGAATATTTATTCAAGTTAATGTGGAAAACTCACAATATTTCACTATTGAATACATATGCATGTTCAATAAAAATAGTACAATGAGAAAAAAATTTAGTTAACTAAATATAGCATGAAAAAGAAAAAAAATATTTAGGCGTGAAACTTAGAGATGTGACATATGATATTAGAGCATTAGGTTCAAAGGCTAGGCCTACACAAAACCATGAGAATATAATACCAAGTATAGAAGTATAGAATTTTATATATGATTATGAATGAAAATTAGTGTGTGTTGTTGTTGTCAATAAGGTACAAAATTAAAGCACCATCACAACACAAGATGGTAGAAGCTTCAAATCCACCTCTTGTGGAAGGGGAGGGGATTTATGTGGAATTGAAAGGAAAGAATACCCCTTCAGGAATTAAATTCCATAAAATTATGATAATTTCACAATAATAATTGACTAATATAAGAACCATTCATGAAAGGTTTCTGAAGGCTAGTGAGGGGCAAGAAACATTGATTAGGGGTTTGATTGAAAAGTCAAATCATAAAATTATGGAGATGAAGGGGGATGGAGATAAGGAATAACCCCTAAAGAGGAAAATTATTGAGACAGATACGTAGAAGTCGGAAAGTGGAAATGGATTAAAAAAGCATATCTGAATGCACAAAATAAATAAATAAATAGAGTTACAGGGAGAATTTCAAGACTAAAAACCCCTACATTTTATGGAGAAAATGATGACGCATAAGGATGTATTATTAATATGAAAAAGTATTTGTAAGTATATGATTATGATAACAGAGAGATAATTTATCACTTGCAGGGGAAATCTGCTCTCTAGTGGGAGGAGGTCAAAATATCTCAGTTTGGGGGAGAAGACAATTTCATTGGAGGAATTCTAGAAATAATTGAAGTATAAATACTTCAATTAATGGTACTATGATGACCGGGAAAATGATTTGTATTATTTAAGGTTGGGAAAACTCAATAAGGATGAATTAATTTCCAAATTCATCAATTTATTACATTATTTCCTGTACAACAAGAAAGAGAAGGCCAAAGTATAAAGGTTTTTAATTTTTTTTTCTTGTCTCTTATAAAGAAAGGATTGAGTTTAAAAATCCTAAAAAAATGGATGAAGCAGTGAAAAAGGAATGACTATGCTATAAACATTTTGAAATTAGAGGGGAAGGCTTTAAATCTTGTAAAACAAAGGATACAAATAAATTTTAAAGTGGTATGAAGAGAAAAAAACTTTCATATCTAATGAATTTTGGAAGGGATCACCATCATAAAAAGTTTACAAGTAATCCACCCCAATACTCTCAATCTCAAACTGGTTCAAAACCAACAGAGCTAAATAATTAAATGATAATTACGGTCAAGGAAAAGGAACATTCGAAGCATTGGGGATATAGAGAACCTAACCTATTAAGGGACTATCCACACAACCCAAGATCTTTTCAGAACATACAAGTTGTGCATGAATCAACAATAGTTAATATTCCAAAGGTAAGTTCAACCTTAGAATATAGACATGCATAGGACTAGTCCATCATGATCGATATTTAGGGTAACATAGTGAACCATCTTGTGTTTGTATAGTTGAGCTAGGTGATAGTCTTATCTATATTAGTCCACAAATAATGGAAAAGTGTAATTTAAAAGTTGAAGAAATTAATAATGCATGGTTAGTAAAACTAGCAATGGGTACCAAAAGTAAAGTAATCAACCATGTAAAATAGTGTATTGTAAGTCCAAATGACTATCCAAAAAAAGTAAACTTAAACATCCTTCCTTTAGTTTCATATGATTTATTGATACACATGGATTAGCTAGAAAATCACACAACCATTGTAATTTGTTTAGAAAATATGGTGAGTTGTGTAAATGAAGAAGTAATAAGACAAATAATAAAAGGTATGCCAAAAAATATTATAGTTAGGAAAATTTCAGCATTACAGCTGAAAGGAAGTGCAAGAAAAGGTAGTTAACTCTTTGGTGTCTAGAGTGAAGAAAATTTTGAAAGGAAAAAAGGTAAAAAATTAGATTATTGTCAATTATCATGGAGTTTAAAGACATATTACTAGAAAAAATTGAAGGAATACCTCCACACAAAGACATAAATGTCTCTATTTATTTAGTACAAGGAGCTACCCTAGTGTCTAGAGCACCTTACTAAATGAGTATTACCAAGTTATTAGAACAGAAAATGTGGTTACTGGAATTAATCATTGAAGGTTACATTAGATGTAGTGTTTCACCTTGGGGAGCCCCAGTGTTATTTGTGAAAACTAAATATGCTACGTTTAGAATGTGAATAGATTACAATCAATTAAACAATTTGACCGTAAAAAACGAATACCTGTTACTTGACATTGATAATCTACTTGATGACCTAGATATTTTACCTCAAGGCTGAATACAAAATTTCATTTAGAAGAGCATGTAACCAAGTAACATAAACACATGAAAGATGTCAAAATCAAAATAAACCAATAGATCAAAGGCAGAAGACAATTTTATAACCAAGTTCACCCAATGTGGGCTGCATCTTTGGGCCCTGCTCAATGTGGGGAGGCCTATTTTATTAAATGGAAGTAGAAATAAATTAAAAGAACTTATAAAATGACACCTTATACCTCCATTTTCGTGGATGGCCTAAAAATGGAGACCTTTGTTGGAAAAATATATTGCACACTTGGATTCTTGGCAAGAAATCATGAAAAATGAATATAATGTTGATCCCTTTATTACACTAGCACATCTAGACTAGTAAGGAATATTCTCAGCATAAAAAATATACCCTCACATTATGGTTATGCTCCTGGAACCAGACACTATGGATTGTCCCTCCTAATTCCTCTCTCAGTTCCACTGGTAAGATCTCTTCCTTATCCTCCACTGATGAGCGAATAGAAATGGTTTATATGTAGTGGAGTGGGAAAAACTTACAAATCAAGGGCCCTTGAATTAAAGAAAGCTTTTAGGATTCCAAAATATTTATTCTTCAACTGGAAAGTGGGAGAATTTCTCCCTCACTTTCTCTTTTTCAATCCAACTAGCCTTACTTGGATTCATTCCCTTGAAATGAATATGAAGGTACTCCATGTCTACCTGTCATGAAGTACTTTTCTTCCTGTCAAGAATTATATCCTTGGGTAGCTTGTCTAATTGTTCGGGTGCAAATTTGTTCATTGTAGGAATGTGTCCAACCTCTTCGGTGTCCATGATAAAGCTTCATGTTTTCAATGTTCACCACTGAGTATATTTGCATGTATGATGGCAAGTCATGATGAAAATAATTGTCTCCAATATTTTCTAATAAGGTTAATGGGAAATACTAAATTGGTCTCAACTTCTTTCCTTCCCCTTTGATCCCATCTTTGCTGATGTGGAGCCACACCGTGTCTCCAACCTTGAATTGGTGATAAACATGGTGCTTGTAATGTCGATATTTTTATTGAGCTTTACTTTTCTCCAATCACTCCGACACCATTTGGTGAATCATCTGAATTCACTGAATTAACTTCCATTCTTTGGCCCACTCTATTTTATCATTGAAGTCTCCATCTCTCCCAAAGACCATTTCTCAATAATCCTTTTTAAAATATCCAAATAAAGTCTCGAATGATGAGCTCTAAGTCCATGAATGCACTGACCGATTGTATGAATGTTGTACATAGGGAAGCTTCTCATCACAAACCTTGTTATGTTTTCCACAATAGCCCATGAGTAAATGTATAACCCTGCAATTGAAAATTTTTGTTTATGCGTCATTTTGTAGATGAAATGTCATACTCCTCTTTAGCTTGGTGACCATCATTCTCCAAAAAGTTGTCCAAAACTCTCCAAGGAAGTGAGAGTCTCGATGAGACACAATTATGTGGGAAACCCAAAGCGGGCCTATCAAAATTGGGAGAATACATGAGAAGTATTTTCTGCATTGACCTACTTTTTACAAGGCATTATGTCACAATTTATTTGTAAACCAATCCACAACGACATAAAAATAGTCATGACCTATCCTAGAAAAAGGAAAACTACCAAAAAAATTCATTAACACACTTTCCCATGGACGACGTGCAACATGGAGTGGTACGTAGAGCCCCAATTTTCTATTAGAGGATTGGAAACTGAACACAATACACATCCATTTACATATCGTGTCACAATATTTTTCATGTGAGGCTAATAAAAAAACCTTATACATGAAACAAAATTATTTCTACACCAAAATGACCTAACACAAGAGAGGTATGTTCCTATCGGGTTACATTTATTCTTTATTTGGTGGGAATACAAATCTTTCCAAGATGGCACAACAATTTTCCTTGCAAATGGTAATTTTCTAAATGTGATCCCTAATTCATATGTTCATAAATCTCCTTTAAATATTCATCATCAACATACTATTCAGTATAACTTTCAAAAGACAAAGAAGCATTTTGAAGAACTATAGACACAAATATAGGATGGAAAGAAAGCATTTTTCACTTTTTTGCTAGTGCCCTTCTTGTTTTTGATTACCAAGTGAAACTGCTGGAGGAATCCCATCCATCAGAAATGAAGTGCTTTTTGAAGGTTGGTTTGTGACTAGAGGTATTGCAAGGGTTGGTGATTTTTTTGAATGATGGTATCCTTTCTAATGAAATAGTTCTTCCACCTTTTCACACTATGAAGTGAGGCATAAAACTCCTTGTCACATGTGGGATAATTCACAATGTCTTGGGATAATGTCTTCGAATGGTAACATACATTTTTCCTTTGCTACATTAATACATCTCCCATGGCGCACCCAGTGGCATCTGTATCGATCTAAAAACACTGTTGGAGGTATGGTAAGGCCAAAAATAGTGCAGTATTAATCTTTTCTTTTAGCTTATCAAAGTTTTCTTTTCTCCCCACTCAAATATTTTCCTAATACTTGTCATTGCATGCAAGGGGGATGAAATGATGAAGAAATTGGACATGAACCTTCTCCATTATTGCACTAGACCCAAAAATCTACAAACCTTTGTAAAGTTGGTGGGTTTAGGCCACTTTACAATCACATCAACTTTAGAAGGATATTTTTTTAATTTTCCATCTCCAACAATGTGACCTATGTAAACCAAAGAGCTTTTACCAGATTCACAATTAGATATTTTGATGTACAATTTTTCGTTTTGAAAAACATCAAGAATATTTCTAAAATGGATCACATGATCGTTCCATGTCCTAATAAAAATAATAATTTCATCAATATACACAACTACAAAATCATCAAGAAAAGGCCTCAAAATATAATTCATCACCCTCATGAATGTGGTCGGAGCATTACATAGTATGAATGGCATAACCATCCATTCAAGCAACCCATGTTTTCTCTTGAATGTAGTCTTACGTACATCCTATTATGCAATCATCATTTGATGGTAGCCACTTCATAAGTCAAGTTTTGTGAAATAGACAACCTTTTTCAATTGATCTAATAAATTATCAATGTGAGGGAGAGGGTATTGATTATTCACCATTATTTTTTCAGTGTTATGTATTCCACACAGATCGTCCATATGCCATCCTTATTTGGCACCAACACAATAGGTGGACCACATGGAGAAGAAATAGCCTTATGACCCCTTGTTTTAGCAATTCCTACACCTAATTCTTTATCTACTCCATCTCAATGGTTGAAAATTGGTGAGCCGTGCTATTGCACTAAGAATGATACAAATCCTAGAGGCTACTCTACTTTACTTTATCAAATCGATGTTCATAAAAATTGGAGGTGACATTGCTATATACAAAGCAAATGCATTCTACTCATCTCATCCTCTTCTGATTCCTACAAAAGGGTGCTATTTGTAGGGTTTCTAAGTGAATTCTGTCACACTTATTATGTAGACCTAGAACTACAATTGACTCAAAAAATTTACTCAATTAACCATGAAATGAATAGTCTGAAGTAAGAAAATACATCTAGCTATACTGCAAGGAAATAAATATGCAATTTCAAATATGGAAAGAAATATAAGAAAACTAGGTATATTTATGAAGTAAATGGCTTAATTGAAATTGAAGAAAAAAGGCTAATATACTCACAAATTACTGTTCCAAATGGCTAAAAAAATCTATATATTTCAGCTCTAAATATCATGCTTTTACTCATGCATCTAATCATGACCTATCTATGCTTGTAAATGCATTTTTTTGCAGCAAGGAGGAGAAGGTGCTAAGGAGGCTTAGGAAGATTTTGAACTCATGGATGCAGGGTTGGAGGTGTCTTGATAGTTTTGGCAGGTCTATCTCATCTTGAAGATGGTTTATGGGCTTAACGACAGGCCCACTCATGCTTCGACTAGTTCTGCTATATGTTTCCTACAATACTACATGAAAGTCCTGAATTCATATAGGAAACAGTATGAGGGAAATCCAAGGCCAAAAATGAAGGATAAAAGTTTAGGGGAGGTGGAGTGGAGGTGTAATTACATGAATGGAAGGTGGAAGACCCATTTCCCAAGCTCAATACCTTTTTAGAATCATGTCTTGCACTTCTAGGGTTGATTATGGTGTGAAGGTGAAAATCTCAAAAAATGGTTGAAGGCGATTCGATGAGATGGTTCTTTGATAGGTGGGAAATGGAGATAAGGGTGATGGTGAGGTACTCCTTTGTTTTTCTACTTGAACCTGCGAGGAAACTTCATGTTCATGTAACAAACCTTGGAAAATCTATTGTGAAGGAAATGGAAAAGATGAGTTGACTTTGGAAAGAAAACCTACTTAAGCATTCAAAAAGAAATATAACTCGGTATTATAGACATGTTCAAGAAACTACAACAACCTAACTATTCATTCTAAGAAATTAGAAAATAAAGAGAAAATTTTGGGCTATGGTCAATATCTGCCCTCCTCAAGCTCCAATTGAAGAGATGAGAGACAGAGGCTTGACACACAAGTTTATGAGTTTATATGCTATTCTACCAAAATTTATTAAATCTTAACTACAAAAAAGACAAATGGAAGAAAACTAAAAAAAATGAAATGAAATGTAAGAAAACTAGATAAAACTCATAAAGAAAACTAGCTACAATGACACAAAATAAGCATGAATACAAAAGAGACACTAAGGCCAATAGATTCGGCCCTAGCCCAGAAGCCTAGCCCTATGAAACTAAATCAGTGAACGAAAATATGAATACTCACCATATTGCAGAAAATAGTCTCATTATATAATCATAAAAGTCTCAAAAACCTATTACAAGGGCTGATAGTCTATTAGCTTCCATCAAATTTCGAATCCTAATGAGGTCTTGCTCAACCCTATTTAACATAGAGGGTATCTACCAATATCTCCCTAAAAAGTAGGTGATGTGTCCTCTTTGACTACAAGAGAAGTTGAGCTTTGGTGCACTTGATCTCCCACTTGCTTGGATGCCATTTATTTCGAGTTGTTGGATGGAATCTCGAGGATTCCTTGGCTGCCTTTGGGAGTTGAGGAGGTGGAAAATCCTCCTAGAATATCTCCTTAATGTCTACTCCAAGTTTTAATTGCATATTATTCATAAAAAATGAAATATATTTGTGATTATATTAGGTATTAGAAGTATGGCTATACTTAATCACCATTTATACTAGAAACATAAGACCATAATATAATTTAAATGTGAGAAAGAGAGACTTAATACTGATAAAAATGTGACAATTAACCCCTCCAATTATACCTAATTATGGAGCTCATCATCACCCCCCTACCAGATGGTTTCTCATCCTCTGAGCAACTTAGTCCTCCTTCTCTGTATCTTTCAAAGCTGTAGTGGACCCTCTGACTTCCCAAGGAAGAATTGTGGGAGTTCCTTAACGTGGGTAAAAGCCATCATTATTTTCTACTTCCTCTCATTGTTTGTTCTGCTCATCTTCATTTTCCCATCACTGAGTCCCAACATCAAGGGTGGAATGAGTTTCAAACCAAGTCATTGAATCTTCATGTCCTCCATGGCCCTCTTGTATAGTGGTTCCCTTGTGACTATCCATTATTCTTTCATCTCCCAACAACCTATAAACATCATCAAAATGGACCACGACTTCTGATTGTGTGTTGAGGTATTTTTTTTCAAGTGCATCATCCTTTTCAATCTTGAGATGGCTATTGATGACTCCCCTAGGGATGATTATTTCTACACTAATGTGTAGAGGCTCCCTGTTTTCTCTCCTCATGATTATCCTTAATTCTTGTGCTCTAGCTTCCTAGTTAAGCATACAAGAGGCTAATATCATTAACTGCATATATACCATTCTAGGTTTAATGTCCCAAATGTTTAAGTCTGTCAACACAAGGTTGTGCATGTAGAATTATGGAATATTTTCCTTGTCTGTTGATCAAATGCTTAGTTTTATGTTCAAAAACCAAATTTCCTAGAATGGCACAAAACCCAAATGTTCGCGTAGTGCTCATTGTTCTAAATCTAGTTCACTTTGTTTCTCGAAAAATGGACTTAGTATGCTCGCGGAAATGAGTTTTGTCAGTTTGCAAAAATAGGCAAAAAAATGGTTGTAGGGAACCCAGTGAGTAGTCCATACTGATGACATGGAATTTTGACTGGGCAATGTCAAATCTGGTCAAATACCTTCAGTGAAGGAAAACCTACCAAGTGGCAACATCTTATTGGTTTTCGGAATTTAATATGTGGCAATTTTTTTAATGGTGTAAATTTAGTCCAATGGGGAGAGGACACGTGATTCATCTTTGGGCCACCATGTTACACCCCCCCGCACCCTGCCCTCCATGGTGGTGTGGTGTAAAAAAATTTGTTTGAAGTCTAGATAGAGCCACTAGGGTTTGACCCCACGACCTCCCACACAAGACACATGCCATTTACCATTCTGCCGCACTATTAGTTCTTATTATATATACCATCGCATATATATTTAAACTCTCAAAGGTTTTCCAATGGGTGAGAGAGGGCCAGCTCAGTGGTTCCAGCCCCAAACCATGTGACCATACCCTGTGACCACATCGGGAGCACCAGACTGCTAAGAAATAAGAGCGGGATTTACAAATTAACCTAGCTTAATTAACACATAAATCATCATTAAAATGTGCTAATCCTAGTTATTAATTATAATCCAGATTATCCACTAAGAACGAGTTTAAAGGATTAATCACACTTAATTAGCGCTAACCATGTTTAATTGATTTAATGAGGATTAACTTGACGGTCTGTCAAATTTGGTGGAACTGTGAGTTTAGTGCAAGCTAACAGGATTTAGCTCTAGTTAGCTAATTTTAGACCAAAAATTGTGGGAAATACTGAAAAGCTCATAAATTTTCGAGTTTTTGACCAAATCAGGGGAAAAAATAGGCTATATGAACATTTTTGGGCATTCTAGACTCATTGGTACACGTTTCAGGAGAAGAACTGTAAATAGGTCATTTTGCAAATTTTAGCATTGTATAGAGGCCCAAGCCATGAAAGCTGGACCAAGGGTATGTAGCCCAAGAGGGATGAAATCCTTCATCAAATACCTCTGTTGATGTGTTGTATGGTGATATACTCTACTTTTATTTGCTAATGTTTATCCTTTATTTTATGTTAAATTTTTCATTAAATTAACATGAAAAAAACTCTTGGGACTTGATCATTTGCAAGATAAATTAAACCCTTAAGCACACATAAAACATTGTATTCAAAATATAAAAGATTAGCTAGCACAAAAACACTAACATACTTCATTCAGATTATTTTCGATATCAGAGCTTTAGGTCATTAGGTTTTGTTGTGCAAGAACGGATCTAATTTTGTCGAATTTTATGTCATGGTTACAAGGTTAAAACTCAAAAGAGGAGAAGGGAAGCTGGTTGAAAGCCCTACATTTTGGTCAAGAGGAAGAAGGGAAAGGTTTGCAAAGTCTTCAATACCAACACATCCTCAAGTTGAAGTTGAGTCTTTAGTGAGCATGTCCTGTGAAGGAGAACCTACCATCGCAGAAGCTGAGAGAGCATTCAGAAAGGCATTTTCTGATATGACTAAAATGGTTGAGGTCCTCTATGAGGAGAGGCATTTAGGGATGCAAGGAGAAATTTCTAGGCCTACCAGAGGAGAGGGTTCTTCAGGAGGAGGAGGCCATGGAGATGGTTGGAAAGCACCATCCACTCGACCTTAATCCTCACCACCATCTACACCTTCCTCATCATCATCTTCCACTACCACAACACTTCAATCTGTTCATCGAGATACGTTAAAAGGAACTGGTAAATCACCCTTAAACTTGATGTAAAATTTGAGCTACCAATGTATAATGGCAAAGTGAATGCAGAGAAGTTGGATAATTGGATTCATTAGTTGGAGGTTTATTGCATAATGAAGAACTTTCAAGAGGATGACATAAAGATTCAGTTGGCTCCCTTAAGAATGGAGGGCACAAAACTTGTATGGTGGGAAGAAATGACTCAAGATGAGATTAAAAACCATGGTAAGATCTCGATGTCTTAGTAAAATTTGATTGCTACCATGAAAAGGTAATTTAACCCTCTATCTTACATGCATAAATTCATTATAGACTAGAATAGCTATAGATAATTAAAAGGAAAAAGTGCCCAATATTACACAAATTAATTTAGGAGAACGACGCTTATTTTGGGTGTCAATAAGTATTCTCAAGAAACTTTGTTAACGTATATTGCGGGTTTGCATATTTATATTATACATACTATTCTCATGATAAATCCCACAAACTTAGATGAGTTTTGCATTCAAGTCATACATCTAGAAGTAAGAGGGAAACATAGTGCAGATGAGAAAAGTGATAGTTTCCTTGAGTATCAAGGTGTTGTAGCTGCTACAACACCACCCAAAATTTTGGGTGTATTAAAAATTTTGAGTCACCATCTGATCACTTAGCCCATTAATGTTTTTACCTGGCCTTTGGTCAGTTAATATCCACATGACCTATTCCTACCAAACACTGTCATTGTACCCATTCATACGATGCACACCACACCCACATGTCTTGTTGTCTCATGACTGTAGTATGGTTTGTGGGGTTTGTTGCTACAAAGGGAATTGTGATTTCCTCCATCGATTTGATGCTAGGTTACCCATAGTAGTCATCACCAATCACTGGGGGTACTGAGCTTGGACAGATAATGCTTCAGTCTAGCTTTCATTATGTTGGTCGTGCTAGGGTTCGGGAGAAACCCTAATCTCTCAAGAAAGTGATCCCTTTCCTATTTTACCTAATTCATATTACCCTGGGGCACATTTTGATAGGCATTGCATGAAATGATGATAAAATCATGCAATATAATATGTCCCCGAGTTCATGATTGGTTTCCCTCATCTCAACAAGTGCGTTGAGGTTTTCAAGGTTTTAATGATGGGTTAAAAGTCCTAGGCACTTGCAAGCCCCTTTTCTATGGCATGTGCATTGAAAAAAAGTGGAGACAACTTTTGTTGATGATTAGGGAAAGACTTGAGTTTCATTATGGTATGGAAGAGGCTAGCACTCCTATGAAACTCTAAAACCCTAAATTATTATGATCAAGAATCCAACCATGCCTTGAATTAACCTTCGCTATCTGGAACTCTTTTCACATAGTGCTTCGAGGCACTTTATCTAAAATCACATCATCACCGTGGGAAACAAAAAATATTAAAGTCACGATTGGTGGTTCCACTAAATGTCTAAATTTGAATTCGATTTCCAAACTGAAGCATGAGATGATCCATACATGCAATTTATAACAAATTAATTTGGATGGTTTTCATGCTAATAGAGTGAATACATGTTTGTCTTTTTATCTCTTCATTGATCCCACATGAAAAGTATCACTTTGGTAAACTAATTTGTTTGTTTCATCCTCTTTGCAGGACACCAAGAAAATGTGGCTTGGATCCATATCCAACAACACAACACTTCTGCTGGTGTTCGTGTGTGAATAAACTATTCAACTATTTTCCCACAT
Source organism: Pinus albicaulis (assembly GCA_034641835.2). Classification (NCBI taxonomy): domain Eukaryota; kingdom Viridiplantae; phylum Streptophyta; class Pinopsida; order Pinales; family Pinaceae; genus Pinus; species Pinus albicaulis. Next base: position 620,409,539 of record CM076580.1, read on the forward strand.
TAATTTATCAATCTGGGTGCATACATTATTTCAAGGTAACACACAAGGTATATGCAAGAGCAATGTCACAACCCAATATTAATCGTAGATTTAAAAACTAAAATAAACAAAAACTAATGTGAAGTTTATTAAAGATAAATTGCATAACTATAAAAGAATATACATAAATTTAAGAAACATACCATAACAAAAGCTAAAATAATCAAACAGAAATGCGAGAACAACACATAAGAATAGCGTAGCACCTGATCAGAAGAGTGGGCCGAACTCTGACGCAACAATGCTTAAAGTCAACCCTGAGGAGAGATGGACAATCGTCGCCGTGGTTCTGTCAAACTTTTCCCTGCTCCACGTGGTCTATTTCTTTTTATTTACTATCAAATTTGTAGAATTTGATAAATAATACTATCCACAAATTTTAACTTTATATTATATCCCCGACATATATCTATTATCTCTACGCTTTATAACCAATGTTAAACCTTCACGCTCCATATAAATCAATGCACTGTTTGAATAAACAACTCTTATATAAGCCTTGGCTCTGGGCCCCGCGTTTACGTTTAATCGCCCAATCAACGCGCTCGTCGTACCTCGGTTAAATCTTGTGCATCTCTGTCAAATGACCACCGTCCGATGACTCTACGCCAGATCGACGGCTCTCGTCGATATCGCTCAGTCTCCAGCGCCAGATTTTTAACGCGCGATGAGAATATGGGAAGGCGGTTTTGTACTCTCTTCTGGTGCCACGTGTCGAAGGCTTTGTGGAATCACTCCAATTCAGAAATTACCACCTTTTCACCAAAAGTGGTGCGATATGGGCAAATCACTTTTCAAAACCACTCGCGGTTTTTTCACAGTGTTTAACTATGGTTCACGCCGGTTGCAAGATCCTCCTTGTTCTCTAATTAACTGAAATATGACAGCTAGGCTAACTGAGCTATTCAACTTCTATGAGTCTAATTAATCTAAATAATACAATCAGCTAAGGTATTGACACCTAGCTATGACAATTCAAATGTTTTCAAACTCTCCTAGCCACAGCATGTGGACAAAAATCCTAAATTGCTGGCTAGTGTCTAATGCCCCTGCATCATACTCTTGAGGGAAATCTTCTTCATGGGCTCCTGTCCATGAGCTCTTCCACTGATCTTCCTATCTTCTGCAAAATTTCTTCAGTCATCCAAGTGGCATCTTCCTCTGGATTATCCTTCCATTTGATCAAGTACTGAAAGTACTCTCGTCCTCTGGTCCTCCTGAATGGTCTTTTTTCCAGTATCTTTTCTGGTAGCAATGGTTGTGCTGGAGGTAGTTGCTCTATCCAATCAATCTGTTTCTTGTCTGCTACTATTTCTTCTTCTCCATCATCTTCATACTTGTACAAATCTGCAACATTAAAAATAGGATATATTCCAACATCAGGAGGTAATTCAATCTCATAAGCATTTGCAGAAAACTTCCTAAGTATCTTGCATGGCCCAATATTTTTGAACTTCAATTTGTTGTACTTCTTCTTTGGGAATCTCTCCTTTCTCAAGTATGCCAAAAACTGATCTCATACTTTAAAATGAACTTCTTTTCTGCTCAAGTCTGCTCTGTTTTTATATCCGATGCTGCTACCTTTTACTTATTGTTTCACTTGTTCATGTATGGCCTGGATCTCTGAAGAAAATTCCTCACCATCTGCACTTCTCAGCTCTGCCTTTCCCAGATTTCTTAATTCTGATATTCCTCTGGGGTGCATTCCATAAACAATATGAAATGGACTCTGCCCTATGCTCCTATTTGGTGATTCATTATATGCATATTCTGCCTCGAGAAAAATATGATCCCACTACTTGGGATGTTCTCCTGCAAGACATCTCAACAAATTTCCCAGACTCCTATTCACCACCTCAGTTTGTCCATCAGTCTGAGGATGATAAGCTGAGCTGAAACTTAGTTTGGTACCAAGTTTCTTCCACAATGTCCTCCAAAAGTGACCCACAAATCTGGTGTCTCTGTCTGAAACAATACTCTTGGGCAACCCATGCAATCTAACAACTTCCTTGAAAAACAAGTTAGCAACATGGGTGGCATCACTAGTTTTATAGCATGGAATAAAATGTGTCATTTTGGAGAATCTATCCACCACAACAAAGACTGCATCATTCCCTCTCTAAGTCTTGGGCAATCCTAGAACAAAATCCATGCTCACCATGTCCCAAGGCCTGTCTGGAATAGGCAAGGGAGTGTACAATCCTGCATTCTGGCTCCTTCCTTTGGCATATTGACAAATCTTGCAATTCTTCACAAACTTGTCCACTTCTGCTCTCATCTTGGGCCAAAAATAAAAGTGACTCAGCTGCTCATAAGTCTTATCAGTACCAAAGTGTCCAGCAAGTCCACCACTATGCTTCTCCTTGATCAAATTTTCTCTCATGGAACATTTTGGTACACACAGTTGGCTTCTTCTGAATAGTATGTCCTCCTGCAGGAAATAATCCAGCCACTGGATTCTATCTATTAAAAAAGGGTTATTACATGCCTCAAATGCTTCCTTAAAATCTGGATTTGTTTTATACAATTCTTTCAAAAAATCAAACCCTACAACTTCAAAATTTGTTTCTTGAGCAAGCATGTGCGTCCTACTCAAAGCATCAACTACTTTATTGGCTTGGCCACTTATATGTTTAAAAAAAAAATTAAAACTTTGGAGATACTCAACCCATTTAGCATGATTATGTTTCATCCCATTTAGGAATGCTTATGTTTCAGAATATAATACAAATTCCCTGGACATCAAATAATGTCTCCATTTCTTCCGCGCCTGAACAATTGCATAGAATTCCTTCTCATAAGAGGAATACTTTCTTCGGGTGTCATTCAGCTTTTCACTGAAATATGCCACATGCCTATCATCTTGACTCAACACAGCTCCAATGGCTTCCCCACTGGCATCACATTTTACTTGAAATGGTTTTGTAAAATAAGGCATAATCAAAACAGGTTTCTCTGTTATCTTTTGCTTCAACAGCTTAAAATTTCTTTCTGCTTTCGAAATCCACTTAAATGGTTGTTTTCTCTTCTTTATTGTCTCAATTATGGGTGCATTAATCTTACTGAAGTTTCTTATAAACTTTCTGTAAAAACTAGCAAGTCCATGGAAACTTCTTACCTCAAAAACGTTTATGGGTGAAGGCCACTCCACAATTGACTTAACCTTTTCTGGGTCCATCTTCAATCCTTCTGCAGAAACAACAAACCCTAAATACACCAAATCTTCCTTCATGAAGGAACATTTCTTCAAATTTATCAGCAGTTTCTCTTGGTGCAACTTCTTCAATACATGGTTAAGATGCCTTAAATGTTCTTCTCTAGTTCTGTTGAAAACTAATATATCATCCAGATACACTATCACAAATTTACCAATGAACTCCTTCAATACTTCATTCATAAGTCTCATAAAAGTGCTAGGTGCATTTGAAAATCAAAAAGGCATTACCATCCATTCATACAATCCTTCATTCGTTTTAAAAGCAGTTTTCCACTCATCACCCTCTCTTATTCTAATCTGATGGTATCCACTTTTCAAATCTATCTTTGAGAAATATTTAGCACCACTCAAATAGTCCATTAAGTCCTCAATTCTGGGCAAAGGGAATCTTTACCTGATTGTGATCTTATTGATTGCTCTGGAATCAGTACACATCCTCCAGCATCCATCTTTCTTCGGGCTCAAAACTGCTGGTACTGCACATGGACTCAGACTTTCTCTGATCAGTCCCTTGTCCACCAACTCCTGTACTTGTCTCCCGATTTCCTCATTTTCTTTGGGATTCATTCTGTAGGCTGCCTTATTTGGTAGATTTGAACCATGGATAAAATCTATCTAATGGATGATCTTCCTCACAGGCAGCAGCTCATCAGGTAAATCATCCACAACAATGTCACAGTAATCATCTAACATCTCTTGGATTTCTACTAGCAAATCAGAAATCTTTGTAGAAGTAAGAAATACTTTAGGTTTGCAAGCTAAAGCGAAGCTTACCTCTTCTTCTTCTATCTGCTGCATATATTCATTCCCGCTCAGCAACAAGGTCTTTGGATCAATCACTCTGCTGGATGGCTCTCCTTCTTCCATGGGTATCAATGTATGATGTACCCCATCTTTGAAGAAATTGTAAGTGTTATTATTGCCATCATGAACTGCTACTCTGTCAAACTACTAAGGTCTACCCAACAGTATATGACAGACATCCATGGGCATTACATCACATAGGACCTTATCTTTGTATTTTCCCATTTGTAGCTCTATCTCACACTGTTCTTTCACAACTAGCTGATGTCCTTTATGCAGCCAGGACACCCTGTAGGGAGTTGTATGCTCCCTTGTCTTCAACTTCAACTTCTCTATTACCTCAGTGGAAACCAGATTTTCTGTGCTGCCACTATCAATAACTAGCTGGCAGAATTTCCCTTGGACTTTGCATATGCTCCTAAACAAAGTCTTCCTTTATGCAAGCTCAGTGATCTCTTTAGCTTGCTTCAACAGGACCTTATTCACCACCAGGGATTCTCCCCTCTCTGGAAGAATTTCTTCTTAGATCTCTGCTTCTTCTCCAGCCCGGGCAACAACATCATTCCTTGGACCAGCACCCACATTCTCCAGACATTCATAGTGCTTGTGTCCCACTTGCTAACATCTATAACACCTCAATTCTCTACCCTTGCCTCTGTCTCTGTCTCCTCTTCCTTTTCCTCTGTATGAACCCCTTTTGCCCCTTGCATCATCCTCTGTAGATGCATTTTGAGGTGAGCTACTATTAGCTCCATCCTTGGGTGTAGCAGGCTTTACTCTACCACCCTGACTTCCCTTCCCACGGAAAGTACCTGTCTTCTTGGCAGAATGTTTCCTTAGGAGTTTCTCCTCTGCTTTCAAGGCCATCTGATAGGCCTCTTCCACTGTCTTAGGAGATAGGAGACCAATCTGATCTTGGATCTCAAGCTTGAGACCATTCACATATCTGGTAGTCTTCTCAGGTGTGTCTTGGAATTGCCCAACCCTTATGCTTACTTTGTAGAATTCCTCTGTGTATTCTTTTACTGTCAGCAACCTCTGTCTTAGGTTCTACATTTGCTTATACAGTGTCAGCTGGTAATCACTAGGCAAGAATTTACCTTTTAATTTAGTCATCATCCTAGTCCAGCTTTTGATAGGTTGCTTGCCAACTCTCCTGCTCTCTGCCTGCACACCATCCCACCAAAGTGCAGCATGTCCTTTAAGCTTTGTTACTGCAAACTTGACCTTCTTATCCTCACTTATTTCTTCATAATCAAACCATTTGTTCATTTCATTAATACAGTCTACTAGTTCTTCTGGATTCAGTCCCCCTACATAGCTTGACACTTCAATTCTGGGCTTAACTGCAGACCCCAGAACAGTTCTAAGGAGCCTCATGTCAGGAGGAATTTCAACATTTTCTTCAGCTTCTTCTGTTTCAGGTTCACTGATGTCTTCCGGATCTCTAGGTTGTCTTCGCTCCATGGCATCCACTCTGGCTTCTACCCTCTGAAACATCCCCAACACCTCAGCATTGGCAATGAGCCTCCTTTTTCCAGCACCTCTACCAACTCGGATTGCCATGTCAGCTCTTCTGCTAAAAAAACTCAAAAAAATTGCTCTGATACCACAAATGACGCAACAACGCTTAAATTCAACCCTGAGGAGAGATGGTCAATCGTCGTCATGGTTTTTTCAAACTTTTCCCTGCTCCACGTGGTCTATTTATTTTTATTTATTATCAAATTCATAGAATTTGATAAATAATACTATCCGCAAATTTTAACTTTATATTATATCCCCAGCATATATTTATTATCTCTGCGCTTTATAACCAATTTTAAACCTTCACGCTCCATATAAATCAACGCACTGTTTGAATAAATAACTCTTATATAAGCCTTGGCTCTGGGCCCTGCGTCTACGTTCAATCACCCAATCAATGCGCTCATCGTACCTCGGTAAAATCCCGCGCATCTTCGTCAGACGACCACCGTCCGATGAATCTGCGCCAGATCGACGACTCTCGTCGATATCGCTCGGTCTCCAGAGCTGCATTTTTAACACGCGCTGAGAATACGGGAAGGCGGTTTTGTACTCCCATCCAGTGCCACGTGTCGAAGGCTCTGTGGAATCACTCCAATTCAGAAATTACCGCCTTTTCACCAAAAGTGGTGCGATATGGGCAAACCACTTTTCAAAACCACTTGCGGTTTTTTCACAGTGTTTAACTATGGTTCACGCCGGTTGCACGATCCTCCTTGTTCTCTAACTCACGCCTAAAACCCGGTACGGTTCGAAGCAACAACTCTATTTCTTTACAAAGTGGGAAACCTTCCAAATAAACAGTGTTCGCACCCATGATTTCTCTACACAGACCTCGCCTGTGGTTGCATGGATTTAACAGGTTATTCGAATAAATTTAAGAGAATTAAGGGACCGAGGGATAGAGGACCTACACGTCAACTTATTTCAACAGATGTATAAATATATATACAGCGTCCAATCACTTCACATTTAAACCAATTTCTTCACAAATATAAATACAGGTAGTTTGGACATCAACAGGGCTTGAATTTTATTCAACTGGAAGAAATTGCTCAATACACAGAGTTTATTGCAGAAATCTCTCTTTTTCTCTACTCCTCTTGCTCTCTCCCCCTTTTCTACATCCGGAGAATACAATTTATACATATTACAATGTGGCTCTTCGGTTTCTCAGTGAGGACTGTTTTGGAAAATCAACAGTCTTATTACAATAATTCAATTAACTGAAATATGACAGCTAGACTAACTGAGCTATTCGACTTCTATGACTCTAATTAGTCTAAATAATAAAATCAGCTAAGGTATTGACACCTAGCTGTGACAATTCAAATGTTTTCAAACCCTCCTAGCCACAACATGTGGAAAAAACTCCTACATTGCTGGCTAGTGTCTAATGCCCCTGCATCAAACTCTCTGACCAAGGCTGCGATAGATTCACAACTTGCAGGTGGAACAACAAGATGAATTTCATTTAACTAATTAATATTATTTTTTTACAAACTTTATCCCTTTTACGTTAACCTGATTCATGGCCCTAAGACCATTCTTATACAATTTTTCATAGAACCATCTTCCCAATCTAACAACTAATATCTACAAATATACAATTGTTACAACAACCAAACTAGTTTCCCAGAGAAAACCAAGAAAGGTTTGAAATAGATCTAGAGTAGGTTTGGAATCTGCTATGCTATTACAACATATCAAAATGGTGCTGAGAACTCAGAGCTGCTTCCCCGACTTGCAAATGAGATCCTTTGACTGCCTGATCTGCCGAAATAACATAATTAGTGGTCACGTAGGAAAAATACCCATGAATATTATATCATTAATAAAAAATTCCAGATAATACATTGGAAGGGAATTTACCTTGTGCTTTTAGAGCATTTAAAGAATATTAATGATACAAAGAATTGAAAGAGTGGGTGAAAATGGAAGAGAAAAGTATGTAGATTTGGTACCCAACATCTCCCCCCAACTGGTGTATCTGCATGTCCTCACACAGCTCATCGTCTTTTCAAGTCTGGGTTAGACTGACTGTGGTTGGCATGAAACTGAGCGAGGTTGTATTCTGTATACATCTCTGTTTCAGGGGGTTTATACCCTTCCGTCAGGATGATGTCTATTAGTATGAATTCTAATCGCAAGTGTATAAAAAAATTCCACTTTAGCTATGCATAACATACAACCCTAACATCAAAGATGGCTCCCAATATCTTTAGATATGTAATTAGTTAACCAAGATAAATGCTAAAAAATGCAGATCTATTTAATAAATGACATTAAGCAGTAAATACAAGTAAGAGTTGCTCCATGCATCCAATAGACAAGACAATAATATTTTTAAAGAATTTTTTGTATTTTTGACACCTGGGTAGGGAACATAGAAATATGTTACCATACCCCCTTAATGGGATGGGTTCTTGTAAGTCCTCATCACTTCATATCTAAAAATATCTCTCTCTTGATGGTGTAGAAAACCCAGATAAAAAGTAGAACTCAAAGGGAACTCACAAGAAAAATAGTAGCAAAATATGACAATGATGGAGGATCAAATTTATACCAAAAGTATAGATCTAGAGTGATCTTTAGGCAACAAAAGGTAGTGAGTGAATGGAAAAACCATTTTATTTATAACAAAATATTGAGTTAGTCTATATAATGGTGCATAATTAAAATATTATTAACCAAATCAAGATCCAACTTTTATGGAATATTTTATTATATTTGTTGGAGGGGAAAAGAATTTGACTTTGGTCAAATTCCTTTATTTGTAAATATAAATAAATAAATGATTTATTTATTATTTTAAGGATGTGGTTGAGTAATAATTAAATAAATAATGTTTTATTTAATTATTTATAAATTATTTAGTCAAATTTAACAAGGAATATTATTTAAATAAGGTTTAAATAATTATTCCTAGAAAATAATAAGATAAATTGATTTATCTAATTAATTTTCTTGTTTTGGGTTAAATATGACCAGAAATATTAATTAAACTATTTTTTACTAATTATTCCTTGAGGAAAATAAAAAAAATCTGGATTTATTCAATATTTCTTCATGGGGTTTCCTGTTTAGACCATAAACAACTTAATAAATGTGGTTTACTAAGTTATTTTTCATAGTGAAAGAAATTTTACTTAGGCTAAAATTGGTCTTACATGGTGTACTTTCGTCCATCTAATAGTAATAGGTTAGATGACCAAAAAATGGTATAACATATTCTTCCCCAGCATGCAAGCGTTAGGAGCTAATCATATGATCGAAGTACCTTGTATGAACCCAATCACTAGACACCAAAGGGGAGGTCAGAGAGAGAGAAATATAAGGTAGACCAAAGTGCCAGAGGACTAGACCTTGAGGAGGAGAGACTTATAGGTGTGACAAGTATCTTTTATGAGTGAGTACCTATGCTACAAGAAGCAGGGGAGGCATGCCCATGCCCGCTGAGACAAAGTACAAAGAATAATGCATCCAGTAAATAAGGGACTCAAATATATACTACATGCTAGCAAAAACATGAGCCAGATAAAAATATGATAATGAATCCCACATACATACTGTGCCTGGGATAACAACTAGGACTTATACAATAATATCTAATTTCATGAGATATAATTACAACCAAACTTCCCTTGTAAACAGGAAAGGGCTTTGAAAATCCGACTGATACATGAAAAATAAAAGGCGCTGCAAGCGGCAGAGGCCGACATCATCAAATCTATGGAGCTACATCGAAGGTTGTAATGAAGAGGTCAGTCGGGAATGTGGGGGGCTACCTGAAGGGCCACCCCCTCATGAGGTCTGAAACATCTTGCACACACCTAGGAATCACCGGTATAATCTATTGCATCACTGAACCATCAAGTATATGGATATTGATCATGTTGTAAGGATCTGGTTCTAAGAAACAATGAAGTCAAAGAGAAATAAGGAGTCCCTTTGCTTGATTTGAGGCACCGAACAAGAGTGGAAGCTGGAACCAAGGTACACTGCCGACTAGACCTGTCTTCTGGAATGAATGAACTGATGTTGACAGAAGGAGGTCTGCCATAGGTGAGGAAATAAGGGGTCCTCAACTAAGGTATAAGAGAAAATAGTAGAGTGACTGATAGACTGATACCAGGGATGATGGTGAAATGGGGGGTACTGAGTAGTGAACATATGACCTCCCTTGTTAGAGCATAAAGGGCATGGATGACCTCGCAGTAACTGACATAATATCAAAGGAGATAGGGGACAGTAGGACATAAGGCGATAATGTGCGACATGAGAGAGGGACCAAGCAATGAAGGATGGAGGACTATAGCGGGACAAAAAGGGACTCAAGATAGACTCCATGAATGCGATGATGAATCAACTCAGATGCTCTAAACAAGGGTGACTCAATGATGCTGCCACACAAGAAAGGTACAATAGGGACCATAAAGACATGAGTACAAGATGATTACTCACGAAAAAAATCAACACGAGCATGGAAAATTATGGAGACAAAGTGGTGCCCCAAGTACAAGTGTTGCAAGTGAAAAAAATTGATTTTGAGGAGTGGTGAAGTGACGCTTCTTGGACAAAATGTGTCTCGATGAAGTATCAAATCACTACAAACTAACATATACCCATTTGAGGGCTCAGTGAAAGTTTTTTGACGATACAGACCATTTTTCAAACTGAGCTATGGTTTGGCGATAGAAGGTGAAAGAAAAATTAGGATTTTCTCTTTTAATAAGCCATTTTCCCTCCAAATTCACTCATTTGCAAGTGTAGCTATGGTTAATGTAGAGAGGAGAGAAGTCTCTAAATCTTGAAGCAATCATAGTAGAGGAACCAGCCGTTGGAATCGAGATCCATCAGTCGCAGGTAAAAGGCCTAACCCTACTCTTTCATTTCAGTGGATTGAAAGTTCAGTTTACGTGCCCAAAGATTAGGAATAGACCCCTACTTCTCTTCACGAATCAATCACACTTTTTGGGGTGATATCTGAAACCTGGGTAGCAGGTTTTGGGTAGAAAAGTGTGACCTATACCAAGCTTTTCCCTGAAAAGTGTACATGTCAGAGAGGGGTTTTGCTGTGTTGTGTTTTAGCTGAGAGCTGGGTTTTTATGTTTGAATGAAGTATTTCCTTTATTTACACTAACAAAGATGATGGTTTTGTGTATATATGGAAGATTTATGAATCAACTAGAGAGAGAGAGAGACCTAGACACATTATGGTCAGAGATTCGGGAGGATCATAGTGACCGCGGTCCGTTAGCTAGGTTTGGGGTTGTAATGTTTATGGAGAACCCTTTAATGAGAGTTGGGGAGAATTTATTGGCCCAAATTGTTAGTTGTTGGGATCTAGACCATGAGGTATTTATAGTGCAGGGGCAATAGATCGAATTAACGTTCCAGGATATATATTTTCTGACTAGTCTCCCACCACTTGGGATGGTGGGTAATACTTAGCCAGTGTTATCGCAAGGGTGGAACGTCATGAAGTTTGTAGACAACCATTGTCGACCACGTCTCCATGTCAAGGGGACACAGATATCAATCGGGGATCTAGAGAGGTTAGAGAGCCATGCTATGGCCGCAGCGGTGATATGGATCCTAGGAAACCATGCACTCCACCACATCACTGGAGGGTAGATGATGCTTGTTGAGAGTGTCCTGAGTGGGACCTACTATGGGTGGGCCCAAATTATGTTGTCGTCATTGAAATGAGAGCTGTTGCTATGGAAGCGGAAAGTGAACCATGACTATGCATATGGTATAGTGATGTGCTCGCTCTTCTTTTAGAAGATCCCTACGCTTCGACCTCACATACAGCTCTAGGATGGGGGCCCGAGAGAGCCCAAGATGCGCCGGTGGGGCTGACTACTGTACAGAGGGGGAGGTGGGGCAGTCAGACATGTGTTTCGACTTGAGTTATTTGCTCATTAGGACCAAATTCCATTTTACATAGATGACTATCCCTATAGTGGGATGAGTTATCGTGGGGACCCATACTTGCCACTGTGACCTGGTCGAGTATGGGGGCCCAATGGTATGTGACAAGTCGCTAATACTTTTGTTTACATTGTAAAGTTTCAGAATATTGTATATGGTCCTGATTATTTCACTTTTGGTATACAGATAAAGCACCTATAAAATAGGCTGGGTATATGGGACGACCTGTAGTGACAGAAGCCGTAGGACCTAGTGGATCGAGAGCGCCGCAAAATGAGGATGCAGTGACCTTGTTGGATGAAATCTGTCATAGATGTGAGAGGATTCTCATCGGTGTTTTAGAGCGCGACTGGGAAGAATTGGATGACCAATACCTATAGCGATATATTCGTCTACCCTCAAAGTCGCGATGCGTCATGCAGCGCATGGAGATGGCTGGACAGGGTATGCGCGATCTACGAGCTACAAGAGAAGAATCATTAGCTCAGGATCCTCCAGATAGTCATTAGGTGTAGGGACATGTGGTGCCCCCATTTTTGAGTTTTTGTAACATGCTATGGACATGTTATATGTATCAGAGTTAATGGACTTTAAAACATTTTATACGACACATATAATGGATATGTGTCATTTTGATGGTTTTATGTTATTGTCTTGTGTTAAATACATGTGCTAAGTGCCAATCTAGAATATTGTTTGCAATGTTATCTACATAGTGATTTTTTGCTCTAGGTACATGGTTGAATGTAATGAATTCCAATTCATACATCAAAATCTTCACTCATAAATATCTTCTAGAAAGGATAGGGTTATGCACACGATAGACACCATTCAATTGCATGACAAGAAACAAGGAATATAAATAAACATGCAGGTGGAGGATGCGATGGGAAAGGGCATCAACTAATAAACCTCACACTGGATCATATTTGGCCTGACTATTGGTGGTAGTAACAATGCATACACCGTTCGAGAGAACAAGTGAATCTAAGTGGGTAAAAATGACCCAACCTGCTGAGGCTAGATTTCGGGAGTAGCAACTTGCACCATTGTCATAACTGATATATGGTGTGGATGGTGGGTCCATATGAAAGGTGCCACAAGACAACAAATGAGAGGATGATGAAAAATGCTAACAACCTGAGCGCAAGGCAGAAATTGAACAAACACTATGAGAGGGAGTGTTCTGGGTAGGATGTCTACCACCACGTACCAACAGGTAGGTGGTGTGTGGGAAATACCTTGAGGGTAGCTGGTGCTAAGGTCACGAAAGTCACCATAGACACAGATGGTGCTATTCCTCTTATGGGTGGGAAACATGAACTCAAGGGTGGACAAGGCTTCCATGATGTTGTTATCATAGTAAAAGATGGGGTGACTGGAGGAAGAGAGACCACATGACGTGCTGAAGCTACCTAACTCATCATCATGAGAAGAAAGGTTCACATGTGTGTCATCATGGGGGGTGACAAAAGAACAAGTAGATAAGGGATCCAATGATGTTGAGCCCAGGGTGATCGCTAAAGGAAGGTCAAGAGAAACAGAAGGGGAAGTCTCAGGAAGAGCTTCCACTGTTGATCTCATGAATGATGATAGGTAGAGGATGGTGGCTGCAGGCTCCATCGTCTTGACATTAGGAGGGGGAATTTCAATGGGAGCGGGTAAATCCTCAAGCTGTCCCGAAGCATACTACGCAAGGACAAGAGAGGTAGACTGGTTCTGTTCAATCTCGTAATCTCGAACTACCTCCAAAGAGACACGGTAATGCATGAGACAGGGACAATGGTGGGAATAATGGCCATGGAGATCACACAAAGAATAGGGTTGGTTGGTGTGAATATTATTAGTGTTCTTGGTTGTATTCGAGGAAGAAACATAGGCTTCAAGGAACATAGACTCGAGGAATGCAACATTAACCATGTGCTTGATATAAATAAATTCAGGACATTGATGGGTGGCATGGATGATGACATCACACAAAGCACAAGGCTTTGGAGGCTGAGGAGGAGTAGGGTCAGTTGGGGTAGCCTTGTCTTTAGGTGCCTTCTTGCGAGATTTCCCCCCTTTACCTAAAACTGTCTCAACATGACGAAATTCCTTTTGAGGTGGCTGAGGCATGGTAGCAAAGGGAGGGTTCATGGGGATCGGTTGAACTGGAGTTAAATTAAGGTACGGATTAGGTTTACTAGGTGGGGTATGGCTCGGGGATCGATGTACCAGAAGGGAATCCCCAGTGTTAGGTTAGGGAAGGATAAGGTAGCCATGACAGTTACCAAGAACACTCCAGGGTGCAGAGCTAGAAATGGTATCTGATTGGAGGGGTAATGTCCAGGCGTGATGACTCTGAGATGGTTGACGCCAGGGGGAACCGTACTAGGAGGGTAAAGGGGCTCATGGATACCAGCTGCAGATGAAGGGCTAGGAGGAGGAGGTCCAAAAGGCTGAGTCAAAGTTCTAGGAGTGGGTTGCAGAGGGCGAGGTGGCAGACTAGCGGAAGCGGGCTGCTTGAGAAAAGCTTGAAACGATTAAATCATGCAAACATTCGAGGAGTTGGGATTAGAGATAGGAGGAGGAAGAAAAGGGAAAGAACCAAGCAAAGAGGAGTCTTTGTAGATTCTAGGTGAAACACTAGTTAAGGGGTCAACGGTTTGCTTATTGGGCACCAAAGATATGATGGACTCAGGGGAGGTCTGAGACTTCGGTTCGTAATATGTCAACTGGTCAATGGTGAATATATTTCCATTATGGGGAAAGGAAATCTTGCGGTGAACCGTAGATGGGACAACAGACATCGCATAGGTGTAGCTATGACCCAATAAAATGTTGTAATCTAAGGGGGCGTCAATGACTTCTACGTCAACAAAAATAGTCTTTCTTGGAAGTGTAATAGGACAATTGCGGAACATGCCAATGTGCTTGGAAGAGTGGCCATCCCATGCTCGAAGGGTGATAGTGGAAGGAGCCAACTCAGTGAATCCGAGTTTCTTCCAAACCAAAGTGGACATCACACAGGTGGATGCCCCCTCATCAATGGTGCAATGGGAAACATTGGCATTCTGGATCTTGACGAGAATTTAGAAAGTGACGGAAGCAGGAAGGGTAGTATGCTCTGACTGGTCACCATCAAAGATGATCAAGTGATCATCTGAAGGATAGACAATGCCCATGGAAGATGGTAGAGCTTTGCATTGTGTAGGGCACGACTGTGGGAGTTGCAACGTTAACATGACAGCAGGAGATTGCGCCAAATCATCTACTATACTATACGAATACATAGCTTCTCTAGAAGTAGAGTGTCCATGTAATTCTCCCTTAGGGATCTTGGTAGAACCTCTGCCTTAGGCTGAGGGATCTACAAAGGACCATTGGCTGTCGAAAGAGGCTCTATAGAACCTAAATAAGGATGCTCGGGGGTAGACATAGAGGGAGGTTTTTTTTACTGACGAGACCGAGTTTGAAGGTTGAGGTCAATGATAATGGGTTGGTCAAAGTTCATCATGAGAATCTGGTAATCGGAGGTACTATATGGAGGAGGTTGAGTGGCGACCTGACCTTTAGGTTGTTGGGCAGCGACGAATCATTGCTGAGAGAAACGATTTGTAAACATAGCCTACTAGATAGGTGTAGCATTGGGAAGAACCAAAGGGGAGGCTTGTTTTCCTTGCGATGTTGCTTGAGTCTCCCACATCTGATGCATATGTGGTAAAAGAGGACAACCGTGGGTGTAATGACCATAGACACCACAACATAAACAAGGCTTATTAATGCAAACATGTCTATTTTTCTTGGGCTGGGCGCCCTGTTGCTGGTTAGCAGTGTTAGGTGCATTATCTTGGGGATTAGGTCCAGGATTATTGGGGGCATATTGATTTTGGGTGCCTTTCATCTTATTTTTGGAAGTAGGAGGATTATTCGTGCCCTGCTGTGCATACACCTGCCCCTCGGGGGGCCGATGGCTATAACTGCGGGGGTTGAAAAGGCAAGGGAGTTGGGGGTGCTAATGCTGGAGGAGTTGGAGTAGTAGGTTTTGGATACAGATAATAAGAAGGTTGGGTAACAATGTGGTAAATAGTTTAGGAAAAAAGAGGAGGCATGTCGTATCCTGGATACATGCTACCATGAGGGGGAAAAGTGTTGTAGGTGTTGGCCCCTCCCTAAGGGAAACCATAGCCCATAAGAGGCTAAGCCTATGGATGAGAAAGAGCTCTCATGCTACCGTCAGTGGCATGGGATTCCCCTGGTGCATTGGCACCACTAGGTCTAGGGAGATCAAGTAGAACGGTATAAACATAACCAGAGTGAGCGCAGATCAGGTCATATTTTAATGCAACCTGGAGAGTAGCTTCTTTGGTTTGAGGGAAATGCGATGTGACATCTTTTCCTATATTAGGAAAAAGGAATCTAAGGAGCTATTCCATGTAGACATGGTCTTCGTAGGTAGGGGCTCGACATAGGATTTTTCTTCTCTACCATTCCTGGACATGATCGGATAGGCGGGTCGTAGGCAATTGATGGAAAGAAGTGAAAAGTTTGGTACCAGTGTGATAATGAAGGGGAAGATGGAATTAAGACAAAAAGTCTCAGGCAAGAGTCACAAAGGTGGTATGAGATGAGGAGGCTTGATTAAAATACCACTTAGAAGCTATGCTAGTAAGCGTATGTTGGAACAACTGAAGATAGACGTAGTCATCAGTAATGGAGTTAGACGAACACCACATGTGGATAGATAGAACATGATTTGTAGGATCTTCTCCAGTAAGACCTTCAAACTTGGGGATGTCGAACGGGAGCTTGGTTTGCATAGTAGGCCAACCAGCATCGTGGTATATAGGGTTATTGATCAACTGGTTAAAATCCAGAAGACTGAGGCCTGCCATATAGGGGAGCAAGGGAACACCCGAGGTAGTTCCTGTTGCGGTCCCACTAGTAGTATTCCCAACATTAGGGCCGGGGCTACCAATAGTGTTAGGTCCTGAATCAGACATGGTTAAGGTGACATGGGGAGAACCAAGGATGGAGCCAGAAGGGGAACCCAATGAGCCAGAAGAGGAGTTGAAATGTAGACTCGATGGAGGACTAACTCGAACCCTACGCAGAGGAGTAAGTATTTCTACCGGAAACTAAGGATGAAGGCTAATAAGTCTTCAGGATAAATGCCTTGGGGGCACAATTTTGAAAGAAAAAAGATGGAACAAAGGGAAGAGATATGAACAAGGGCAAGGAGGTGAAAGATCAACTGATTACAATGTCGAAACAAGGGTAGAAAGGTGTAGGATCAATTGATTACAATGTTAAAGTCTTTGCCTGGCGGTGTTAACCATGCTCTTCTTCACTTAGGGTGTGTGCATTAAGTGTGTAAATTTTAATTTTTAAAGCCAGGTTTTTGTAGAGAAAAAGAAAAAATGTGTTGTATAACTGAAAATAAATCTGCAGATAACAATATATGAAACCTACATAACGGAAAATAAGCAGCTAATTATGCATTAATCTAAACCCAAGGAGGCAGGCCTCTCAACAACTAGTCTGTACTTGGGTAAAAATATAGTCAAAACACACCAAAATATTCAATAGATATAAAGTTTGGAGCGAAAATGATCTAAAGGTCAGATCTATTGGGAATAGGTGCAAAAAAAACAACAACAAATTAGAGGGAAAATTGTTGTAAATGAGGTGGAAAAAGGTTACAACCTGGAGGGAAATGGAGGGGATCCTAGAGGAAGACCAAAACAAAAATAAAAGGAGGTGTTTTGTATGGATGAATAACCAATCTGAAGTGGATCCAAAGGTGAGGGATCAGATCTGAAAAATGGCTGAACACACTAAAATTTCAGAAAACCTACTACAGTTAAAACTCTTCCATGAAAGGTGGAGGGTAATGAAGCCCTAGGGGGCTAGGTTCCCACTTTAATAAGTAAAATAGAACAAGTACAGGTCCAAAATGGGTGGAGGAAAAGGTCATACAACCCTAAATAGAGGCCTAGACAAACCCAGAAAAAATCTCAGAAAAATTCCTGCAAAAAGTTCAGGTCACAGTTTCTGACCTGTTTTCTGCAGAGGTCACAAGTTTTGGCCTATTTTCTACGCCTTGGAGGTTGAGGTTGAAGGTTTGGGCCCAAAAAGTGTGACATGTACTTCCGAAACTCTGGGGAGTAGGTTATAGAAAAAAATTTCGTCTCAGCTGCAACTGATGCCTGTCACCTGCGCAATAGGTCTGAAAGCACACAGAAGTTAGAATTTTTAATGCTTTAGGGTTTTATAGGTTAAAAAAAACATCAATAAAAGAAAAATAATAATCTGAAGAGAAATCCCAGGGCTTGAAGCAACCGGTCATGTAGGGATCTAAAAAACAACGAAGGTCATAATCGTAAACCCTCGTGGAGTCGCCATATGTTAGTATGAATTCTAATCGCAAGTATAGGAAAAAATTCCACATTAGCTGTGAATAAAATACAACGCTAACATCAAATATGGATGCCAATTTCTTTAGTTCCCCATTTAGTTGACCAAGATAAATTCTACAAAATCCAGATCTATGTAGTAAAAGGCATTAAGCAGTGAATAAAAGTAAGAGTTTCTCCATGCTTCCAATAGACAAGCCAAGAATATTTTTAAAGAATTTTTGTATTTTTGACACCGAGGAAGGGTACATATAAATATGTTACCAGTCCCCCTCAAAGGGATGGGTTCTTATAAGTCCTCATAACTTCAGATTTAAAAATCTCTCTCGATTGATGGTGTAGAAAACCTATACAGAAGATGGAACTCAAAGGGAGCTCACAAGAAAAATGGTAGCAAAATATGACAATGATGGACAATCAAAATCAAACCAAAAGTATAGATGCAGAGTGATATTTTAGCAACAAAAGGTAGTGAGTGAATGGAAAAACCCTTATATTTATAACAAAATACTGAGTTAGTCTAGATATTGGTGCATAATTAAAATATTATTAACCAAATCAAGATCCAATTTTTATGGAATATTTTATTATATTTGTTGGAAGGAAAAATAATTTGAATTTGGTCAAATCCCTTTATTTGTAAATAATAAATAATAACTAATTATTCCTTGACGAAAATCAAAAAAATGTGGATTTATTCAATATTTTCTCATGGGGTTTCATGTTTAGACCATAAACAACATAATAAATGTGGTTTAATAGTTTATTTTTCATAGTGAAAGCAATTTTACTTAGGCTAAAATTGGTCTTACATGGTGTACATTGGTCCATCTAATAGTAACATGTTATATGACCAAAAAATGGTGTAACAATATCCTTCCAACAATATTCAGTTACAGTGTATGCTGGAGTATACTGATATATTGGAAACCAAATGAGGGGGAATTGAAACCTTAGCCCCATCCACCGGACCCCACAAGTCTGAATACATGAAACAAAACGAGGTGGTCTTTTTAATTCCTTTGCAAAATTGGGTGCTCCAAAAGGTTCCTAGTTTCCGATAGCTGATGATGACAACATCTAGCTTCTTTGACAACTTTCAAGCGCTTCATTTTGAAAAGAAACTACCTGTCTAGCATAGAGGTCAGCACACCACTTCTGTTTTGCCAACATATGTTCCTTATGTCCATCAATCTGGTAATAGGTAGACTGCTTGTTATAATTTTTCACTGCGTGACCATGCTTCCTCCTTATCATCAATGGCCTTGTAACTTGATTTTCTTCAAAAGTACCAATGACCTCCCTCTATTTAAATTGGTTGATAGTGTAGGAGGTGAAGGCTCTTAGGTGAATATCATCCACAAATGGGATAGGATTGAAGGTTTGATCATCCTTCAAGAAATAATTATGGATGTAAAGTTCGCACATCAAGTGCTCACCCACAACATCATGGATTTTCAAAATATGAAGGAACTGTATTGGATCCTAAATCTCATGGTTGATTTCCTTATAAATAATTTCTAGGCAGAAGAAAATGAACTGATCATGAATAAATAAATCATAACTATGGGTGGGAGGTCTACTGGCCATTACCTATTGCGCCAAGGTAAACATATTTTCTTTATCACCTTTCAGCACTTGCACTTATTCCTCTAAGTCCTTCATCCTACCTTGTTGTTTCTCTTTTCTCCGCTGTGCTCTGTCTAACTGGTCTATGTACCCAGTAATAATCCTAGCGGTCTGCTCCCAAACCCTCTTTGTCTCCTTCCTATGTTCATTTTCAGAAATTTCCATTTATAATTTCGGCAGCCAGGAAGAACTCTTGGTCTTCAAACATATGTTCAATAGGGCCAGTCTACGTGGCAGTAGAGGAAACCTCAACCTTGGTCTTAACAGCCTTCCATTTATATTTTTTTCTTTTTTCTTCAACCGAGATACTTACTTCGTCAATTTCCTAACTTCCTTCTACAACCACATGGTCTTGTTAAACTAAAGTTGATACCTTCGTTTGAGAGGTGGTCTCTTGTTTTCACATTGTTCTATCCATTCTTTCTTCATAGTGAATTCGTCTATCGAGCCTAAAGTAGGTTCAGAAGGTGTTGGGCCACTGTTAATGGCACCCACTAGCTTCTCTACCGAGTCTTCTTTACTTGATTCTCTTTCTTCAGGAGCACTCCCCTCTTCTTCTTTCCATAATTCAGGAATTTATGTCACTTCGTCAGTGCCTTCATTGTCCACTCTCTGCTCCAGTTGCCCACGAAATTCACTTCTTCATTTTGAGCTTCAAGATGCCCTTGCTAAGAATCAATAATCGATGAAAGGACATTGGCCATATTTTTCCTTAAATCGACAAAATTCAGTACTGGCGGGAAAACAATCTCTTTACTAATTTTTTGGGAGAACAAAGCCCCGTTTCTCCTCTTGGCATCATAGTCTAAAAAGGAGAATGGAAAATATCTTTTACCCGATCTGTGTTAGTCTTGTCTACCACCTCTTATTCATTTTCTCCATCACCTTCATTTCTAAATTGGGCTGAAACTCCTTCATGCATTACTTCTTTGTTTGTGGTTGAAACCAGTTCTTATAGAGAAGTGTCAACCTCGAGGGTCGTTCCTTCCATGTTTTCCTGTCCTGACTGAGTTAGGGGTGGTTCTTGTGTGACACCCCTACCTATTTCAATATCCAAATCCGTTTGGGAAGGTGGTTTTGTTTCTTGCGTAACAAAATCACTTGCGAACCCTCTGGCTTATGTTCCTTCTCCCTATGTTTCATTAATCAAATTTGATTTATATGGGGCAGTATCAAATTCATCCCCTATCTCCATGATTCGTTCATCAATAGGTTCCATAGGCGAGGCTGGTTCTTGTGTGACAACTGCAACTATATCACCAATTGTTTCTTCCATTTCCATTTATTCCGGTTCTTCCTCTTCTTCCACCATTTCCTATGTCTCTTCCTCTTCTGCTGAATTAACTAGAAGGGTTGGTTCTTCTTCCATCTCCTCCAGCTCTTCCTCTTCTACTGAATCAACCGGAGGTACTATTTCTTCCTCCATTTCCTCCGGCTATTCCTCCATTTCCTCTGTTTCTTCCTCTTCTGCTGAATTAACCAGAGGTGCTAGTTCTTCCTTCATTTCCTCTATTTCTTCCTCTTTTTTCCGAATTAACCAAAGGTGTTGGTTCTTCTACCCTTTCCTCTGTCTCTTCCTCCTCTACTAAGTTAGCCAGAGGTGTTGGTTCTTCCTCCCTAGCGGCAATGACAACTGCTACTTCCTCTTTCAATAGTTCATAGATCTCTGCCCAGGGAACTTGGAATCAGGCCATTGCATGCATAACCAACAAATGAACCATTCTATGATTTATGAGGACTGCAAGAACCTAGCATGAACCCCCAGCAGAAAACACCATGATTTTGATATGTTTCAATAAAAATAAATGCATGTTTAAAGAGTGAATCTATGCCTGCGGGAATCAAAGATGGGACATGATTTCAAAATGGTACTTGAAAAAAGTTATAGACCATACTTTGCAGGTTATATATTGAATCACAAATCCTGCTACCTCATTCCATGTATATAGTAAATATTTACGGTCATACCCTACCCCATACTGGACAACACTTTCTCCTTCCTACAAAACGAGTTCAGGAAACTTCCGTAGGGGAATCCTTCAAGAAAAACTCTCATTTCCTTGCCGTGTTAGCCCACTAACTTCTACAATGGATTCTTCTACGATGGTAATTTCTACTCCTTTGACCCGAGAGCGATTCCCAACCAGATTTTGCACAAAACCTATCGTTATTCCTTTGTCGAATCCTTGCAATATATTAAAATATATACCCCATCCTGCATTGACGGAAAATTGTCATAATTTGCATTGCTATAGACCAAAATTGTATCTTTGGGTTCATGCCACATAGCTATTATTCCCATCTTGTAGAGATTGTAACAACACTCTTTACACAACAGACCGTTGGGAGGAGTCACAACTACCAATTTGGGAAAAAACAACATGGGGAAAAGAATAACGATAAATATGGCAGGTGATTTCTCAGGAAAAGAATAAAATAATTACCGATTAAGGTAAGTGAAATGAATGAGATGGTAATTATTTCGCATGAGTTAGAAAGGAATGATCATTTGGAAACAAGCGTATGTTGCTAGTCCCAATACATATTAATGATTATATGAAATACGGTGAAGATCGGAGAGTGTACCAATAGCACAAGGTTTTAATAATGACTTTGTAATAATCATTGGTTTGGTTTAATTACACTGTCGTTGAGTTCTGAAAAACCCGCCCCCCCCACAACTTAAAAATAGTCGTACACGGCGTCAATGTCTTATCCATGGAATATTTAATTAAATCCATAAGAGTCAACTGGAGACGTACCTCGAAACCTACTTGAGGGAAGTGACAGTTGATAGAATAATGGTAGCATAATGGTGAAGTAACTATGCTAATGGAGTAACAGCAGCAGCGGAGTAATAACATCAAGGAGTAGCGGCATCACAGAGTAACAACATCATGGAGTAGCAGCATATCCTCGATGAGTAACATCATCTGGACTAGCAACGTCCGGAGTAACAAAATCCAAGGAGTAACAATAACCAAGGAGTAACAACATCATGGAGTAGTAGCATCCAAGGAGTAACAACATCACGAGTAGTATCATCTGAAGTAATAGCATCCAAGGAGAGATAACAACCAAGGTGTAGTAGCAACCAAGGAGTAATAGCACCATGAAGTAGCAGCATCCGAGGAGTAACAACATTATGGAGTAGCAACATTCAAGGAGTAACAACATCCTGAGTAGAAGCATCCTATGAGTAACAATAGTAATGGAGTAAAAACATCCGATACTTAGGAAGTTTCCAACTCTACAACATTGCCCCTCAGTAGTAGCTCTTGCAAAAAGACAACAAGTGAATAGTAAGAGTATTTACTATATATATATATATATATAGAGCAAGGATGTAGAGGAGAAATTCTATGCACTGATAACCTTTAGACCATATTTCTCGGAGACATTTTTAATGAATGCATCCTTAGAGGTTGGATGGTGATACAACCTTAGGCGATGTCCATTCGCTACGAAGGAGGTACATATATCATCAATTTTGATCAGTCTGACTATTCGATTATCAAATACAACATCCACTTCATAAGGCCCCATCCTGTGAGTGCAAATATTTCCTTTAAAATACTTAAAATGGGAGTCATAAAGTAATTCCCAATCTCCTCAATGAAACACCTTGCTTTTAATAAACTTATCGTGCCATTTAATCCTTTGTTGCTGAATAGCAGTAGTCCTCTGGACAACTGTTGAACGAATTTCATCTAATTCATTAAGCTTATCTAGCTGGTGTTTTTGGGCATCTCACAGGTCCAACCCTACTTCAATAGTTGTTTTGAGTGTCATGATCTCAAATTATATTGGGAAAAACGGGGATTTCCCATAAACCAACTCAAATGGTGAAAACCCTATTGTGTTTCACCATGTTTTCATGTATGCGCAGAGAGCTTCAGGCAGCTTTTGAGCTCAATCCTGATGATGGTGTACCATAGTATTTGTCAAGATATTTTCTAATACCTTGTTCGGGCTTT
Organism: Pinus albicaulis; assembly: GCA_034641835.2. Classification (NCBI taxonomy): domain Eukaryota; kingdom Viridiplantae; phylum Streptophyta; class Pinopsida; order Pinales; family Pinaceae; genus Pinus; species Pinus albicaulis. Next base: position 620,433,067 of record CM076580.1, read on the forward strand.
CCACTTGTTGATTCGCCTGGGGGTGGTATGGAGATGTTACCCTGTGCTTGACCCCATATTTTTACATAAGCCTTGGTATCATGTGTGACATGAGTTGTGATCCTCCATCTGAAACAATTTCCCTCGGAGTACTGTAACGAGAAAAAATATTTACAAATAGAAAATCTGAAGCCACATGTTTTGTTGCTTTTGCAACACCCTTGGCTTATACCCACTTATTCACATAATCGGTGCATACCAAAATGTAAACATTTTTCTAGGAATTTCAGTTAAAGGGTCCAAAAAAATCAATATCCCACTTGTTAAAAGGTTTGAGGACTACCTCGGGCAGTAAAGGCATTTCATCGGACCAATCAGTCTTCCCCATTCGCTAGAAACTATCACACCTTCTGACATAATTTCACACATCCTGGAAGATATAAGGCCAGTAATATCCCATCTGTAACACGTTATGGCCTATTCTTTTATCTACAAAATGTGCTCCATAAAGACCATCATTGGAAACCTTCAGCACCTCATGGATATCATCCTCAGGTACACAGCACTTGACCTGCTGATCGGCTCCTGTATGAAAAAGGTATCCTGGCATCTAGGAATATCAAGCACTATGATGAATAACTTTCCATTTTTCCCTATATGATAGATGATGGGGCACCTTCCCTATAGCAAGATAGTTAGAAATATCTGCATACCACATAGGATTAATAGAAATTGTGAAAAGATGCTCATCCAGAAAACTATCTTCTATGGGTGTGCCTTCATCATTATTATCCATTATCGACAGAAAATCAAGAACTACGTTATCCTTTCCTGGTTTATCTACTATTATAATATCAAATTCTTGAAGCAATATCAACCATCTTGTAATGCGACCAGGAGTGATAGGTTTATTCATCAAATACCTTATTGTTGCATGATTAGTATATACGAAATTAGGATACCTGGTGATATAATTTCGAAAATTTTTGATAGCATAGATGATAGCCAGGAATAAATTTTCAGTCCCCATCTAGTTTAACTCAGTTGGAGTTCAAGTTTGGGTGACGTAGTAAACTGCATATGGTGTTTTTTCTACCTGCTGTCCTAAGACTACTCCTACTGCTGTCTGAGAGGCATCATCATGTATATTAAATTTTAATGTCCAATCAGGTCATCGAAGGATCAGAGCCTCGCAAACCAGTCCCTTGATCTTCACAAAATCTGCTTCACAGTCCTCTGTCCACAAAAAATCTGCATCTTTTGTTAGCAATTGAAAAAGTGGATGTGTTATTTTAGAAAAATTTTCTATAAAGCGTCTATAAAAAATAGCACAACTGATAAATATATGTACCTATGTGGGTGTCTTAGGTATGGGGAAGGGCAAGATTTCCTCTACGTTGGCCGGATTAATTCAAATTCTAGCAACCGAGAGCAAATTTCCCAATTTTATTAATTCTTCCCTCATCATATGACATTTAACTATACTCAGAGACACATCAGTCTCTTTAAATATTTCGAGTACTCTTTCAAGATTTTCCTATCCTTATTCAAATGAATTCCCATATTGAGTAAAATCATCCATATAGATTTCAACACTGTCATTGTCTAAATCAGAAACAATTCCCAGAATTTCCCTCTAGAATGTCGCAGGCGCATTACATAGACCAAATAGGAGAACCATGTTTGCAAAGGTCCCCCATGGGCATGTAAATGTTGTCTTATATTTTTATTTCGGGGCTATCTGGATTTTATTATACCCGCTAAACCCATCTAAGAAAGAGAAAAAATTCCTCCCATCCAGGGTGCCCAGGACTTGGTTAATGGATGACAAAGGGAAATGGCCTTTTTGAGTTTCTTTGTTTAGTTCCCTATATTCCACGCATATTTTCCATTTCCCATTATTTTTGGGAACGATAACCAGCAGGGACACTCATTAGCTATCCAAGATAGGGTAAATAAATCCTACATCTAGTAATTTTTTAAGCTCATCCTTGACAATGTTCCTTAGATTGGGATTCATACTCCATTGGGGCTATCTCACAGGATGACAATATTCCTTAATGTAAATATGATGAGTACATAAACTAGGAAGAATCCCCTTCATGTTAGTATAATCCTATGTGAAGGATTTCTTATGGTTTTGAAGGAATTTTAGGAGTTGTTTTGTCTGGGATTCTAACAGATTCAGGTTGATGTTTAGTGTTTTTCCTAGTTCAATTTCGATAGGAATACTATCATGGGATTTATTTGTAGGGATTTCATCAATTTCATTTTCTAGTTAAATACTTTCCTACGTTTCACAACTCATGGCAGATTCTAAAATATGATGAGTCAAATCAGAAACAAAACAAGTACAATTAATAAAGGTGTTACTATTTTGAATTGAAGGGACTGCCCAATGTTAAGGAATGATCCAATTTCTTCATTTTTAAGTTCAGATTATCCCATTGGTAGAGGTTTCCACTTAGCTAATTGTTTGTCGGATGGACTTGGTACCCTAGAGGATAGAGAATGAGGTTATTTGTAACTTTCCCATTTGATATAACCATATTTCCATATTGACAAAAAATATAGGCATCCGCGGTTAGGAGCCAAGGTCCTTCCAAAATCAAGGGACGGCCATTGGCTCGGGATCGTGTTTGTAATACAAGGAGGTACATGGGATAGTGTCATGAGTCCACTAAAGTAGTAACGTCTTCCAACTTTCCTACTGGTTTAATTGTAGACCTATTTTCCAATTCCAAGACAATAGGGGTTAGCTTAATGTTTCTAAGACCCAATGCATTCATTTTTTTGAAGTTAATAAAATTTTTTGTAGCACCCAAACCTACCAATACATTTGGGGTTTCAACCCCATTAATTTGTATCATTCGAATTAGGTTCACTGGGTCCCCATATTTTTCAGGCATGGATTTTCCCAACATGATGTCAGGCAATCTACCCATCACATGGATGGTCAACAGATCCCTTGATTTATTTCCAGGTTTCTTAGAGCAGTATTCTTTGAGATTTTTTTCATATATAGGTAGGTCCCTCATAGCTTGGAGCATGGGAATTTTAACAAACATATTTTGTAATTATCCTAGGAAATCGAATTCTGCTTCAGGGCTCTTTTTACTTAGGGTCCATATTTTAGGATATGGTGGAATAACTGGACGTTGCTAGTTAACAATAGGTTGGGGAGGTGTTTTATTTATAATGTTTTGGTTCTGGTTCCATAACTTCATTGTCAACTTTTTAAATGATAATAGGAGAAGTTGGAGCATCCAATACCCTCCCGGAACATAATTTTATTTCATTAATCCCTGTGGTAGAATTGCTATATGATGGAAGGTTGAGAGTGTCAACTTGTTGAACCCCAGTCCCCTTTATTGTTAAGAATTCAGGTTGGTTTGGATAGGAATTTGAGGTCAAAGGGGTGGATTACCTGGAGGTACACTAGAAGGCAACTGAAGTTGCTGTTGTGGCATTTATTGGGGAAATTGTACAGTAGGAGATGGTCTACACTAGTTCTGGGCCCAAGGAGGATTCAAACTAGTCTAAGGAAACCACTGTTGCTAGTGTGGACATTGATGTTGGCATTAGGGGAATTTTGAGGTCGAAATTGGGCCTCCTAGGAAAAATGTACAACTAAAATAAAATTTATAAGAAACAATAGAATTCAAGATGATGACGTCAACCATGGGGGATGATTCACCATTTTTTAAGTAAAAGGGTAAAAAGATTAAAAAATATTGAAATAATAAAACTACTTTTTCAACTCGTATTTTTAAATTATCTCCCAAATTTTTAACTCAAATTTCTAGCGGGAGTACTCATTGGATGCAAAATTTAATTTCTCATCCAAAGAGTACCCATGTTGCATACTTTCGATGGCCCTGCTACGTGAAAAATGAGAAATACATGAAAAAACATGATTGTAATCATGTTCTTAATGTATTTCTCATTTTTTGTGTAGCAGGGTCCATTGAAAGTATGCAACATGGGTACTCCTTGGATGAGGAATTAAATTTTGCATCCAACAAGTGCTCTCGCTCAAAATTTGAGTATAAACTTTGGGAGATAACTTGAAAATACGAGTTGAAAAGTAGTTTTCTATTTTTTCCCTCTAATTATTGATGATGTAATCAAATATTATTTTATTATTTCCACTATTATTTTATAATTTCCTTAGGAGGCCCATTTTAGACCTCAAATTCCCATAATGGACCACATTGGTTAAAAAAGGAATAGAATGGAGGCCCATATTAAAATTATTAAAATATTGATACGTGTCCTGAGGCATACCTAGGTTCATATTTGATGGTCAAGGCTACCATGGATTCTTCGGTCCCATGAAATACAATTGATCCACCGTGATTTGTTCACCTTCTCCTTGAAAACCCTCCTTCAATCCTAGCAAGGAAGGCCATGAGCTGGTCGCATGGGCCTATTTGAAAATTGCACATGCTTCAAATGTGTTCAATGGGAATTTCTTCAATGGATGTTTCTTTCTTCACTAAGGGAAAAATATATCCATAGTATTTTCCAACTCTATTTTCTTTTGCTTCGCTTGCAAGGTGTCCATCTGGGCATATAATGTATTAAGGATATAAGTCCTCATGGTATCCAGTAGATTTTATATTTCCTCCTTTGTGACCCCTCCACCAGAAGTTTGTGATAATCAAATTCCTTGTCCATTTCTTGCAGCCCTTCGTGAACACTAGAAGCACAACCCACAGATAGTGTCGAAATATTCCTTCGATATGTACCCCTTTCCTAATATTTTTAAAAGTTTCAAAGAAATTTCCCTCAGTGCCCAAAGAAGGATGATCTTCAAAATATCTTTGTCGAGGTCACTATGGCTTGACCTTTGCATTATTTATTTAAATCGTTCCAGACAATCTTCCACATTCTCATATTATTTATGCACAAACTTAAAAATCTCCTCCTTGATGTCACGAGATTTATAGTAATCCTGGTATTTCTCCAAGAATATTTCCCTCATATCATCCCATGAGGATAAAGTCTTTCCCCCTAAACCCATGAACCATTGAAGGGTTGATCCGTTTAAAGTAGTAGGAACTATCTTTAATTTCTGAGCATCGACAATATAGTCGTACCCCTAACAAAAAATATCAAATTCAAAGAGGTATGTATGAGACTCCTCAGAGGAAAGCCCATGAAAATTAGGAAAAGGCGTTAGAGGGATGGGATTCATTGGTGCATCACCTATGATGTCCCCAATTGGGAAATCAATAGAGGAATTTGTAAGTTCCATAAATATCCTCCAATACTCACCCAAGATTTCAACTGGTTTTGTAACTGGGAATTGTGGTGATTCAATTGTAGGTGCTTTCACAACACTCCCTCAGTCTTGTGGTGACGCAAACTCCTTCAAGAGTTCTTCATCCCAATTGTAATTTATAAATTCCTCCGATACCCTACTTGAAATTTATTCTCCTTCTATCGACAACAGGGGTGTCCCTTCTACTGATACTTTATTTACTTATTATTCTACCATTGAAATGTCTTCTATGGTATTGTGGATGGCACCAGCTTCTCAACCGACTTCCCCTTAGGCTTCGTTTGAATCCTTACCCTGAAAACAACATGAGAATATGCTTCTAGTTCATCCTTTGCGATGATATCTTAGATATAATTATTCCTTCCTAGATCCCTTCCATTCTTTGGGGGCCTTCCTCTTCCCCTCATATTCGAATATTTGTTCATACAACTGGAAAGAATAAATTATTAAAATAATAGTAGTTCCTAGGACCTGGAGTAGGAAAAATAATTTCCTCCTGAGGACAAGAGATCAGACTCAAGAAAAAAATCAAACAAACTTAAAAGAAATGAAATTTGGATCAAGACAGAAAATCACACAAACTTGAAATGTTAAGGTTCAACACCTGAAGTCGAGTAATCAAATACCCTCCTTAGGATTAGAAATTGGCCCCTAGGAAAACAATCAGAATGTAAGAAAATATAATACTACGGTAAAGAATTAGAGTAGAGTCACAAGTTCCCTCCCTAAGATGAGAGATTGATCTCTAGAAAAACAATTTAAAAGAAAAAAAACAAAGCACTACGCTCAGGAGTTGGAGTAGGGTAACATATTCCTTCCATAAGAGAAGAGATTGATCTCTATAAAACCAATCAGAAAGTAAAAAAATTGAGCACTACGGTCAGGACATAGAGTAGGGTAAAAAATTGTCTCCCTAATATGAGAGATCGATCTCTAGAAAAACAATCGGAAAGAAAAAAAACTAGAACACAACGCTCAGGACCTAGAGCACAGTAACAAATTCCCTCCCTAGGACAAGAGATTGATCCCTGGATCAATTATGGATTGTGTTCTTGCAAATTGTTAGCCTTTCCCCGAAAATGACGCCAAAATGTTGGTGTCTGAGTGTGAATAAAATATTCAACCCTTTTTCCACATTAATTTATCAATCCAGGTGCATACATTATTTAAAGGTAACACAGAAGGTATATGCTGGAGCAATGAAAAAACCCAATATTAATCACAAATTTTACAGCTAAAATAAACAAGAACTACTATGACAGTAATTAAAGATAAATTGCAGAATTATAAAAGGATTTACAACAATTGAAGAAACATACCATAACAACAGTTAAAATACTCAAACGAAAATGTGAGAACAACACACATGAATAACACAATGTCTGATCGGAAGGTTGGCCCCAACTCTTTGACCAAGGCTGTGATAGATTCATGACTTATAGGTGGAACAAAAAAATGGCTTGCATTCAATTAATTAGCAGTATTCTATTACAAACTTAATCTCTTGCATGCTAACCCGATTCAAAACCCTGAGTACCTTCTTATAAAATTGTTCAAAAAATTTTGTTCCCAATCTGACAACTAATAGATCTACAAATATAAAATTGTTACAACGGCCAAACTAGTTGTTGAGAGAAAACCAAGAAAGGTCTTAAATAGATCTAGAGTAGGTTTGGAATCTGTTATGTTTTTACAGCATATCAAAATGGTGCTGAGAACTCGTAGTTGCTTTCGCGACCTGCAGATGTGATCGTTTGAGTGCAAGATCTGTGCCAATAACAGAATTATTGATCACATAGGCAAAATCCCCATGAATATTATTTCATTAATCGAACATTATAGATAATAAATTGGAAGGGAGTTTACCTTGTGTGTTTTGATCATTTAATAAATATTAATGTTACAAAGAAGTGAAAGAGTGGGTGAAAATAGAAGAGAAAAGTATGCAGATTTGGTACCCAAAAACTTGTACTCAAGGAAAGAAATGCATAGGTCGCAAAGTCATATAATCACAAGGTCGCAAAGTTGCAAAGTCGCATAGGTCAAAAATTTGCATAGGTCACAAAGTCGCATAGGTTGCAAAGTCGTAAAGTCAGAAATTTTCATAGGTCACAAAGTCGCAAAGTCGCATAGGTCACAAGGTCATAAAGTTGCAAAGTTGCACAGGTCGCAAGGTCGGAAGGTTGCAAGGTCGCAAAGTTGCATAGGTCGCAAAGTCGCAAAGTCACATAGGCCGCAAAGTCGCATAGGTCACAAAGTTGCAAAGTCACATAGGTCACAAAGTTGCAAAGTTGCATTGGTCGCAAAGTCACATAGGTCGCAAAGTCGGAAATTCACATAGGTCGCAAAGTCATAAAATCACATAGGTCGCAAGGTTGAAAATTCGCATAGGTCACAAGGTTGCAAAATTTCATGGGTTTCAAAGTCACATAGGTTGCGGAGGTTCAAATTTGAATAGGTTGCAAAGTTGTGAATTTGCATAGGTCACAAGGTTGCAAGTTCACATAGGTCGCATAGGTTGCAAAGTTACAAAGTCGCAAAGTCGCAAAGTCACATAGATGGAAAATTCGCAAAGTTTCATAGGTCCCAAAGTTGCAAAGTCGCATAGTTCATAAAGTCGCAAAGTCGCATAGGTCACTTGGTCACAAATTCCAAAAGTTGCATAGGTCGCAAAGTTGTATGTGTCGCAAATTTTCCTAGGTCGCAAGGTTGCAAAGTTGCAAATTCGCATATTTTGCAAATTCATAAGGTCGCAAAGTCACATAGGTCGTAAATTTTCATAGCCGCATAGGTCACAAAGTTGCGTAGGTCGTAAAGTTTCATAGGTGGAAAATTCACACGGTCAAAAAGTCGCACAGGTCATATAGGTCACAGAGTCACATAGGTCACAAAGTCGCATAGGTCACAAGGTCGAAAATTTGAATAGGTTGCATTGGTCACATAGGTTTCAGAGGTCACATTCTGACATGCCATCACTCCTATAAAAGGGAAAAATCATCTAATTTGAGAGAGGCTTCAATGGAAGTAGACAACGTCCTTGTCTCAACCAACAAATATCTCGAAGCTCAAGATACTCTTCCAAATAATTATTGGATTATGACACAAAATGATAAATTACAACTAAGCATGAGAATCAAATATCGGTACAAGTTAGCCAAGGATATATACAAGGCCATATCTTCATATAATCATATCCTCTGTGGGTTATATCGATGGTCAAAGTCCATCACACTCCTTCCATCAGGTCACTAGCAACACCTAAGGAATAGGAGGAGTTACTATAGGAAATGCAAGGATTTCTTGACCCAATCAGACAAGCTTCTAGCTACAACGACTTTCAAGTGACAAGAGAGAGCATCACATAGTATGTGGTTGAGCCGGTCAAGGTTCACACCAAATTTTCTACCTTGTCAAACTAAGTCAATGCCAGGAAAATCATGTTGATTCTTGATGACCTCGAGTGCAGGTAAAAACATGGGGAAGACATGTCTCAACTGGTCACGATAGATACAAAATACAAAGCATAGTAGACCTATCTCAGGGAGCATCAACATATTGACACTTGAGCCTTATCAATTGCCAGATCATTAGCGCAGGATCTATGCATGAGAAATACTATCTCATTTTTTGTTCCATAACATGGTAGCTTAGGGAAAATTGAATCAGAACCTAAGAGAAACATGAGGGAGTCCCTAAAATCACAATATTCCCTACATCGCAATCAACCCTAGGTTGTAATCAATCTTGGATCGCAATCTCCCTAAGGTCACAACTTCCCTTGGTTCACAATCTCCCTTAGGTCGCAACCTACCCTAAGTCTCAATCTCCCTTAAGTCGTAATATCCCTTAGGTTGCAATCTCCCTCAGGTCGCAATCACCCTTAGGTCACAAACTCCACTAAGTCGCAATCTCCCTTAGGTCCCAATCTACCTCAAGTCGCAACTTCCCATGGGTCGCAATCTCCCTTAGGTTGCAATAATTCTTAGGTCAAAACATCCCCTAAGTCGCAATCCCCCTTAAGTCGTAATCTCCCTCAGGTTGAAATCTCCCTTAGGTTGCAACTTCCATTGGGTCCTAATCTCCCTTATGTCACAACTTACCCTGAGTCACAATCTCCCTTAGGTTGCAATATCCCTTACGTCGTAATCTCCCTTATATCACAACTTCCCCTTAGTCGCAAGTAAGCCCAAGAGTCAGGGAAGAAAAAAGGTCACCGGAAACCTAAGAGTCATCTTGGCCTATATGTACGTCTTCTAGCGATTTTGTAAAGGGGATTTCTGGCAGTTTTGGACCTTTGAGAGACACACGATGTTTATTATTGAATGCATGCCTTTTGATGAATAAAAATAAGTGTTATTGTATCTCACTATTGAATCTGATGGAAGTCCCCCGGATGGTTGTGCTATGAATATAGTCCCTTCAAATGAAATAAGCTTTCTTCAAGTACTGGTGCACATTTCTACTCATGTATTCTCTTGTTTTATGAGCTTTCTTACAACACATGGATTGTATATGATGCTCTAACTTTAAGGATATGTTCATGAATTTCTTTGTCAATATTTGATTTAAATCTTTATTGGAATGTGCATAGATTATAAATGAAATAATTAGCCATCACAAAATATTTCTCGTTTGTTGAGTGAATACAGTGTGATATTTGTAAAGTTTTGCTAAAAATGCTTTTCATAAGTTTCATGATTTAAATTCCACTGTTATATTCATGGTATCATGCTTCACAAGACGTTCATCAATCATTGATTTGTGTTCGTTCAACATCTGTGCATTTCTATTTTCAATGAGTCCCCTCCTTGTCAAAAAAACCATATTTACCAACTTAATTGTAGCTAGACCTACATACTGGATCGGATCCCTAAAACAAATGTTGTATAATCTAATTCGGATCCTAGACCGGGGAGACTCCCTTATTGCTGGCAAGATATTTTCAATTGTCAACAGATTTGGCACTAGAAGGAGGGCGAGATGATAAGAAAAGCCCTTGGAGCCTACACTTTAGTCTCATATATGTAAATGGCTCATCCGAAAATCATCCTCTCGAGAATTTTATCAGGTTTATCGATTTGTAAATGCTTAATCCCCGGCGAACTTCTCTATCACTTGTCTCATTTGAAGTTCGATGGTGAAAATGGAATTTCCGTAACCGACCACCTTTATGATTTTCTTGAGTTTTGTGAATATTATGAAATTGATGATGAGGAGTTTTCTTGCATTCTTTTCTCCCTCACCCTTGAGGGACTTGTGAATAAATAGTTTTGTATGCTGCCAGCGACTTCCACCCATTCGTTCAAGCAACTCATCGATGAGGTTCAACAAGATTTTCCCAGGTACAATTTTCAAGATGTATTAATAAGGATAAATGAGATCATAATGAAACCTCAGGAATCTATAGAGGATTTTTCTATTAGATTTGTTCATCCTTTTTTTGAGTTCCTTGAAAGAGATGTTGATTGGGCATATTTAATTTAATAGTTTCAACAGTCGTTTTTTATTTCTCTGCAACACCTTCGATCTAAAACAAATTCTGATCCTTATGGCTGTCATGATTATCTTCAATATACTAACTATCCAAATTCAGTCCCGAATATTTTCTTTCCAATCTCTTTTATTATGGAACAACTTTAAGCCTCCATGGAGGAACTTACTATTTGTGACATTTCTCATCCTCCTCCTAATTTTCTACCTAATGGAATTTTATTTTCAAATAGTTTAAGTGATGAAATATGCTTGTCGAGAAATGAACCATGTTGTATCTCCTTCGCATATTTCATACTCCCTGTCAAATCAAGAATTGAAAAATAGATTTAGTTAACATATCTCTCTATTAATGAAACCAATATCGAGTCCATTGAAAATAAGCCTGGGTCTATTCCTAAATCTCATTCACCTACAGACAATGACTTGGGATTTGTCTCGAATGAAGTTGATTTTCCTGTAAAATACATGCACCATATAATTTAGAGAGGCTCATTGTTCCCTCTATATGACAATAATGTGCGAGATGTAAGTCTTCGTATTATTGGTACCCCTTCATATAAATCATTCCATCCATTATTCCCTGATTCATTTCTTGATTCTTCCACACCAATTATTTCTACAAATAATTTGTAACTTTCTTCTACTGGTGTTGGAAAAAATGATGAACAAGAGGGTGAGGTTTTAGAATCGCACTACAATAATGATGAATATCTTACTCCTGATCTCTTCCATCAATAGTCTTCAACCTATCAATAAGGAGACCTTATTTCTCAACAATCTCAGTATGTTTCTCTCAGCATTTCATCCTCATTTTTAATCAAAGAAGATCCTAATGTACCAGATACCTGACATGATAAAATTTGTTTCTTCAATTCTTTTAACTTCTCTGAAAATGTATTCACTCACACCTTTGGTGATTATCACTCATATCTATTTTTTGATCCTATGAAGCCACCCAAATTCAATGATTCACCTTTCGACGATTCAGTGTCTCATCAGGAATTTGAGGCACTTCCAGTTCCATTGATGGTTATGTCAGGTTCTCACAATATTTATGAGACACTTGAAGCAAGTTAAATTAGGGTTTATGAAATTAGGGTTTCCATGCACCACACTCCTCCTGACATAATCTCATCGAATGCTAGCTCATCTTGGAAAGCCCCTCATTCGAGTGATGATTCCCTAAGCACATAGTTCAATCATCTATTAGATGATATGCATCAACATCTATACCCTAGTTAATATGCTGAAGGGAAGACACTAGCCATTGTCTGAAATCTATTTTATTTTTTCCAAGTCAGTACATATTTCATTCAAGTACAAGAAGATGATGTTCTACAATATAATCAATCAACCCCTCTATTCCCTAAAACGTTCCTGGTGAATTCATCTCATCCTTGGGAATTTAAATAATCTGATCTGTTGAATAGTCAGTATATCAGTGTGCAAACATCTAACCAAATTAATAATATGCTCATTGATAGTTATCCAGTTGCGTCAAAGAATGATTCACCAGTTAATCTCACGAAAACCTATGAAGTATGATAGCTCCCTATTTGAAGGTTCATAGTTTTTCTAGGGTAGTGGGGCATTATGGCTCTCACTGATGTTTCATTAGGTCCTTACATCTTGAAAAAAAACCCATCAGCAACTTCAAACTAGGGTTTCCAAAATTAGGGTTTTTGCAGTTAAATTCTCTAGCATCTCAATTTAACCTGGAAAACACATATTTTCTGGCATGTCATCAAATTCATCATCCCCACTCTTGTGATAAGGTCGATGCTATGCTTGAAGGATGTTATCTGAAAAATTTCTCTAGAAGAGGAAAAAATATGACCTCACTTTCACTAAATTTAGGGTTAAGCATGAAAAGATGTGTGTCATGGCTAGATGATTATTAGTTTCAAGTAAATATTCATGTCTATCAGGATGGGATTCTATCTCATCTTGAAGAAAATTTTCTAGCATGTTCTCTGGTAAGTAGCCATGACCTTCTTTCTATTATACATCTTTTACAAGTAAGCTTTGTTGTTGGTGCACAATTTTTTATGATGGTTCTGATTGCGTACATCCTTGTTCTTGTAGGTCAGGAATTAATGCGATGGTTGCATTGGAAATATGATTTCACATGACCTGACTGCCTCTATAGTTAAATTATGGTTTGAGGTTTAGGATATATAGTGTTTTTTAATTAAATTTTACTTGTTCATGTTGTTAATTAGGGTTTACTTGTTAGGATTTTCTTTATGATTAAATTATGCCCCCTATATTTTCCTCACTGTAGGTAGTTTAGTTTTATGCATTATGGTTTTTGCACTAATTTAATTTTCTCATTGTTCCATGGCATTCATAAAATCATTACACATGCATTGAATTGTCCTTTATCTACAATTAGTTGATTTATTTCACGCATAAAATTTCATTGCATCATAATCCCTGCTCCTTACACTGCATCATATATTTTCCTTCTTGCATAGTATACACTTGTTGTTGGCCTAGAATTGAATTTTCCTCCTTCTTGCATACCATTCAATGAGCCTTAATTTAACCCGGAGCCTTCAAACCTTTGGTTCGATGGCTAGATTTCTCACACCTGGTTGCACATGGTCGAAGCCTTGGGGATTAATTTAACCTCTTTGCGAACACCGAAACCCTGGAGTATTTTTCCTAGACACTTTGGCCCAATGTTGAAACCCTAACCCTAATGATTATTTGAGGGATAGTTGGTTACCCAAACATGAAACTTCTCTTATAACCGATCATTAGATTCATGTCCTGAGTATCTTTAATATGATTATAACTCCTTAACCAGGGAAATGTGAACATGTTTCTTGTAGGGAACCCTAATTAGTTTCAGTGACCTATATCCATAACCTCAACCTTCTTCTCAACATGGTCTTGAATATATTAATGAATTTTTTTTAGGTTTCACTTGTTAACTAGAGATGGGGTGTGGAGGCTTGACATGGGGGAAAACCTAAAAAACATAATATATTTTAGTTTCTACCAAAAAAGAAACAACCTTTCTTGCCTGTAAAATAAGATGGGATCCGTCATCCACCTCAGTGCAATGAATGCTAAGTAATAAGTGCTAATGTGCATATAAAATATAATTAAATTAAATGAAGGGTAAAGGATTAAGAAAGGCTTCCTGCAGAGAGAGGTAATGCAATGACTCCGCTGGGGTACTGAGCAGGCTCGCTAGTAGCAAGACAATGTTTTTTATTTCTTGAAGTGACTATACTGTGGTGCTGTCCAGGCCTGCTGGTAGTTGAGAAAAACTAGAAACGTATTTTAAAATTCAGAATATAATAAGCCCTCTTCCTTTTTCTTTACATCATCATCAACTACTAGCATGTATGAATTTCTATTTGGGTGGTTATTGATCAATAAGACCTAGTTGAGGCACAAACAAAAGACATATCTGTAAAGTTCAAAGAAACACAAGAGGTACCCAAAATTCCTGTTCAATATTCCCTTGCATCACTATCCAGACACAGAATATTGCAGGTATTATCGTAGAGATGCTGGATTCAACCGGTAGTTCACCAATTTTTGTAGCTGCTACAACACCACCCAAAATTTTGGGCATATTCAAAATTTCAAGCACCCCTATTATTGCTTAGAAAATTAAGGTTTTGACCCAACCTCTGGTCAGTTAATCTCCCCATGACCTATTCCTACAAACCTTGTTGGTGTGCCCATTCATACGATGCACACCACACACACTTGTCTTGTTGTCTCATGACTGCAGTAGGTTTTTTTGGGTTCGTTATTGCAAAGAGAATTGAGATTTCTTCCATGTATTCGATGCTAGTTTTCCCATAGTAGTCATCACCAATCACTAGAGGCACCGATCTTGGATAGATAAGGCTTCAGTCTCACTTGCATTATGCTAGTTGTGCTAGGGTTCAATAGAAACCCTAATTTCTCAAGAAAGTGATCCCTTTCCCATTTTACCTAATTCAGATTCCCCTGAAGCACATTCAGATAGGAATTGCATGAAATCATGATAAAATCATTGAATATAATTTTCCCATGGGTTAATTATTGGTTTCCCTCATCTCATCATGTGCATTAAGGTTTGAAATGTTTTAGTGAGGCATTACAAGTCCTACACACTTGCAAGCCCCTTTTCTATGGCATGTGAATTGAAATGAAGTGGAGACATATTGTGTTGATGATTAGGGAAATAATTGAGTTTCATTAGGTTATTTAAAAGGCTCTCTCTCCTATGAAACTCTAAAACCCTAAATTATTATGATCAAGAATCCGACCATGCCTTGAATTAATCTTCACTATGTAAAACCCTTTTCACATAATGCTTCAAGGAACTTTCTGTAAAAGCACATCATCACTGTGGAAATATATATATATATATATATATATATATATATTAAATTCATGATTTGTGGTTCCATTAAATGTCTAAATTTGAATTATATTTCCAAAGTGAAGCATGAGTTGATCCATGCATTCAATTTATAACAAATTAATTTGGATTATTTTCATGTTTCTATAGTGAAACCATGTTTTTCTTTTTATCTATTCATTGATCCCACATGAAAAGTATCACTTTAGTAAACTAATTTATTTTTTTCATATTATTCGCTCGACACCAATAAAATGTGGCTTGGATCCACATCCAATAGGGAAAAAATTGTACTCAACGAAGGAAACGCATAGGTTGCAAATTTCCAAAATCGTAAGGTCGCAAAGTTACAAAGTCGCATAGGTCTAAAAGTTGCATAGGTCGCAAATTCATAGCATACGTCGCAAAGTTGCATAGTTGCGTATGTCGCAAAGTCGTGAAGTTTCATTGGTCGCAAGGTTGCAAAGTTACAATTTGGCATAGGTTGCAAGGTCGCAAAGTAACATAGGTCGCAAATTTGCAAAGTCACATAGGTTGCAAAGTCGCATAGGTCACAAACTTGCAAATTCGCATAGGTCGCAAAGTCGCAAAGTTGCATAGGTCTCAAAGTCGTGTAGGTTGCAAAGTTGCAATGTCACATAGGTCGCAAAGTCGCATAGGTCGCAAGGTTACAAAGTTGCATAGGTCGCAAGGTCGCAAGGTTGCAAATTTGCAAAGTCGCATAGGTCGCAAAGTTGAAAAGTCACATAGGTCGCATAGGTCGCAAAGTCACAAAGTACAAAATTTGCATAGATCACAAAGTCACATAGGTCGCAAAGTCGCATAGGTTGTGTTGTCGTTCCTAGAGACAGCCTAGAGTTGTGATAGACCAGTGCCTAAGACATCTTATATAGAAAGGAGCATATGGTATAATAGAGGAAGTTATCAATAACAAGATCTCATGCTATCTTTTGTAAAACAAGGAATTTTAATGTAAATGGGACCAAGACCTTCAGAAAATAACACATAGAAAGGAGTACTTCAAAGGCAATATGCAAAAATCCAATGTAAAAGAAACAGAAAATTCAGAGACAACTTACTGTAAAGAGGGCCGATTGAGAAATACCTCACAGAAATAAGTTATCAGAAGGTGTATGTAGTGAATGAAATACTGAGAAGATATTAGTTATCATTGAGCTGATATCTAGATACACAATACCATCATCCATGGGCTTACCAATATAAGAATCCATACATGACAATAGCATTTTAAATAACACCCTCCCAAAGAAGCTAATATAGCAGAAATACGGTTTAGATGAATAGTGGAACAGAATATCATGCATGAGCCATATTTAAAGCGCTTGAATAGTCCAAGCATGGGTATCAACTAGGATAAATCCATACCAAAAATTAGTGATCCACTCGCATTCCAAAACATGATATAGGAAAGATGGATGAAATGAAATGATCTATTAAAATAACACATAAGAGAAAGTTACAGACTATGAAATACCAAAGACTAGAATCCTCTTTAACAGATGGAAGACCTCCTCATTGAGACCCTATGGGCTCTGAGCCTTCATACAAAAGTTCAGCAAAAATGTATACAAAATTCCTTTCACTGCATAATTTTTTGATAAAATATGGAACCTTCAATAATCTGTTCTTTGGCCACTTTATAGGAGAAAATAAAACTAGTAAAAGTGGTAGGTGATGATCATTTAATTTTCTTCATAAGGATGGGATGGCTGAGACGTGCACACCCATATTGCTGGATGACTCTGTAGTGCTGTGTGTACCCTGTGGTCTTCTTTCTGAAATAAATGCACTGGGCATAAGTCTCTTCAGGAACATGGTAGAGGAATAAAAACCTCATGGGCAGTCTGTCCTTCCCTGGAGAGAAATTTTTTCTTAAATAAAACCTTGAGGGTATCATTTTCTGTGAATGCTACCCTCTGCCTTATAAACCCTGAATTATGGTTTAAGATCTTCAATGCTGAACGTTGAATTCCTCGATCTTTCACTGATACTCTTTACTGCAACATTAATGTCTCCGATTGCAAAATCTGTGCTTTGAATGACTCCAGAGGGTTTGACAGATTCTAACTCTGCGACTTTAATGGAAGTCTTGTCAGCATACCTTCCCAGGCATTTCTTCATAATTCAGCTCTGAAAAATGGTCCTTTGATGTGCTCTCTATCACAGTAATAGAGACTATGAATCATGATAGTTTTCCGCTACTGTAAGCCTGCAAAACCCGCAAACTTGTCAAGAAAAAAAATGCATGGGGATGGCGATGCAGTGGGGATGATTGTGTAGCAATGTAGCATGATGAAATGGTAGAAGTATGTGGGGTGGAGATGAAAAATGTAGTGGAACAATGGTGGATTGACTGGGTGGAAGTTTTTAACGTAAAACAAATGAAAATTTGACTTATGACTGGAATATATAACGGGAGGAGGAAACATGTGACACACACGTGGAATGAGTGATGTGGAGGAAGACCGAGTCAACGACGGAGCATGCAAATGATCCGGACCGTTCGATCTCAAGACGAGATCAACGACTGAAACTGCATCGGAGGCGATGGGCAGTGGACCAAGGGCACTGTACACTTGGATTAACACCCATGCATCTTCGTAGTGCGATGACCATTGGATGGAGACCCCTAGATCGGACGGCTATAATGCATATCGCTCCATATCCTTAGTCAAACGATAACGCGTGATGAGGTAGTGGTTTTGGAATAGTGACAGAGCCACATGTCAAGCGATGTATGGAATCGCTGCGAATTGAGAAATACCGCCCGCCTACAAAAGGCGGTGCAATAGAAACCGGACATTTTTTAATAGTGGACGCAAGGCGGGGACCACTGGGACATATAGACTATGGGCCATTGATTTTATGGTTTGATCAGACGGTAGGCAGGTAGGCTACGGGCGCAGCAGAGATGAACAAACACCGTATGATCTGTACAAATCGACAGTTATGAACGCGCCTAATATTCATTTGATAGGCGCCTTTCGGGCTGTGGCTTGGTCTAACACCTAGGTTACATGGAGAAAAATACTGAGGGGCTAGGGCTGAAAGGTGCCAGACCATATATATTTCCAAGTGTGGGTTTTTTCCCTTTTTAATGCCATTTTGAGTTTAGAAAAGGGGAACGATAGGCGTAAAAATAATTTTCTAGGCCAAACAGAGGGGTTTTAAAGGGGATTGTTTGTCAGAATTTAACGAAATTTAACAGAATGCTGACATGATCAACAGGTTGCAATGTCACATAGGTTGAAAAGTCGCAAATTCGCATAGGTCGCATGGTCAGAAAGTTGCGAAGTCGCATAGATCACAGAGGCGCATAGGTCGTAGAGTCGCATAGGTTGCAAGGTCGCAAAGTGTAATACATCACAAAGTCACATAGTTGCATAGGTCACAAGTCGCATAGATTGCAAAGTCACATAGATCACATAGGTTGCATATGTCGCATAGGTCACAAAGTCGGAAAGTCGCAAAGTGGCATAGGTTGCAAAGTCACATTGGTCGGAAAGTTGCATAGGTCACAAGGTCACAAAGTCTCATAGGTTCCATTGGTGATATAGGTCGTAAAGGTCGCATTTTTCCACTCAGATACTCTTACTAAAGGTATAAATCATCAAATTTGAGAGATACTTCAATGGAAATAGACAAAGTCCTTGTCTCAACCAGCAAATATCTCGAATCTCCCATTAGATGAATTTTGAGGTCTAAAATGGGCCTCCTAAAGAAATTATAAAATAGTAGTGGAAATAATAAAATAATATTAGATTACATCATCAAATTTTAGAGGGGTAATTATTTTACTTTTTCAACTCATATTTTCAACTTAACTTGCTATGGGTTTAATCAAATTTCTAGCAGGAACACTCGTTGGATGCATAATTTGATTCCTCATCCAAGGAGCACCCATGTTGCATACTATCGATGGGCCCTGGTACACGAGAAATGAGAAATACATGAAAAACGTGATTGCAATCATGTTTTTTCATGTATTTATCATTTTTCGTATAGAAGGGTTGATCGAAAGTATGCAACATGACTACTATTTCGATGAGGAATTAAAATTTGCATCCAAAGAGTAATCTCACTTGAAATTTTAATAAAACATTAGGGAGATACATTGAAAATATGAGCAGAAAAATTAGTTTTATTACTTTATTATTTTTTAATCTTTTCACCTTTTTACTCCAAAAATAGTGAATCATCCCCGATGGTTGACATCATTATCTTGAATCCTATTGGTTCTTATAAAGTTTATTTAGGTTGTAGATTTTCTTAGGAAGCCCATTTTACACCTCAAATTCCCCTAATGAGATACTCTTCCAAAGAAGTATTAGATTATGACAAAAAATTATAAAGTACAGCTACGCATGAGAATCCAATCTTGGTACAAGCTGGCCAAGGATGTAGACAAGGTCATATCTTCATATAATCATCTCCTTACGGGTTATATCGATGGTAGAAGTCCATCACACTCCTTCAATCATGTCACTAGAGACACCTAAGGAATGGGAGGAATTAATACAGGAAATGCAAGGATTTCTCGACCAAATCAAACAATCTTCTAGCTCCAACAACTTGCAGGTGACAAGAGAGAGCATCACGTAGTATGTGGTTGAGCCGATGAGGGTTCACACCAAATTTTATACCTAGTAAAACAAATTCAATGCCAATAAAATCACTTTGATTCTAAATTAACCCGAGTGCATGCAAAGACATGGGGAGGACATGCCTCAACTGGTCACAATAGATACATAATACAAAGCATGGCAGACCTATCTTAGGGAGCATCAACATACTGAAACTCAAACCTTATCAATCACCAGATCATTAGCACATGGTCAATGCATGAGAAATAATATCTCTTTTTTTTTGCACAACATGGTAGCTTAGGGAAAATTGAATCAGAACCTAAGAGAAACATGAGGGATTCCCTGGGTTGCAATCAGCCCTAGGCCGAAATCAACCCTAGGTTTTAATCAACCTTGGGTCGAAATATCCCTTAGGCCAAAATCTCCCCTGGGTCACAATCTCCCTTAGGTCTCAATATCTCTTAGGTTACAACCTCCCCTAAGTTGCAATATAACTTATGTCGCAATCTCCCTCAGGTCACAATCTCCCTTAGGTCTCAATATCTCTTAGGTTGCAACCTCCCTTAAGTCACAATTTCCGTTAGGTCGCAATCTCCCTTAGGGTTCAAATTCCCCTAGGTCGCAATCTCCCTTAGGTCACAATATCTCTTAAGTCACAACATCCCCCAAGTCGCAATCCCCCTTAAGTCACAATCTCCCTGAGGTTGCTATCTCCCTTAGGTTGCAAAATACACTAGGTCTCAATCTTCCTTACGTCACAACCTCCCCTGGGTTGCAATATCCCTTAGGTCACAATCTCCCTTAGGTTGAAATCTCTCTTAGGTTTCAACTTCCCCTCAATCGCAAGTAAGCCCAAGAGTCAGGGAAGTGAAAAGGTCACAAGAAACCCAAGAGTCATCTCAGCCTATATTTACATCTTCTAGCAATTTTGTAAAGGTGATTTTTGGGGGTTATGGAATTTCGAGAGAGAAACATTGTTTCTTATTGAATGTATGCCTTTTTATTAATACAAATAAGTGTTATTGGATCTCAGTATTGAATCCAACGGAAGTCCCTCATGTGGTTGTGCTATGAGTATGGTCCCTTCAAATGAATGAAGGTTTCTTCAAGTATTGGTGCACATTTCTACTCATGTATTCTCTTGTGCTATGAGCTTTCTTACAACACATGGATGGTATATGATGCTATAACTTTAGGGATATGTTGGTGAATTTCTTTGTCAATATTTTCTTTAATATTTATTGGAATGTCCGTAGATTATAAACGAAATGGTTAGCCCTCGCGAACTGTTTCTCGTTTCTTAAGTCAATATTTTTATAACTGTGATCTTCATAAATTTTTCATAACAGTGCTTTTGATAAGTTTCATGATTTAAATTCCACTTTTATATTCATGGTATCATGTTTCATAGGGCGTTCATTAATCACTGATTTGTGTTCGTTCAACATTCGTGCATTTATCTTTTCAGCGAGTTCCCTCCCTATCTGAAAAACCATATTTACAAAATTAATGGCAATCAGGCCTACATACCAGATGGGATCCCTAAACCAAATGGTGTAGAGTCTAATTGGAATCCTCCACTGTGGAGATCCCCTTACCATTGGAGAGAAATTTTAAACCGTTAACAAAAGGTAAAGGGAATGTTAAGTTTAATGGAAGAGGAAAGAAAAATGGTTCCATTAAAATAGAGAAAGAGAATTTCACATGTAAACAGTGTTAAAAAAATGGCCATGATGAAGACCATTGTTGGAAACTCGATCTAGAGTTGAAGCGAAACAAGCTTAAAGCCAACGATAAGAGGAAAACAATTTCGATCATTTAACATGACATAGGTTCAGATTTAGGCGATGAAACTATGATTAAAAAAATGGGTTTGAAAGGTAAGAACATAACAAGAATTGGCTCTTCAATTTTTTCTAATGTAACTCGAGATGAATATACAAGAATTGAAGTATTTCATATTAGAGTTGTTTCGAAGCATACCAAAATAGACACACTATGTGATAGTGGTTCTCAAGCTAATTTGATTTCTGAAGAATTATTTAAGAGGTTAAATATTGAAATTTTTACACATCCAAGACCTTATCCTTTAGGCTAGATATGCAAGACTAAAAAATTGTAAGTAACAAGGAAATGCATCCTAAGGTTTTCAATAAATTCAAATTTTCTTGACAAATTTGAAATTGATGTAGTGCCACTTGAGATTTAGGTATATTTTTGGCAAGTCGTTATCTTTATGATAGGAGGGAATTATTTCATCACCATGAGTATAAGTACCACTTTTTCAAGGATGTAATTGAGTACATAGTTAGAGTGCATAATAATAACAATTTCTTTTCTCTTATACATGTTGGAGAAATGAAGATAATAGTGAATGCAAGCCAAAATTTGGCTTTGTTAATGTTCAAGCATAATGATGTTTTGAATGATACCTTTCAAAATGATGCATCAAATGAACAATTTCATTTCATTGAATTTTATAATGTTTTTAATTAGATGTTCAGGACTCTAACATGTTTCCTATGAAAATATGTAAAGAAGATGTGAAATATTTGCAGTAGTCCACATTAGTGTTGAATAGGGATGGGAGCAAGATTCCGGTGAAAGAGAGTGCAAAGGTCAAAGAGAAAGTGCCAATTTTTTTTACAAAGAGCGCATAAGTTCCACAAGTACTTGATTTTGGTTTCAAAATTGTACATGGAAATGGAAAAAACACTTGGTCAAAAGTTGATGCAAGTATAAGGCAAGAGATGCTAAAAGTCACCATGTCGACAATGTTCAAGGTGAGACAATTTTCAAGTTTCCTTTGATTGATGACCAAGGTGGAAACAAGTTTGTTTCTTCAAGGAAAGCTTGATATTTTGCAAATTCATGGAAATTTTAGCATGGCTATGTCTCCAAAATGAAGACAAGGTCTCTAGAATCAAGGAAAAAACTAGTTTTTACGAAAAGATCAATTTGTCGAAATTGGGTGAATTCCAGTGGATTGAGACAGGAAGGGTGAGATAATTGTACACTTATACAAATGTATAGTAAGGAAATATATTTTGGGGTAAAAAAGTCTTCTAGTGGAGAGGAATAATCATATTCTTAGTTTTATGATCAAAAAACAAATCTCTCAGAATGTCGTTAAACCTGAACTACCGCATAGTGCTCATCGTTTTGAATTTGGTGCACTTCGTTTCATGAAAAATGGGCTTTTTATGCTCTCGTAAATGAGTTATGTTTGTTTTCACAAATAAGAAAATAAATATTTATAGGGTGTTAAGTAAAACATAATGCTGACATGGCATGCTGACTCGGTAGGGTCAAATTTGGTCAAATACCTCTGATAAATGACAACTTTCCAAGTCACAACATCTTATTGGTTTTCGAAATTTATTTTGTGGAAATTTTTTTAATGGTGTAAATTTAGTATAATGGGGTGCAAAAAAATTGGTTTGAAGTCCTGGTGGAGGCACTGGGGTTCGACCACTTGACCTCCCACAAAACACACACACCATTTACCATTCCACAACACAATTAGTTCTTACTATATATGCCATCTCAGATATATTTAAACTCTCAAAGGTTCTCTGACGGCAGAGAGGGTGCGAGAGGATATGACCAGGGAGAAAGAAACAAAGGGCTAAGCACTAGGAGAGGGATTAACAAATTAACCCAATTTAATTAACACCTAAACTCTCATTAAAATGTGTTAATGCTAATTATTAATGCTAAACCAAATTATCCACTAAGCGCGAGTTTAAAATATTAATCGTAGTTAATTAGCGCTAACAAAATTTAATTAATTTATTGAGGATTAACTTGGTGCTCCCCCAAATATGTTGGAACCGTTATTTTAGTGCCAAAACCCCATATTTAGCTCCAGTTAGCTAAACATAGGCCAAAAATTGTGGGAAAAACTGAAAAGGTCATAACATTTGGATTTTTCGACCAAATGAGTGGTGGAAAGAGGCTAGATGACCATTTTTGGCCATTATGGACTCATT
Organism: Pinus albicaulis; assembly: GCA_034641835.2. Lineage (NCBI taxonomy): Eukaryota > Viridiplantae > Streptophyta > Pinopsida > Pinales > Pinaceae > Pinus > Pinus albicaulis. Next base: position 620,456,797 of record CM076580.1, read on the forward strand.
GGAGCATGTTTTAGGAGCATAAAATCATTATAAATAGGTATTTTTTCAAATCTTAGCATAATATAGAGGCCCAAGCCATGGAAGTTGGACCAAGGAGATGTAGCCCAGGAGGGGTGTACTCCTTCATCAAATACCTCTGTTGATGTGTTGCATGCAATTTATTGTACTTCTATTTTTTGTTGTACAACCTTTATTTTATGTTAAATTTTTCATTAAATTAACATGAAAAAAACTCATGGGACTTGAACCCTTAAGCACACATAAATCATTGTATTCATAATATGAATGAGTAATTAGCACAACAACACTAGCATACTTCATTCAGATCGTCTTGCATACTTGACTGATTGAAAAATTTATTGAATTTTATAGAGTTATGAAAAGGTAAGGATCGATGAGAGGCTAGTCTCCTGATTTGAAATAGGATCCATTGTCCTTTGAGGTAGACTACATAAGAGTTTGATGGGTATCTATATTGAATTTCCTTCATACATAAATCTGCCATGGTGGCCATTTGTTTGGCTTTTTGTTGAAGCTGATATTGCAATCTTGCATTCTCTTCTTGGGCTTCCTGAAGCTTCTCCTTCAACATGCATTCTATGAGCCTAACATAAGACAAATCCCTTCCCAAGTTAGTCACTTTTTCCTCCATGACCCCTATGTCATGCACACCTTTCGTTGTAGCAATATTCATCCAATGATGAGTGCATGCCCCCTCCTATCACATTTGACAAAATAAAGGTACTATAAAATTATGAGGAATCAATATCCCCCCTCAATAATCGTATATTGGGAGCTGTGGTTTGGCTAAGGGCTAGGGTGTGACACTATTGATACATCTTTGGGGACAGGTTCTGATGAAGTAGGCTCCTCCTTGTCATATTTTTCTCCATCCCATTTGGAACCTTTCCGTCCATCTTGTGCTTTTTCCTCAACTTCTTGGGCCTCTTTCCCACCCATGGGTGTATTTTCTTCCTCATCAAGGGCTTCTTTCTCTGATTCTAGGCCTGCTAGAGTTTCTCATAGAAAAAAGAGAGTTTCCTTTAGAAAACAATGTTTTTCCTGTGGAAAACCCCTTCTTGCTTGTTATTCCCTTTTTTTTTGTCTTTTGAGGGTCTGTGGGGTTTGGGAGAAGTGTAGGGGTGAAAAACTTGCTGAATGTTTTCTTATGTAGGTCATAGGGGTCCTCACATGTGAAGTGAGCCCTTGAAACTTTCCTTATTATCTCCTTATTTCATCATCCTTCCTTCTTTGGTGACTCATGAATGGTAATATTTCTTTTAGTTGGAGCATGTGCTTTCTCGTGCCTCATCCTTTGGCTATTCCTAGTCCTGAAATATAGGGTGTTTGTCTCTTCCTCTTTTATTTCACTGCTGTGCTTAAAATGGCTAGGGTAGCAACCACTTCCTAATTTTTTATCGATGGTGATATGTTGGTGTGTTGAGGAGAGGTATCAATGCCTAAAATAGGATCCAATATTTCCTTCTCCTCTCTCTTCTCTTCATTCTCTGTTTCATTTCCCTCTTTATCTATGTATTTCTTTGGTTCTAATATCTGTGTTTTTTTTATTTCAACCTCCATCTCCTCTACTTCTTCCTTATATTCAGCCCCCTCTACATCTTCTTCTACCTCTCTCTCCCTAAGACTAGAGTTATAGGTTTTTCATGTTTGGGTGGCTATGAAGGCTTACCTATCCATGTATATGAAGGAGGAACAATACATAGGGAGATTTAATATGCTCATAGCATCACTCACTATCATTTTGATAAGGCCATTATGAGCCAAATGCTAGTATTTCTTTTCCCTCACCTTTTTTCTCATGTATTTTATTGAGTTCAAGAGGAAATGAGGGATGCTCAATATTTTCTCTATAGGGAGTTCTCCTTGAAATATAAGTTCATTCAACAACCTAAAATGGTACCCATAGACTACACTAGGTGTGCCTTCATAGGAAATGAATTTCATGATATAGAAGGCTACCTCATCCGAGAGTTATGGAAGGATCTCTCTCCTCACTCCATTCGTGTCCTCAATGAACTCTTCTCTTGGCAGGAAGAATATTTTCTTGGATGCAATGCCTAGCATCCTTTCCTTAATCCACTTGACTCCTAAAGGAAAAGTGGTGGTTCTACAGATTATTTTAGGTGAAATTGTGATGGATAGGACCCTAACCATAGTGGTGTCTCTCTCCTCCGAGCGTGATATCATATCCAATTCAAAATCTCGAGTTATCTCCTCATCAAAACCCTTAAAAATCTCAAAGAAACAAATAAATCGGTAGCTCCTAAAAATCTCCATTATTTCAGGATGAAGTCTTATTATTTTCATAATAGTGGGCTTGCTTCGGTTAAATCCCCCTCCCATTTTTATGCTTGTGATAGGAAGGTGGTAATATGGTTTACGTTTTAGAGTTTTAATTGTGAAGATGTCTTAGAGATTATGGTCTCAAAAAAATTCATACTTCACTATTTAATTCCCAAATTATGATTGAATGTGTCTAAATTTCATCGATAAATTGCAATTTTGGAGGGTGGAAACCACTTAACTCTATCCTCTGGTGTTTTCGCCTGGGATATGGTAGCCATAGGAAGTAATTTCACCCAAATTTTATTGTGTATTTCTCTCCTTATCCCTATTGATCTTCGAGTGTAGTTTCATGTAGCACTTCAATTTTTCCTATAACACGAGGGTCCATGCAAGCTCAGACTTAGCCTTCAATAATACTCTTCTCTCTTATGGCTCCTATAACTTCTTGTGCTGCTACTGCTCTCAAAATTTTAAAAGGAGTGTGTATAATGAGCCATATCCTACCTTTATGCTACTTTTAACCGAATTTGGAGCGTGGTACTGAATTGTACTTGGCATGAGTTTTCCTCTTTGCGACCGTTTGTCCCACTCTAGTTAATCATTGAGCGAGCCTCGTAATCACCTTTTTGTCCTTGCCCTCTCCCCCTTAACTCATTTTAGTTGGCCAAGTTTCATTTAGACTTAAATTTTTCATTCCTTTTAACTTTACGAAGGTGTCCAAGTTAAATGGCCACCTTTTTTCCTTTTAAGTCTGGAGACCTCGACATTAAATTATTTTGATCATTATGAGTGCATATCAATAGGTGAAGGGCCATTATTGAGCCTACTTGGTGCTGGTGTGTTTCAGACAGGATCTGGTGTAGGGAGCTGGAGTTTGGTTTTGCAGACATGATCTTTCCCTTTTTATGTTTTTATATATTTTTTTAATTTTATGAGTGAGGAGCTTGTTTTATGACTTAGCTGCTTTTTTTATGAGTGAGTTTCTTAACATTTTATTTCGATTTTCTTCTTGCAGGTGATGCATGGAGGTCCTCAGGAACCATGGTTGTTTTTTTCACTTTCGTAGAGTATGTTCATGGTCCTCTGAAGCCATATTCTTCAACTTATCTTTATATTTTGTTCTTGTTGTGCCATATATATAATTGCTACAGGAAACTTTCCAACTTGTTGTAGCAACCTTATTTCTGCTTCTTCGGCCTCCAGATTACAGAGGAATGAATTGAAATGGTTTATGGAGTCTAGGGATGGTGTGATGAAAGGATTAGAGTGATGGAGAAGTAATGGGATAGTTCTCATGCCAAGGTATAAATTATTTAGCTACTAGTGGCACAACATAGGGTTTAGAGAGTAAATCCTTTTGCATGGATGGATGTGAGGGAAAGAATTAGAAGGTATAAGAAAAAAATAAATTAGCACGCTATTTTTGATGTTTATAAGCCTTTTATATATCTTATTTCATCATAAATAAGTTTCTTGTAGCATTTACAGTTTTTCTTGTAGTGCTACAGGAATCCTGCAGCTGCTAGACTTTCCTGCAACAATTAGAGTGAGGGAAAAAATGGAATTTTTTGCCTACACGTGAGGTAAAAATGAATGAATGGGTGCATGTTGGAGTTTTTCATGGAGTGTGTAAGCAGAGGAGAGGGATAAGTGAGGAAACAATTCTACTTTGGATCCAAAAGCCATCTTTGATAAATAATGTGTAAAACAAAAAACAAGTGAGTGCATGGGTATCATCTTTTTTCTTTTTTCTTTTCCTTTCTATTTTATTTTGTTTTTTATTTTTTAAGGTAGGTGGGATGAATCCATAAAGGTTTCAACCCAAAATTTTTCATTGGTTACCTCTAGGAGGTTTTCACCCAAGGAGTTTTTCTACCAAGGATCTTCTTCGGTGACTTCTTAAGTGATATCTCAGTATAATCTATGAACTTGGTGAATGCTACAATTGTGTTAAATAGAATTTGAATATTTCTTCAGTATACACTGCAGTGAAATCGTGGACATTTTTGGAAAATATTTTGGTGCTATAACACCTATAAGAACTCGGCTCCAAAATAATCTCAGTGCTTCTAAAAGGAAAGAGCTTGGTGTTAAATTAGTGGAGAAGATCTCAATGTTAAAGCACGGAGAAGCTCTCAATGTCAAGGTAGTGATAAAGATAGAGGTGGAAGAGGAGTCAAAAATATGACTATCAAAGGGAATGGTCTCTTGGTCTTCGAGTGGATATATAGGTCAAGGGTCATGGTCTTGTTATTCCTCTATTGGAATTTCTATAAGAAGAATTGATGCAGGTTTTCCTCTCAAAGAGTGAGAGGTTTTTGCCCTAGATTGCAAGATTAAATATTGTGTCTCTTATGTATTTGATAATTGATTTGATGAATAACATAATGATGTAATGAATATAAAATCTAGGAGAAGGAAGCATAAAGTAAATCAAAGGTAATTATCGATAACATAAATTTTAATAAAATCCCTGATTTCTAAACATGGTATGAGAAATATGGTGCTAAAATGAAAGGAAGGGAATTTAGGAGACACTTAAGGTACATTACACAAATCTCGGACATCCCACAAGACATCAGATGGGTTGACAGTAATACAATGAAAATAATTATCACTTAAATAGGTTCAGATACCTCAAACTTAATGGATCACAGTCTTGAGAAAATTATAGTACGGAGATCCTCAATTAAGATTGCATTCATGATCACAGTATGGATTGGTGTTATAACTATATGGCTCGATAATATTATAGTATGTTATTCTGGTGTGTTGAAAGTACTGCATGAATTTGGTGCTACTTCACTAAATATGATGCAAACACTATAATCTGAAGTAAAGTCACAGTGACGTTCTCTTGAGGAAATCATAGTGGTATAGTCTCGGTAAAGAAAAAATTTTAGTAAGACCTTAGATCATGAAATAGGTAAGAAATATCTCAGTGCTAAAATAAAAAGTTGTAGGAACAGTCACATTATATCAAAAAAATTTCTCTCCTTGCCACATTTGAAAATAGGGTTTGATAATATCAACAATAAAGTAAAGGATCTACATTAAAGTATATGATTATACCTCAAGAAGAAGTCTTTGGATCATCAATCAAATAAAGGTAACCAAAATTCCTCACCAAGAATATTATTGGATCCTATCAAAAGACCATAAAGTGCCTCGTCAAGATGAAAATATCTACAAAGAAAAGAAGTTTGAATAATAGAGCAGCAAGATCACATCATTTTGGAGATGCTTGAATTATTTCCAACCTGAATTCATTCACTACCAAATAATTTGAAGTATCTTGAAGGAAAGAAGGCATTATCAACTTCAAAATCTACAAGGAAAAGCCCTATCATTATATCAAGGATCTCATTCTTTTCCTTGAAGAAGATCAACCAAGGAAGCATCAATACATATTCTTCAACCACCATCAAAGTGAAAAAGGTGAATATTTCATATTCACATGTCAAGTAAGTATCTTTTATTATATAATTGAATTTGGTAAAATGATTTCATTTTTGCAAGAATCTCTAAGTTGGATGGGTCATCGAATTGTATTGCGTGTAAAAAGGAGGATACATATAATCCTGAAAGGAAGTGAATTAATTGGTCACATATATGGAAAATTATATGAAATAAATGTAGTATATAAATACGTGTAAAGGTATCAAGGCGCTCAAAGTATCCTTCTGAGATCATTCAAAGGTCCCTGCATTCCTATGTAGAAAGAGTGGAGACATCAAAGAGATATATGATAAGTTAGAATATATAGTCTATGAAGATGCAGTAATGAAGGTCATATCACTTAGACCTAATAGAATATAAACTATAAGATTTGGGAGAAATGAAAAAATGATAATCATGAATGTTATTACATGCAAGGTAACAAATATCCAATGGGAGAGGAAAGTTACCTAATCTAACAAATTGTGGCTTCTCTGCTAGAGAGAAGAAGACAATTTTACGGTAAGAGTACTGAAAGTTAAAGGAATCATACATTATAGGAAGAAAGCTCATAGTACCAAAATATTAAGGAAGCTTATGAAAAGGATATCTAGAAAAGAAGGATTATGAGATATTTACTATAATTAAGATAGTCTCCCTTACAAAATTTCTTGTCATAGCTCCTAGATATTTCATAGGGTATGCCTCTAATAAATAATAAGATGCAATATGGCATCATGAAATAATTAGAAGCAAGATCTTGTTACATAACCATAGGGAATAAGGAATGATAGTAGGAACTTAATACATATAAATAAAATATGAAGAGTATAACTCTTGTAAACCTCATTGTAAGGAAGAATTCATCCAGAACAAGGCTCATCCTACATCGAAAGGAAACATCTGCCCGATCACGAAATGTAAGATCCTCAAGACTCTATGACGGAATCCTCATCAAAGGGTTCATTCATCTAGAGGAAGAAAGTGTTTCATCATGAACTGCAACTTGTCGAATTCATTGGATGATGGTATGATGACATAAGAGATGAAGCAGATCAAAGGGTTGAATATTTTATCAATGAAGGAAACTTCTGAAAGAAGCCTAGATGACTTCAAGGTAAATGAGGTGTGTATGTTTTTATTTAATATTATAATGTCATGTCGTATGGTTTTATCTTGCATTTATCACTACTTCTATCTTGAGAAGCATGATCGAAGGAAAAATTAATCTCCTCCTATAAAATTTTGTCGAATCTCATGGCTAAGACCAGATTGAATCAATATAATATGTCCTCATATGAAATATCGGGTGGTTGACTACAATCAAGGAAATTTGATTGGAAGCTACTGGGAATGAAATATCTTAATAAATGAAGGAAGAGATCATGAGATATGAAACCATGATAAAGGAAATCAAAATCCATGAAAACCAAGAATACTTGACTAGGAACCATCCCAGAAATATATGGAAACCCTGATGGAAGTTTGGAAAAGGTAGAGACCCTTGAAAATGCATATCTTCAGGAGATGTGTCATCATGTTTGAAGGATGATGATACCTATAGGAACATGTCATGGTAAAATACCATCACAAAGGTATTTTTTATTTATGTTTTAATCTTTATCTTGAACAATATCTCGATGGGCTAATGTGGGGCTGCCAAAGAGAATATATCTTCCACCATTGATAAGCATATGGTAGGATGAAAAATTATTGAAGGAAATATGGTATGGAGATAAAAACATGACATGAAGCTAAGCCAGGTAAGAAGACTGATGGATCAATATCTGATGAAATGATGACATGACTCGTCGATGAAAGTGATGGATGGTTTTTGCACTATGAATAAGTCCTAGAAGACGAAGACCACAAAAAAGAATAAATTCATAACATTGAAGAAATGAGTTCTCAAAAGCAACTAAGTGTCCCATTATTCACACCGATGAAGCTACTACAATTCCCTTGTAACAATTACCACTAACCATTTTTTTTCTTTTTATACTAATTTTTGTGATTGTGTGCATTTTTTTTATTTTCCTCACTCACTAACTTCTATTTTGATTTATACTTTTCATATTTTTTTAATTCATTTTCTAGGTCCATTTATAAGACCCATTACTTACCTTTAACTCATATGTATCATACTACTTTTTCCCTTAGTTCATTATACACATCTCCCATATGTATTCTTTAAGGTACTTATGAATTTATAACATATCAATGTAATAATCCATAACCTACCAATATGAAATTAATCCACCACGAAGAACCTTAATCCCCTTTGATACCTATAACTCCACCAAAGGAATTGACAAGGTGGCGGCATGATTTCGTATCATAATGGAAAACTATTCCACCCTTTTGTAGCTTATAAATATTTACATATATACCATTTGGTTTAATGGTAAGCCTTTATAATTTTTTTCCTTTTCCAAGGAGTTCTATACTACAAATAAATCTCTTATTTGTATTTTATTATACATAATTGGTATTTCCCCCCTATTCAATTCCCTTTCAATTCTCTTCCCAAGGTTACACTTACCCTTATTATAACCTTATAACGTACTTACATACCATTATATTTAAGTTATAACTTACTATATATAGTTCTTCCAGCTATTATAATATTAAATTAAACCATGGTAACCTCTTACCATTTCTTCATTGGTATCATCGCCACATTATATAAGTTACTATATGAATGTTTATCATATCTCTATGTTTAATACAAATTATTCTACATATGGTGTATACCATATATCACAAAGTGATACTGAAATAAATGTGGAGCCATTCGTATTAACCTTTACCATATGTTCAAGGATTTATTTAAATATCTTGCAGAACTTTGACAGTTCATTTTTAATAACAATTTTACTCCCCCCCATGTAGCATTAACTCCCGTCCAGACTCTAATTGTTTAGTTTATCCCACTTTCATTGAGGATATTATATTCTATTTTTTCGACAAGGTTTAATATCTATCAACCAACGTCACATTAAATATATGGGATTTAAGATCATACCCTTCCTATATAACTCAGTGAACTCTGAACTATATATATATTTCACTTATGTTTCGTTTAGTTAAATCCAACCTCCCATTAACTCATATCGTCCTTCATTTACTTTCATCTCGATGTATTTTCATTTAATGGAAACTTAAATGTGTTTGTTGGATATGAACCACGTTAGTAATTGATGAAAGGATTGGCCCACTTGCAATTTACCTTTCCTCTGTACTTGTGCATTTCGATTTCCTCCACGAATTTATGGTAGTACGTTGAAATATTGACTTTCACATGGGCTTTGTAATGATGTCAAACACCTGTATGGTCAATCTACTACTTCATGAACGATGGATATTATTTCCATATATCCTAAATCCTGAATGCCTTCCTAATTTCATTTGCATTATTTCACTTATTCACACCTATTTCGATTTTTTTTCTCTTACCAGAGAGTGCACTGAGAGAGGGTTTCTCTATGTTGTTTGAGGGTTTACAGTTATGACCTTGCGATACGTCTTTGAAATTCATTTTTATTTTTCACCAGCTATTACATTGAAAAATCAGTTTTCTAAATGTCGACATGGGATTCAAGACACATATTTAGACCCTACCAAGGGTTTAGATATTTTGTCTTCTTACCCTTAATTTCTAAATTGTCTGTGTAATAGAACATAAAACTAACTATACCTACAATAGTTACGATTCTGTTATATATATATGACAACCCTTTAATTCTAATTTAGCATATTATTACACATAATTTATAAAATAACTAAATGTGTAAAACTTTCAGCCACAATTCATCAATTACAACCATATCTAACTACATTAGAATTACATAAAATATACAACAATATAAAAATAACCTCACATAATGTGCATATGAATCTAGTAAAGACTATTTTCCACCAAACCTTGAGCTTAATACACATCTCCCCCTGAGGAGAGACCAAATCTTCCACAAAATAGACAACCTCTTGTCTAACTAGGAATATGTTATATAAGCTTGCTTTCCCTCAAAAAATTTCCATAACTGCGTCAAGTTAATTAAGGATGTTGTTTTCCCTTAGCCTAGGCATTATTTAAAACTAGCTTTTCCACTTTCTAGTTTTATTCTTACCTCTTCTCAATAACTTTCCACTTTACTGGGGCTTTTATTAGATCTTTTTCTTTCATCTAATAAAATTCAATTTATTTTATTCTTCCCCAAGGTTTTTTGGAGAATTTTGAGAAAGTCTTCAGAATCTAATCCATCCTCATGGATTTTGACTTCCTCGTCTCAATTTACTCTGTCTTTACCTCATGGTATTAGTTCCACATTTATATATTAGTTTCCACTATTAATATATTTACATATTTTATTTCTGAGCCCCCCCTGGCCTTTATGTGTATTGACTATTTATAGAACGCTGAAAATAGGGATATTACATCCCTAATTAAGAGGGAGCTTACATACATTCCTTTATTGAATGGATTGGTCATCTCTGGTTAAGAGGGAGTGAAAATTATTTCATGTGCCTTGCACTAGAATAGGGCTAAGAGTTGTAAGTCTTAGTGAAGTCCATGAGGAGAGAGAGAGATAGACATATCATTCTGGTATTCACCTTGGAAGATGGAATGGAGGATTGGGTAATAATGTGGCATCTAATACTCTTTTAGTATGCATTATGGAACCCAAGATAAGAGTAGTCATGGAAGGACCAATATTATTTGAGTGTTGGGAATCCAAGAAAATAATATTCGTGGACATGCTTTGAGAGAACCCATGTGGGGTATGTTATGAGAGAGACAGTTCTGAAGGTGTCTAAAATCATTGGTATCACCAACATTGGGACTAAATATCTCATGCTGAGATGGATTTGTTAGTCAAGGCCTTGCACTATGACAATTTTGGCTGATATGATGCTACATAGATGGGTTACCAATACGATTCTTCCTATGAGAAATTGTTCAGATTCAGAATGACCAAGTACAATTATGAATGCCTCCCTAGTTAAGAGGGAGTTTTGAAAAGTGTAACTAGGTTCGGTCTCCATAATGACATGTAATTATGGTTTCTTGTAAAGAAGAACTTATGGAAAATAAAATGTATTTATTTTATTACTTGCATCGTGGGTTTCATGAGCAAGATTTTATTTATAGGTCAAAGAAATATTCATTATCTCTTTAGGATCTATCATCTTGTCATAAAGATAATTTGATTCATGTAAATTAATTCATGTTACACTTATAAGTTGTCTATTATCCCTCCAAAGACAAGCATAATCCTCGTGAAAGTCGGCCTCATAAATAATATGAGGAAATCCTCATGTCAACTTACAAAAATAAGACACATCGGTTCACTTTCTCATGTTAGACAATATTAATGGATGAATTACTATATAAAGAAGGTTAAGGTTTTTTCGTTTACATAGTGAGAAGATTCAGATTTCTCTGAAATTCTCTCACTAGATAGCAAAGATACTGTTTGGATTACTTATTTATGGTTCGGTTCTCATCAGAGATCCAATTTCAGGTACATTGCCACATTATGTTACAGTATATAAATTCTTGGGACAAACTTAGTTATGGAACTCGGTATCATGGTGATAAATGAACATTCAAGTGCTATCTTAGTGTGATGTGCCAACATCTTGAAGGTTGTAGTTATGTGAAAGAGAATTCTGAAACCTATTTAGTATACATCACACTGAAAATGTGGAGAAGTTTGGACCACAATTAACTCCTATCACTATTAGAATATGTAGGTGCCAAAATAATCTTAGTGCTGTTAAAAAGAAAGAGCTTGATGTAGTGTTAAAGTGAGGAGAGGATCTTGGTGTCAAGGCAGTGATGATGATGTTAGTGGAATAGGGATCAACAACAGGGATATCAAAGGAAATTCTATCTTGGTCTTGGAGTGGCTAAATAGGTCAAAGGTCATGATCTTGGTATTTGTCAATTGGAATCTCTATAAGAAGAATTGATGCAGGTTTTCCTCTGAAGGAGTGAGAGGTTTTGGCCCTATCTGGCAAGCCTAACTATTGTGTCACTTGTGTATTTTATAATTGACTTGATGAAGAACATAATAATATAAATAAGATAAGAACTAAGATAAATAAGCATAAAGTAAATCACAAGTAATTACTAAGAAGAGAAATTTTAATAAAAGCCATAATTTCTCAACATACAGAGGACATGTGAATATACGCACGATATGTGAATATAGGGATATTATAGAACTTACACACAACTTCTATATATTATTAGATTTTGTAGTGCATACAAAGAATATATGTGCATATATGGAAGTTTCCCATATATGTAAGATATGCGCATATACAGAAGTTGCCCAAATATAGAGGATATGTGCATACACAGAAGATATGCACATAGGGAGTTTGGCATATATGCATATTATGGAATTTGGACAATACTTACGTATATGTGCAGCTTCTGTATATCAATTAGAGAAAATTTCAGCCTAAAAGTGCCCATGAAATTTTCACGTAATTTCCATGTCATAATATGTAAGCCAATCAAAATCTTTTAAATTTAAAAAGAGGTACATGTCCTAAATAATTTTAAATTGTTTAATTTTGGTATCCATGAAATATTTTATTTTTAATTAGGTATCGATAAAATATTTTATTAATGTTATCTACCAATCTTACCAATAACCATGGCCAAAAAGACAACAAAAAATTAGTTAAATATAAAATATAAATATAGACAATTATAGTTAAATGTAAAAGAGTTAAATAATTAAAAAGTAATTAAATATAGAATGTAAAATATGAATTATTAAATAGTTGAAAAAAAATATAGTTATATTTAAAGAGTTAAGGACAAATTACTAGATTACCTCCAAAAATATAAAATATATAATTAAGTATAAGATAGTTAAATACAAAATAGTTAAAAAATGTATTCCAAAAAGGAAAAATTACCAGATTCCGGCCAAAAATATAAAATATATAGTTAAATATAAAATAGCTAAATAGTTAAATATATTTTAATATAAAATAATTAAATAGTTAAAAGAATGGATTCAAGAAAGGAAAAATCACCAGATTCTGTACAAAAATATAAAATATATAATTATTAGGAATTTGGCTTCTGTGATCCATAAAATGTGTATAAAATATTTTGGTGAAAATCGCATCGAAGTAAATTTGTCGACCCATTTTGAAGTAGCTAGTGTGGTTCATCATCTTCTCCTGATGATGAACCACACTAGCTCGTTCGAAACATGTCGACAAAATTCACTTTGATGTGATTTTCACCAAAATATTTTATGCACATAAAATATATAGTTAAATATAATATAGTTAAATACATTTAAATACAGAATAGTTAAAAATGTATTCCAAAAAGGAAAAATTACAGTGACGAAAAAGTATATTTCGGGTGAAATTGATGAAAAATAAATAAATAAATCTATTCAATTACATTCAAAATATAAATATTAAATTATACAACATTTAATTTTTTCATAATAAATAAATAAATAATATGAATTAATAAATAATAAGACAACTATTAAATAATTTTTAATTATATTTCATACCCGAGTCAAACTAGCTATTATTTTACAACAGCTAGTTGGAGCTCTCATTTTCTAATTAAATGAGTTCCTTGATCAGATTCCTCATCTTGTTTTGATGATGAACCACACTGGCTCGTTCGAAACACGTTGACAAAATTTTCGTTCATGTGATTCATTGAAAGACACTATTATGGATCACAGAAGCCAAATTCCTAAAAATAAAATAAAATAAATAATTAAATATAAACTTATCATTAAAAAACACAATAAAAAGTAGTTAAATATAAACTATATATACATAGTTAAATATAAAATATAAATATATATAGTTAAATTTAAATATAAAAAATATATATACAATTTTTGTAATAAAAGTGCGATACATTGAGGGATTTCGATAAAAGTAAAAAAATAGAAATACTATATTAAAAAATTGTATTGAATTTTGTGCTAATAAATATTGTGGAACATAGATAAAATTAAATTAAAATAAAAAATGTCTACATGGCTTTTTTTATTAATTTCTTGATTTTTCATTAGGAGGTCACTTTTAGACTGAAATTTCCTCTAATATGATAGATCGATCAATTTTGAATACAAATACATGAATTTATATTTATGTTTATAAAAACATCTTAATTGAATTTTGAATTCTCGATGTCGATTTGATGTTATATTCTATCAATATTATATTATATACATACCGAAGTTGAATATTTAATGAGGTTGAAGTTGTGCACAACTTCGTTATATGCCCATATATAGAAGTTATGTATATACGTAACTTGCACATATCTTCCATATATGTGCATATATTTTGTATATTCACATCTACGAAAGCTAAGAATATATATAAGTTGTGCATAACTTTTGTAATATGCCTACGTAAGTTTCTATATATATGCATATCCTCCGTATATGTGTATATTTCGTATATGTACATATCTTCTATATATGAGCATATACAGAATGTATGCACATATATGGAAGAATCACATATACTGAAGATATGCATATTTACAAAATTTGCGCATATAGACAATTTGTGCATATATGGACATGTGCATATCTTTTGTATAAGCAAATATCCTCTCCTCAAGCTCAAAATCAATATATACACATATCTTCTATATATGCATGTATGACAACCCGCATATATTTTGTGCCTATACTGACTAAGAGAAAATATGGAAGAAAAACATATGTAAAAGTCATGTGAATATACAATTTTTTTGCATATATTAAATACATGCACATATATGAACCCTATGCATATATTGAGGTTGAAATTTTGCAAATTTTTTTTATATGCATATACAGAGAAGTTGTGCACATATGGAAGATATGCACATATGTGGAAGTTGTGTATATACATAAGTTGAAATTGTGCATGCTTATGTGCATATATGGAATATATGTGCATATATAGAATATATTTTCATATATGAAAATTTCACATATACAGAAGATATATTTATAAACAAAATTCAAGAATATACAAAACTTGCGCATATACAAAAGCTATGAATATATGGAAGATATATGATACAAAATATGTACATATATAAAATTTGCGCAACTTTTGTATTTGCACATATTTTGTATATGTACAACTTCTGTATATGAGGATATCCTCCATATCTACACATATCATCCGTAAATGTGCATATATGTGCATGTGTAATATCCCTGGCATAAGCCACCATAAAAACTGTAGTAAAATGAGGGTTGTTAAATAATTAAATATTATCAATTCTTATATTAATATTACATGAAGTATATTCTTGTAGTTATCAATTATAACAATATAGGAAGAAATATTTCTTAATTATTATATTTAGAAAATTTCATATTCTTCTATAGAGATAAATTATATTTTGAAGTTGGTATCTTTTATGAGTTTCAGAAATAATGAGTAATAGTTTTGGAAAAACTATGTATAAGTGATATTTTTCTCATAAGGAAAAAGTAAATCTACCTTTAAAATAAAATCATGAGAGATTTATGGAGTGATTTTTTTATTTAGTAAAAATTAGTTTTATGGGTGCTTTATGGAATGCTTTTAAGATTTAGAAAAACCATTCCATTTTATTAATTTTATTTATGGTAAACCTATGAGAAAAATAGAAGAGGTCCAATGAGTGAATACATGGATAATGGAGCCAAGGAAGAGGAAGAAGGGATTCGAAGCATGCATAAAAAGATAAGTAACTATGTTCTTTGAAAATTCTTTTGTTTGCACATGGGGCATGATGATATAATAATTGAATTTATTTGCAAGAAAAAGCTCATATGATAAAGAATCAAGATTATTTCTTGAGAAAACCTCTATATAATTTCCTGGATAGAGGAATAAGTGTTTTATTCATTTATTTCTTAGAATATTTTGTGTGTTTTGAATTCATAAAATATTTTCATGGCTAAATAATTTTATGAATTCGATGATTTATTGAACAATAGGGTCCAAATATGCCTTTATATCTCCCAAACCAGGATAGATATGTGGAAAGTGAGAGGTTTTAATAAAAGAAGAATTTATGACTAGAATCCTCTTTCATATTTAAAAAATTATTTTATCGGGTCTTGAAAATCGTGTCCAACATTCATGACAAAAAGAGAGAATTATTTAATATTTAAATCTAGAAAAATGAGCTGTAAATATTCGTTCGAATATTCTGAACCATGACATCTGTGAAAAACTAGAGAGAGGTTATTTTTAATGAACCCATTACAAACAAAAACCTCTTTGTATTTTCAAAAAATAGTTTCCATTTATTTGGAAACTGTGTCCAAAGTGGGAGACAAAAATATGAAATTATTTAATATTTAAATGTGGAAACATGGGCTAAAAATATTCTTTCAAATCTTCAAAACCGTAATACCTGTGAAAAAAATGAGACAGGTTATTTTTAATAATCCTATTAAAAAAAAATTCTTTTGGGTTTCCCAAGTTCGTTTCCATATGTTCAGAATCCGCGTCCAAAGTGGATGGCTAAAACAGGAAAAAATAGAGTAAAACATAGTGCTTCTATTTCGTTTTTTCAATCAGATAAAAATAATTGTTTATGTGCATATAGACATAATAATTCTGTCGATAATCCTTTAAAAGGAATTAATTTATTTCATTTAATAGATTACCAATTATGTTCTCATGATGCATAGGCAATAAAAGTTTGAAGAGAAATATTGGACTCTTGAAAAGAGTATGTGATTACTTGCAGATGAATAATTATCTAGTATATTTGATCTACTAGAATTTATTATATTATTTTACATGAATGAGGAGATTGAGTCATGCAAAAATATATAAATAACTATTGTGAGAATTACTTCACATAAAACATTTTTATAAAAGGCAATTGGCTATTTTATTTGAGAAGGATTTGTTATTCATGTTATTTACCGAGGAAATATTACAAATCTCTCTCATGTGTGAAATGATAAGAAAATATTTTGTATTTCATGTATAATATCGAGTGATTTAGCTATCTTTTGGAAAAAGAATAATTAGGGTGTTAAATTCCTTGGAAGATATATATATATATCCATGGAAGCATTTATTGTGTTAGAACCCTTCAAAAAGAATATAAGGAAAAAATATATCCTTGTATGAGTTATTGGATTAGATTCTTGGAGAGGAAAACTAGTAATCACATGCTTTATTATGCAATATTATTTAGAGAAACATATGTGCTTGCATGCATGGAAAAGACATAGTTTTGGGTATTAGATTTATAGAGAAAAGGAAGATGCAATCACATAATATTGATTGTGTTACCCTTCTTTTGGGAAAAATAATATGTATTTTACAAAATTAAAGAGATTAAATATGGTATTAACTTTGTTTTGGGAGAATATTATGCATAGTTATTGGGTTAGATATTTTGGATGAGTATGAAATGTCCCTTTGCATGCATTAAAGAATAAATGGTATGTGTTTGTTCCCTTGTAAAATAAATGTGATTATTTTTCATGAAATATTTATTTTGTTTCCTTTGGAAATAAATAAATGTTTTACATGCAAGAAGAGCAGGCTATGTTATTGGATGCACAAAATTATAACTAGTATGTTAGCTTTGTTTGAAATAAAACTGATGTTTTCATACATAATAACCACTGTGAATAGCTCTTGTGTGGAAAATATGTTTCTGGAAAATAAAATGCATTCACATCCATAAGTATAGAATCTATCGCATTAATATGTTTGGAAAAGAAAACATAAGAGTAGGCAGAAAGGAAATTTCTTATTGTAATAGTTATCTTGAAAAATTGTTATGCATTTGCATGAAAAATATTATTATATAGTATGTTAGATTTCCTTTGGAAATAATATGAAAGTGCATGCAATATTTTGTTAGAGTTTGTTGGAAAGATGAGGCTTACTATTAATTTATTTGTTACTAATGCATGTGAAATAATGTTAAATAAGGCATTTAATGTCAATTTGGTTATGTTTTTATGCATGCACACAAATATTTGTGGAAGTGTCACAAGTAAATATTGATTATTGGTTTATTAGTATTTTATCTAATCATGATATCAAGTGTCTTGACGAAAAACGTGGCAGGAAAGGAGGGTGACTTGAGAAAATGATTGTTCAAGTTTAACATTGTGGAAGATAAGGATTTATTAGTCCATGAAAGTTTATGAGTTCCAATTGTAGGATGACCACTGAAGGAAATGCTGAGATTCAACAAGATGATGAGCTTAGTGAAAAGATTCACCTTCACTAAGTGGGCCCATAGGATATTTTTGGCGCAAAGTCTATTTTTAGACATGTCGGTCATATTCTATGAGTTGCAGGATTTCATTTGTGGATGGTTGGTCAAGTTGGAAAAAATAGATGGACTTTTATTTTTATACATTGGGCGGAATCTATTTTTATATTTCCAATCTAAAAATATATATGCCAAATATTATTAACTCTTAATAATATTTTGACTCTAAACGTTATCTTATTCTGTTGGAGCACTTCAGTTAAGTACACAGATGTGGCACAGCAGCTGATAGAAGGAATTACACTATTCCTGAGGGTTTACTGGAGCTAATGCATGAGGACTTCAATTAGAACTCATGTGATGGAGTTTTGTGGAGTTATAGAAGTAGTTGGTGGAGTTGTATTTAGTTTAACTCAGTTAGACTCAGTTGAGCTAGTTTTATCTAGTCTAATTGATTGATACACTAGTGAGAGTGGTGTGAATTAATTAGTTAATTAATTTAATAAATAATAACTCATTAATCAACTGAATAATACATCAGTTAACTACAGTGCATGGCATATTCAGTGGAGACCAGTGGAGAGGTAGGTGACTATCAGTTGTGTCTATAGGGATGCATTGATTGCATCCAAAACTGAGTGGAGATGCCAATGAAGATTGCGCAGTGCAAGTTTGGTGAATTCAAGTTCATTCAGATTCATTCTTCAGTAGGGATTGTGCAGTAGAGGTAGGCTAGCAGGTGGCAAAGATTGGTGCATGGATTTGCAAGATCGGGCCTGATTAGTGTGTAGCGATTGTATTGTACTGAGAGCTTGATATGATCATCTTTGTATGAGGATTGTTACATGATCTCTATGACATATATTATATACAGATAGTTTGGGTTTTTAGCTTCAGGCTTTCCCGTTAAAACACTGTGTTCATATGTGTGAATTTTTATGGTTTCAATGTGTGCATGCAATTGATTTAATTTCCGCATATGATGATCAATAGTAGAAGAGATTCTGTATTGTGCATGAAGTTGAAATAGTGTGTGATCAGGATAATCTTGGATGTATAACACATAAGTTATATAATTTCTACATGGTATCGTAGCGATATTGGATTAGTTACTACAATTATTGAAGTTGTTTAGTTTAGCTGTGAATTCGAATTATAGTAAGTTGTGTTTGTTCTGCCATTCATTGAAATGTATTTCAATCGATTGCATTTATATTCCCTTAATGGTACTTTGAGCTCTATTGCATGGAAGGACAGGATGGAGGCGGTGCTGGATGATAATGGGTTGAAGGATTTCATAGATATTGATATTCCAAAGCCTGGTTCTAGTGATGCAGCCACACTTGACGCATGGAAAAAGAAGGTAGCGAAGTGTCAAAGAATTCTGTTGGAAGGTGTGAAGGATCACATAGTGTCCATCCTTCACGGTAAATCTACTCCATTCTTAATGTGGAAATAGCTCTGATGACTAGTCACAGCAAGTGACCAAAGGAAGCTGGCACTTAAAAACAAGCTCTAATATAAAATGGAGAAAAGCATACATACCAAAATACTGCCACCTAAGTTTGTCCACCCAGGTAAGGATGAGTCGGGAAGTGTGGGGGTATCAGAGAGAAGAGGACTTTATGAGCTGGCCTCCTTTAAGCCCAAGAGTTGGCATTAGCTGAGACCTCCTGTCAATGTCGGAGGAATTCCACCAGATAAGAAAAGAACCTAATTATCTCAAAGAGGGGACAGGCGGGGAAAATAGTGGATGGATCTTCATTGAAGAATGAAGATAAAGAAAAATGCACTTTGGCTGCCAAAGCAAGGAAATGGAAGGGAAAGAAAAATCCTTCTCAATCTGGTGTGAAAGGCATTAAGTGGGACTTGTCCAAGGTGAAGTGCTTTCACTGTCACCAACACGGACATTATGCCACTAATTGTCCACAGAAGAAGAAAAATAAGTAGGCTACTGGATCTATAGCTAGAGAGGCCTTAGTCTCGTAGTTAGAGCTGGATTTTTCACTGATCGCATGCTTGGTCTCAAGTGTGATGGGATCAGTGTGGTTTCTTGACAGTGGTGCGTCTTTCCATATGACCGGAGACAAAGATTTGTTTAGTAATATGGATGAAAAGGATCTTGGAGTGCACATCGATATGGGCGATGATGGTAGATACAATGCAACTGGTATCAAGACCATTTCCTTTGAGAGGGAGTCTGCTAAACCTTACATATTGAAGGATGCCATGCATGTTCCAGGATTGAAGAAGAATCTGATCTCTATGGCGATGTTAGAAGACAAGGGCTATGATGTTGTTTTTAGCGAGGGAAACGCTTTCGTGTTGGGGTAGAAACAACCTCTCGTGAAACTCAGAGGGATAGGTTCATACAACTTTATCAATTAAGGAGGTATATGGCTGCCTAGGAATGGCAAGAAAAGGTAGAGTGGTGAAATGGATGAGGGTGAGTTGTGGCACAGGAGATTGGGCCATATTCACCATGGCGCTTTGAAAATTTTGCAGCAAATTTCTACTGGACTTCCCAAGGGTACTCTTGCGCAGTCAAATCAGTGCAAAGGATGTACAATGGGTAAGTTTGTGAAGACCATCTTTCATGAGAAGGAGAACCGTGCTTCGGTGATCCTGGAGAGAATTCACACAAACGTGTGTGGACCTTTCTCGGTTTCTTCAACAACAAAACAAAGGTATTATGTGATTTTTGGTTGGGCGACCTTTCTGTATGTTAGATCTTCATTATGAAGAAGGGCAGATAATTTACCTCAAGAGTTCATGTTTCAATATAATGAGTCAGAAGGTAGAAAGCTCTAAGGAGCAATAATGGCAGAATATCTAGAAAATTCAAAGAATTTTGGCAAAAAGTAGAAGGAATTCAAAGAGAGCTCATAATGGCCTCATAAACCACAAAGTGGAATGGGCTCAAGGAGAGAAAGAACAGAATTGATTGTAGATTTTGCATCATAAGGCCATATATGATCAGTGTTCTTCCTGTCAATAATTTGCATAAAGATAAGACAAGGCTTGAGCATAAAATTATTTTCCTCATAGAGTACTTGGCATGAGCAACACCTAAAGAGGCATTTTCTGGTAAGAAGCCTGATATTTCTCATTGAAAATTTTTGGCTCACCTGTTTACATTCATGTGACGAAGGATGCCAGGAAGAAGCTGGAGCCGACCACAGAGGTTGGGATATTTGTGAGGTACACAGAAACACCCCACAATTATCGTGTGTATTTGCCAGATAGTCGGATGATTGTCATGCGACGGGATATCAAATTTCATGAGGAGAAAGCCATGAAGTTGTCGCTTGAGAGGGAGCTACACTTGCATGCAGAGGAGGAGCTACTTGTTCCTAAAGATGAGCCTCAGGATGTGGATCAGCCACAAGAGGAGGTTCACCAGTGAAGAACCACCACAAGCAACATCGAGGTGAAGCGACTAGAAGCCGAGAATCGAATTTACGGTGCTGCTAGAATGTAGGAGCACCACATCACAACATAGTGCAGACAAACACCCGACTGATTTACTGCTGGACACATGGCTCTTGCGAGCAAGTGTATCGTGACAGAGCCATCCTCTTTTGAGGAAGCTGTGGAGGACCCCGCATGGGTAGATGCCATGGTGGAAGAGTATGATTTGATTGTCAGAAACAGTGCATGGGAGATTGTCCCGAGGCCGGAAGGGAAATCAGTGGTGGGTTCGAGATGGATCTACAAACAGAAAGTTGTTACGGGAGCATCCAGGTGCTATAAGGTGCAGATTGCTGCCCGGGGTTTCGCCGCATCGAGGGGGACGGAATACAACAAACTTTGCACCTATCACAGTATTCTTTCCATACATGGCCTCCAACCTGCTTCAGTGCGATGGGTTTGCAGCGCGAGGAGTTCCATCCTCCAATTTTTCTCAACGGAGTCATTGAGGAGGAGGTGTACATAGAGCACTTTGAAGGATTGGAAAATCTTCAATGCTGATTCGCATGTGTGTAGGCTCAAAAGAGCACTGTATGGGATGAAACAAGCACCTTGTGCTTGGTTCACATGGATAGATAGTTATTTCACCAGATTTGGATTCACCAAGAGTGAGGCGGATTCGAACCTATACCAGATTGTGGTGGAGGGTAAGTTGGTGATCATTTTACTTTATGTAGATGATTTGATACTAATAGGTGATGAACTGTTGATACACTCATACAAGGTAGATCTTTCAAAGGAGTTTGAGATGAAGGACTCGGGTCTCCTTCATTATTTCCTCAGATTGGAAATTTGGCAGTGGAAGGGTGGATTGTTTGTGTCTCAAGGAAAGTATGCCCGAGAGATACTGGAGATGTTTCACATGCAATGCTTCAAGCCTATCGACACTCCTCTTCTTGGTGGTCAGAGGAAAGAGGATCCTACATCGGCAGAGGTAGTGGATGCCACTGTTTATCGACAGTTGGTTGGTTCGCTCATGTATATAGCTAATACATGACCGGACATATGTTATGCTATTAACCAGCTTTCAAAAGCTATGGTTAAGCCTACCAAGATATTTTGGAAGGTAGGAAAGCATGTCCTAAGGTATCTCAGGGTTACATCGGGATATGGATTGTGGTATAGATAGTTGGATGAGTTGAAGCTACATGGTTTCATGGATGCAGATTGGGTAGGGAGCCAAACGAATAGAAACAACACATCTGGAGGGATATTCAGTATCAAGTCTACACCATTTTCTTCGTACAGAAGGAAAAAAAGATCCGTGGCACTCAGTTCAGTGGAGGCCAAGTACATGGCAGAAAATTTGGTTGCATACGAGGCTATATGGATGAGGTAGATCCTGGTCGGGTTGTTCGGTTCACACTTGGATCCTACTGTGATATATTTTGATAATTAGAGTTGCATTAAACTCTCGGTTAATCCAGTATTTCATGATAGATCTAAGCATATTGACATAAAGTACCATCATATCAGATATTTTGTGCAGTGGAAGATCATGTTGCTTTCTTACGTTCCTATGGAGGATCAAGATGCAGATATTCTGACGAAGGCGCTCACCAGGAGCAAATTCGAATACCATAGAGACAGGATCAGGGTGGCAGATAATCCCTATATTTTTGAGAGGGAGTTTTGAGATTCAACAAGATGATGAGATTAGTGAAAAGAGTCGCCTTCACTAAGTGGGCCGACAGGCTATTTTTGGCACAAAGTCTATTTTTAGACTATGTATATTTTTAGACATGTCGATCATATTCCATGAGTTGCAGAATGCTATTTGTGGATGGTTGGTAAATTTGGAAAAAATATATGGACTTCTTTTTTTAGACATATTGGGTGGAATCTATTTTTAGATTTCTAGTCTAAAAATAGATATGTCGAATATTATTAGCTCTTAATAATATTTGGACTCTAGACATTATCTTATTCTCTTGGAGAACTTCAGTTAAGTGCACAAATGTGGCACAGCAGCTGACAGAAGGAATTACTCTATTTCTGAGGGTTTACTAGAACTAATGCATGAGGAATTCAGTTAGAACTCATGTGACAGAGTTTGGTGAAGTTATAGAAGTAGTTGGTGGAGTTTTATTTAGTTTAACTCAGTTAGACTCAGTTGAGCTAGTTGTATTTAGTCTAACTGATTGATAAAATAGTGAGAGTGGTGTGAATTAATTAGTTAATTAATTCACTAAATAATAACTCATTAATCAACTAAATAATACATCAGTTAACTACAGTGCATGGCAGTTTCAGTGGATACCAGTGGAGAGGTAGGTGAAAGAGCAAGTGTGACTATCAGTTATGACTATAGTGATGCATTGATTACATCCAACACTTAGTGGAGATGCCAATGAGGATTTCACAGTGAAATCTTGGTGAATTCGAGTCATTCAAAGCCATTCTTCAGTAGGGATTATGCAGTAGAGGCATCGTAGCAGGTGGCAAAGATCGGTGCATCGATTTGCAAGATTAGTGTGTAGCGATTGTATTGTACTGAGAGCTTGATATGATTAGCTGTGTATGAGGATTGTTACATGATCTCTGTGACATATATTATATACAGATAGTTGAGGTTTTTAGCTTCAGTCTTTCTCGTTAAATAGCTATGTTAATGTGTGTGAATTTGTATGGTTTCATGTGTGCATTGCAATTGATTTAATTTCCGCATGTGATGATCAATGGTGGAATAGATTATGTATTGTGCATGAAGTTAAAATAGTGTGTGATCAGGAGAATATTAGATAAATAACACATAAGTTATATAATTTCTACAGGAAACAATTTGACAACAAAGATGGAGATTGAGGATCCATGGGAAAATGGTATCATGATGATTGCAATAGACTATAGCTAGTTATGTTTCATTTAAGATAATTTTCCTATGTAATTTTTTTGAAAATGGTCAGGGGATGAAATCCCTTATAACCATTAAGTGAGGGTGAAAACCCTCATGAGTGTCTGATAATAAAATTAAAAATTTGTTTGTTTTCACCCTACGGAGTTTTCACAGTGAATTGGTGTCTAATGATGTAATTTTTCATTGTGTCATTTTAATTAATTAAATTTATTTCATGATGTGATGTTTATATTATCAAATAAATGATTTACTAATTGAGTTAAAATGATCATGGGGTCGACATAATTATATCAGGAAATTTAAGAAAATATGCTACAAAAAGGAGACTTAATGGTTGTGTAAATCACTATGACTTTTACTAAATATTTCTCTAGCTGATGATGATGGAGATTCTAATGTATAATGAGGTAATATAGAAAGTAATTTTGAAAGTTACACATTGGTAAATGTTGAAAAAATTTCCTAACTCCATGCATTTTCCTGCAAGTTTACCGGGGTATGTTAAAAATAGTATTAAAGAAAAAGGTTGAAATACAGGTGCCTTTTGGGAATCATTAAGAAAAAAAAGTAAAGGTATGATGCTAGTGAGCATCATCCTAGGTATGATTCTAATTGTACTTGTAGTAAAATGCAATTAACATGATATGCATGATGCATGATTAATGACCACATTAAAGAGTAGATAGTTATAATGTTTATTTAAATTTTATGCTCATTAAATTTTAATATGGATGTGGATAAAAAATAAAAAACTTCATATTCACCTATGAACAATCTTGAGCACTCACTGGTTATAATGTGAATTAATTACCAACCTTTTCATGCATAATATTAGAACAACGATTATGGTGCATAAGAAAAAAAGGGGAAAAACATGACTAAAGTCATAATGCACTGCTTATAATAAATGAATGCATGTATGGTTTTTGTGAGAAACAAATAATTTAGAAGTTGTGGTTAACCCCAAAGAGGACAATGGAATCTTGTAAAAAAAAAAACAAAAAATGAACGAACCTCTTTAGTTGTTATAAATAATAAAT
This sequence comes from Pinus albicaulis, assembly GCA_034641835.2. Taxonomy (NCBI): domain Eukaryota; kingdom Viridiplantae; phylum Streptophyta; class Pinopsida; order Pinales; family Pinaceae; genus Pinus; species Pinus albicaulis. The sequence goes on from CM076580.1 coordinate 620,482,166, forward strand.
GAGAGAAGTAGAACTCACATAGTCAACTTAAAGTCAATGAAAATCTCATAGTAGCATAATTGTGGGTTTTATTTCTTCATGTAGAGTTGTAGAGGAAAGTTTGCATTCCTTGTGTTTGAGAAAAAGTGGTAAATGAGGTCCAAAGTTTTTTTTTTAAATAATTGCGTATGTGGGAGTTTTGGATGTGATTCATCTTAACATCAAGGGGTAGTCATACCTTGAGATCGTGTAACCCCCATGTTGAATCAAAGAAAAAGTTATGTTTAGACATGGATCTATAATTTGGTCGAATTTTCTCATTAGACACTCCTGTAGGGATTTTTGGTTGTGTTGCTTGGCAGAAATTTTACCATTGATGATATTAATACGCTTCATTTTATTCTTTAAATCTAGTTTTACTATCTCTATAATAGTTTAAACATATTTATGGAAATTTATTTCATGTACAATAACTAGTTAAAACTCCTCAATCATGGTATATTGTATGCATGGAAACTATTTGTTAGAATGTCTCATTGACTGTAGATTGCATGCCTGCAAAGTATTGTTAAAATTCGTCAATGGTTGTCACTTACATGGCTACAAGTTAATGGTAAAGAAAGAAAAAAAATTACATTTTTTGTCCTAGTGTTCAATGGGACTATTATTTCTCTATAATACAGATGGTTGGTAAGGTTACACCTTAAATAAATTATAATGTTATGTTATGCCAAATATGTTAATATAATTTTTCTAAGTTGCATGATTGTTATTATGTGGAAATTTAAAATGCATACCACATATATTAGAGGTGATGAATTGTTGTCAATGTGCTTTGACAAATTCTAGTACCTGGGTTTAGGGTCAAGTATAGATGCATGGTGTACATAAATGATCCTTTTGCCTTACTGATAATATGAAAATGGAAAATTATGTACATTACAATGGATTTTTAGACATTCTATTTCTATTGGATTCAATGGATATGGAAGCCATTATGGGGTTGATGTGATGATGAAATATTTTATTATTGAGTTAATGAATACATTTGTTTGAGTACTCATAAAATAGCTCTAGAGTTTTAGAAGACTTCTTCCCAGGTTATGAAAAGCTATTGGTGGTTGAGTTCAAGATGGACCTTCCCTAAAATTCTCCTAAAAATTCCTAAGATAAAATAATAAAAAATAAAATATTAACATAACGGGAGAAAAATATTATGTTAATCACTTAGTTGGAGATAAATACTAAGTGGGTAAAAAATAAATCACATCAGGAGAGAAAGGCATTATTTAAATAAAAATAATAGTATCTTTTGCGTAAAATATAAAACAAAAAGGCCTAGGCAAAAGGTCAGAACACCTTAAAGTAAGATGATGCTAAAAATTCGCTGGGAAGAAAGAACCAAGGAATCAATGAGGTTGTTAATTCTAGTGGCAAGTAGATCTTAGATCGGCGAGGAACTATTGGATATAGTTCATGGTTGGGTGGAATATGCTTGGGTCCTCAATAATTCCCAGAAATTAAGTACGGTTAGATGAAACTATATCTATGTTGTATTATTTATTTCAAAATGATCTAAAGATGTTGGATGTTACTATAGACTGTAAATTTTATGTCTCAAAGTTGTTTCATGTGTTATTGTTTTTCATGGATGATATATTAATTTATCTAAGCAAAATTTTTGATGAAATAGGCTGTCTTTGTAGGTTTTTATGAGAAAATGAACATGTTAGAAATGACTTATCTATATGGATGCATAGAGGAAATAAATTGAAATAGATATGCAACTGAAATAATTCATGTTAGATAAAATAATGAGTTATTTAACTCTAAATTCTTGACAGACTAGAAGAAAATGACTGGAGATAAATGCCTTGAGTTTGAATTTTGACTGAAATTAATGTGGGAGATAAAGATAGTAATTTGCAAACAATAGTAGTGGGAAAGAAAGAGTAGTGTAACTCCTAAATAAACTACAAATGCATTTGATAGAGTTTTTATTATAGTTTTAATGATTAAAGGGCTAGTATTCCTTGAGTTTTTGTGGAAGTATTATGATTGAAATATTATTTTACATTGCCTAAATAATTGGTAATGAAAAGTAAAGTTTAATGCTCCAACAAGAGAAGAACATTGAGGATGATGTTCTCTTTATTGGGAGAGTATGTAATATCCTTGGTGTAAGCCACCATAAAAACTATAGTAAAATAAGGGTTGTTAAATAATTAAATATTATTAGTTATTATATTAATATTACATGAAGAATATTCTTGTAATTCTTAATTATAAGAATATTGGAAGAAATATTTCTTAATTATTTTACTTAGAAGAATTTATATTCTTCTATAGAAATAGATCATATTTCCAGGTTGGTATCTTTTATGAGTTTTAGAAATAATGAGTAATGGCTTTGGAAAAAATATGGATAAGTGATATTTCTCTCATAAGGAAAAATAAAATATACCTTTAAAATAAAATCATGAGAAATTTATGGAGTTTTTTTATGATTTAGGAAAGATAATATTTATGGGTGCTTTATGGAATTATTGTAATATTCAGAAAAGCTATTCCATTTTCCTAATTATATTCATTGTAAGCCTACAAAATAAATAAAAGAGGGAATGAGAGAATACATGGGGAATGGATCCAAAGAAGAGGAGGAATGGATTCCAAGCATGTATCAAAATATAAGTAACTATTTTCTTTGAAAATTATTTCGTTTTCATATGGGGCATGATGATATAATCATTGAATTTATTTGCAAGGAAATGTTCATATGATAAAGGATCAGGATTATTTGTTGAGAAAAACTCTATATAATTTCTTAAATAGAGGAACAAGTGTTTTATCCATTGAATTCTTAAAAGATTTCATGTGTTTTGAATTCATAAAATGATTTAATGGCTAAATAATTATGTGAATTGCATGAGTTATTGGGAAATAGGGTCCAAACATGCCTTTATATCTCCCAAACCAGAATAGATATGTAAAAACTAAAACATTTTTTTGTAAAAGAGGACGTGATGACCAAACACCTCTTTCATATTTTAAAAATACATTTCCCATATCTCGAAAACCGTTTCCAACATTAATGATAAAAATAGGGAATTATTTAATATTTAAATCTGGAAAAATGATTTGCAAATATTCGTTTCAATATTCCAAACCGTAACACTTGTGAAAAAAATGAGAGAGGTTATTTTTAATGAACTTGTTACAAACAAAAACTTCTTTGTATTTTCCAAAACTCTTTTCCATTTGTTTGGAAACTATGACCAAACTTGAAGAGAAAAACAAGAAATTATTTAATGTTTAAATATTGAAACATGGGCTGTAAAGATTCATTCGAATCTTCAAAAATGTGATACCTGTGAAAAAAATTAGAGAGGTTGTGTTTAATAAGAATGCTCCCAAAAAAAACCACTTTTTGGTTTTCCCAAATTCTTTTCCATATTTTCGTAAGCCGCGTACGATGTGAATGACTAAAACAGGAAAAACATAGTAAAGCAGAGTGCTTCTATTTGATTTTTTTGATCATATAAAAACAATTTTTTTATGTACAGATAGACATAATATTTATGTTGATAATCCTTTTAAAGGAATTAAGTGATTTTATCTAAGAGATTACCATGTATTTTCTCATGATGCATAGGCATTAAAATTTTAAAGAGAAATATTGGACCCTTGAAAAGAGAATGTTCTTAGGTGCACATGAATAATTATGTAGTATATTTGATCTACTAGAATTTATTATTTGTTTACATGCAATATGATCTTGAATCATGCAAAAATATATAAATAATTGTTGTTAGAAGTAGTTCACGTACAACCTTTGAATAAGAGGCAATTGGTTGTGTTATTTGAGAAGGATTTGTTATTCATGTTATTTCTTAAGGAAATATTATAAATCTCTCTCATGTGTGAAATGATAAGAAAATATTTTTTATTTCATGTATAATAGCTAGTGAGTTAGCTGTCTTTTGGAAAAAGAAAAATTATGGTGTTAAATTCCTTGGAAGATAAATATATATATTTGTATGCAAGGAAGCATCTATTGTGTTAAAACTCTTCAAAAATAATAGAAGGGAAAAATATCTTGGTATGCATTTTTCGATTACATTCTTGGATAGGAAAACTAGTAATCACATGCTTTATTATTTAAGATTACTTAGGCAAACATATATGCTTGCATGCCTGGAAAAATTATAGTTTTGGGTATTAGGTATCTAGAGAAAAGGAAGATGCAATCACATAATATTGGTTGTGTTAACCTTCTTTTCTGAAAAATAATATGTATTTTGCAAACCTAAATGGATTAACTAAGGTATTAGCTTTATTTTGGGAGAATATTATGCATAGTTATTGGGTTAGATATTTTGGATGAGAGGGAAATGCCGATTTGCATGCATGAAGGAATAAATAATATGTGTTTGATCCCTTGGAAAAGAAATGTATTTATTTTTCTATGAAATATTTATTTAGTTCCCTTTGGAAAGAAATATATATTTTACATGCAAGAAGAGAAAGCTATGTTATTGGATGCACAAAATTATAGTTAGTATGTTAACTTTGTTTGAAATAGAGATGTCATTTTTATACATAATAGACATTGTGAATAGCTCTTCTGTGGAAAAGATGGTTTTCGAAAAGAACATGCATTCACATGCAATAGTATAGAATCTATTGCATTAACCCCTTTGGAAAATGAAAAATAAGAGTAGAGACAAAGGAAAGTTATTATTGCGATAGTTATCTTGAAATATTGTTATGCATTTCCATGCACAATATTATAATATATTATGTTAGATTTCCTTTACAAATAATATGAAAGCACATGCAAGATTTTGTTAGTGTTTGTTAGAAAGAAGAGGCTTGATAGTGATTTATTTATTACTAATTCATGTGAAATGATGTTAAATAAGACATTTAATATCAATTTTTTTATGTTTATAGATGCGTACATATAGTTGTGGAGGTCTCACAAATAAATATTGATTATTGGTTTATTAATATTTTATCTCTTGATACCAAGTGTGATTATGACCACAATGGCAAGAAAGGAGGGTGACTTGAGAAAATGAATGTTCAAGTTTAACATTGTGGAAGATAAAGAATTGTTATTCCATGCGGGTTTAGTAGTTACAACTGTAAAATGACCCACTAAAGGAAACAATCTGACAACAAAGATACAGATTGAGGATCCATGCGTAAATGGTATCATGATGATTGTAATAGACTATAGCTAGTTATGTTGCATTTAAGGTTATTTTTCTATGTAATTTTATGACAATGGTCAAGGGATGGACTCCCTTATAACCATTGAGTGAGGGATGAAAAACCTCGTGATTTTTTAATAATAATATTAAACGCTTTATGGCTTTCACCCTACGTGGTTTCCAAGGTAAATCGATTTCTATTGATGTGATTTTGCATTGAGTCATTTTCATGATGTTAATTTCTTTCATGATGTGATGTTTATAATATCAATTATGTGATTTAATAATTCAGTTCAAATGATCATGTTATCGATGCATAGTTACAAAAAGAATTTAAGTAATATGCTACAACAAGAGTTAATGGTTTTGTAACTCACTATGGTTTTTACTAAAAAATTATATAGGTGATGATGATGGTTATTCTAATGGTTAATGAGAGAATATAGAAAGTAATTTAGAAAGTTACACGTTGGTAAATGTTGAAAAGTTTCCTAACTCCATGAATTTTCCCACGAGGTTATATGGGTATGTTACAACATGTCTTTTATATATGTTATTCCTTATATATTGAGTTATTTAGTATAGACATAGAAGATATGCAGGTTTTCGTATATACATATATAGAATATATGTGTATATACGGAAGTTGCAAATGCACAAAATATATGCGCATATACATAAGATGTGCACAAGACCATAAATGCACAAATTATGTATATGTGCAGCTTTCACAAATGTACATATATTCCATATATTTCCATATATTTTGTATATGCAGATATACGAAAGATACATATATATAGAAGATATGCACATAAACAAAAGTTGCACATATACAAAAGATATGAATATATACAAAAGTTGTGCATATATAGAGACTTGCGTATAAATAGTACATAAGTTGTGCAAAAATTTTGTATATACTCAAATTTTCTATGTGTGCATATACAAAATATATTCACATATGTGTAAGCTGTGCATATACGAAATATATGCACAACTTATGTATATACGTAACTTCCATATATGTGAATAAACAAAAGTTGTGCACAACTTCAACCTATTTATATACTCAACTTTGGTAAGTATATAATATAAGATTGATAGAATAAAACCTCAAATTGACATCATGAATTTAAAATTCTATGAGTATATTTCCATAGACACAAGTCTAAATTCATGTATCTGTATTCAAAATTTTTCCAACTATACATTTTTCTTTTTTATAAACTGGAACTTCATTCCCAACATTTATAATGAAATCTCGTGCCGTAAATGACATAATGGAAAAAGCGCATCATGATTTATATAAAACATGGCTCTATAAGCCACCCTCATCCCTCTTGGCACTCCTAAGTAAATTTATAAATTGATATGGCTACAAAAATTACATTAACCAATTATTTGTAAAAAACAAAATGCATAGGATTAATTTCATGTACATGATATCTGCTCTCTTCTAGGGAAAATTTTATCCATGAGAATCTATCTTAAAGTTTAGAAACCTTGGTGAATATTCTTAGTCCCTAATACACAAACTATAAAATGATATGTGATATATTTTTAAATGTATTTAAATTTCTTATAATTTTATATTGTATCTATAAAGTATTGATTATTTATAGTGTAAAAAAAATTATTCCATCAAATTTGGGAAAATAATTTTTAGAAAATATGGAAATTATTGAATTTTTTTTTTTTAAATGTGGAAAACTAGCCCACTTCCTTCTTTGAAATCCATTCCATAAGCACATTCTTATCTTCCTCTTCAAAAAATCTAGGGGAATATTTTAACACTTAGAGAATAGGCTTAATCATGAGACTTTCTTCTGGCTTGAAAATTCATTTGAAGTATGAGAAAAAATCTCTTACAACGTTAGAGAAAGAAGTGGAAAAAACATGAGAGGGACCTGTAATACCATAGATAGTATTTAAGTTTTTTTTTTTAATTTTCCACTCTATGTAAATATTTTGGTGTTGTAATCCCTTGTTGTGAGACAAAAGGATCAACCCTTTAGGTGACATTCTTTTTCACGGTTAAGAATAATGTCCTTTCTATACTTTCCATGCCAAAATATTTGATGTTGGACGTTTTCAAAGAATTTTCAGTGGATAGTTGTTTCCAAATTGACAAAATATTGGATTCAATTTCCAATGATATTTTTGAGGATTCCTTTCGTTTATTCTTCACCCATTCACCTATAATCTCCTTAATTTTTTTGAGGTTTTGTTGAAATTGAAGGGAAGGGGATTCTGGAGAGTTAGGGGAGAATTTATACGAGCTTGCTCTGGATCAGTGGTATCAGAGATCTAATATTTATTTATTTTTCTTTCCATGTCCCGAATGAGGTCAAGGCCAAAGGAGTTAGGGATCAAACTGGTTGAAAATTTGCAAAACCAGCCTTGTAAAACTCGACGATCTCTCAATCTGTTAATACCAAAAATCGAGAAATACTTATGGATCCCTTCTTATAGCCTTAAGGAGTTATTTAGGCCTATTATAGGCCTCTCCTTGATATCCATCATTAACAACAATTGAAAATATTAACCTACCATTAAAAGAACCATAATACAATGTGAGTCTAGTAAAGACAAAAAACACATATAAAGGTATATATTTTGAAACTACAAAGGGAATCATTAAGTAGGAATTTCCATAAATATAGCCATTCACAAAAAGTATTATAATACAACCTAAAATAATCAACATCACATAAATATGAAATTGATTCGACGAACGATCCTCGTAAATCTATGATTACCAATTATGTCGATAAGTGACTTTAAAAAAAAAGGAAGAAATATATAATGCAAAAATTATCAATGGTCGTTGAAGTAATATGCCAACCAGAATAATTTAAATTTCTACTAGTTCCACATACAAACCCTAGACTTAAAGTTAATAAAACATAAGTAACAATAAGTAACAAATTTTTAAATTAAAAATGTTATTAAATAGTATATAATATTTACAATGTGTATACCATAGTTATTTCAAAAAACTCTTGTAGTATAAAATAAAATCCAATTTTCATACAAAAGTATATCACTTGTTGGAGGTAAAAACCAAAGCAATTTTCATTGAATACACAACAAACAACACAAAACTCTAACTGTACAAAAAAAACCAAGAGATCAAAAATCTAATGAACATCAAGTTTAATGATAATGAAAACTAATAGTATCAACATGTTCTTAGAGGGAGAATTTGTACCTACATGATACAATGTCAAGATTTTGAATACCAAGTCGAGGAATAAAACTAGAACCCATAGATTAATGATAAAAAAATTTAGAAGGTTTTGCAAAATAATTAAAAAAGGGTTTGTTGAGGGTTAGAGGAAGAGGGAAAATGCACATAATACCTTAACGATATAATATTGAGCCTCACCAAATCATTATGATTAAATAATTCTGTAGCTGTAAGAAAATGGAAACCAAAATTTTGAAAGAGCAATACATTTTCGGCTCTAGAATAAATTTGGAAAGAAAATATTAAAATGAAACCATGAAAGAAACATTTTCGAATACATCACTAAATGTAGTTGTGTTTAGCATGGTGGAGGAGTTGACGTTGCTTAGGTTTTTGCACTGAGACTACAAATCTCAAGTAAACAAAGTGAGAACATAAATGAATTGGTGCTGCGCTGAAAGAAATGGGGTAGTTACCCCTTGACCTCATTGTTCAACGTTGGAATGTATGATTAGAACCCTCGGTTATCAATGGTGGAAAATTAGAGTCGAGACAAGTTTCATGTGCCGAATATAGCCACACAATCAATCTTATGTGTGATAGCTAGGCCATCGAGAATTTTATCAAGATCCTCACTAATCACTTTATAAATAGAGTTCAGATTACTTATGTATGGTTTGGTCCTCATCACAGATCATATTTCAGGTACAGTGCTAAATTATGTTAGACTCACTAGTACATATGGTAAATTTTCCAACACCTTAGTTCCGATAGTTTTGACGTATTGTGGAAATTTCCCAATTTTTTCTCAATTTTTTTAATCCCACCAAAAAGAGTCAGAATAGTGATGAAACTCTCCAAACGTCAAACTTGCGACAAAATTCTCCAAACATCAAACTTGTGACGAAAGTATCCAAACGTCGAAATTGCAACGAGACTCTCCAAACGTCGAATTAGTGATGAAATCACTCCAAACGTCAGAATAGTGATGAAACACTCCAACCGTGAGACTTGAGAGGAAAGTCTCAAAACATTGGAATAGAGATGAAATTGTTCCAAAAGTCAGAATAGTGATGAAAATTTGTGAGTGTCAGGTCGGGTTGGGTGATTTTGGGTTGTGTCTGGGCGAGTCGTGTCAGTTTGGGTCATGTGCAATCAGGTCGTGTGAGGGTGGGTCATGTGAGTTGGGGTTGGGTTAGGTCATATCAAGTTGTCTCAGGTATATTCATGTCAGGTTGGGTCGTGAGAGGTTGAGTCGTCTGAGGGCGCCCAAGGAAACGTGTTTGGGCTGGTCGGGTTAGGTCAGGTCGTGTGAGGGCACCCAAGGAAACACGTTCGTGTGAGTCAAGTTGGGTCCGATTGTGTTGTCTAAGGGCACCGAGGAAATGCTTTAGGCTGGGTTGGGTTGGGTCCGGTCATGTGAGGGCACCCAAGGAAATGCGTTCGGGCGGGCTGGACCAGTTTTGGTCCGGTTGTGTGAGGGCATCGAAGGAAACACGTTCGTGTAGGTAGGGTCAGGTCATGTGAGGGCACATACGAAAATGCATTCGATTGGGTGATGTCAGGTCAGGTCATGTGAGGGTGCCCAAGGAAACACATTCGGGGAGGTCAGGTTGGGTCGTGTGAAGGCACCTAGGAAAACATGTTCGAGGGGGTCGGGCGGGTTGAGTCATGTGAGGGTGCCTAGGGAAACACGTTCGAGTGGGTTGGGTCAGGTCGAGTCAGGTCGTGTGAGGGTGGAAATATAAAAAATTCTATGTTGTGACCACCCATGTGCCTTGTGCATGTTTGTGCGATCCATTTTCCATTTTCTCCCTCATTCCTTCATTTGGGCAGGTAAGGTCATGCCTTGTGAGGGCGCCATTGGAAACATGTTCATGTTGGGTCGTGTGAGGGAGCACATATCAAAAATTATAACTTGTGACTGCCCATGTGCCTTCTGCACATTCGTGTGACCCATTTTTCGTTTTCTCCTTCATGCCTTAATCCAAATTCGGGTGAGTCGAGTCAGGTCAGGTCGTGTGATGGTGCCCAAAGAAAAATTTTTGGGTGGGTTGGGTTAGGTCAGGTCATGTGAGGGTTCCCAAGGAACATGTCTGGGTCGAGTCATGCCGGGTCGTGTGAGGGCACCCAAAGAAATGCATTTGGGAGGATCCGTTTGGGTCGGGTCGGGTCGTGTCGTGTCAGGCTGCACAAGGAAACACGTTCAGGTGGGTCGGGTTGGGTCATGTTGTGTGATGGAGACCAAGGAAACATGTTTGGGCAGGTCAGGTTGGGTCGTGTCATGTGAGGGTGCCCAAGAAAACGTGTTTAGGTAGGTCGGGTCAGGTCAAGTTTTGGTGTGTGAGGGTGACCGAGGAAACGCATTCAAGCAGGCCAGGTCAGTTTGGGTCGAGTCATGACTCGTGTGAGGTCACCCAAGGAAACACATTCGAGTGGGCCAGCTCAGTTTGGGTCGGGTCATGACTCATGTGAGGTTGCTGAAGGAAACACGTTGGTGTGGGCTGGGTTGGGTCATGTGAGGGCACCTAAGAAAATGATTTCAAGTGAGTCAATTCATGTCATGAAGTGCGAGGGGGCCCAGGGAAATTGGTTCAAGTGGGTCGGGTCGGGTCCAGTCGTGTGAGGGCACTGAGGGAAATGCATTCGGCTGGGTCAGGTTGGGTCGTGTGAGGGTAGCCGTATAAAAAATTGTAAGTTGTGACAACCTGTGTTCCTTGTGAACGTTTGTACGATACATTCTCCATTTCCTCCCTCATTCCTTTGTTCGAGCGTGTTGGGTCATGTCGTGTGATGGTGCCACAGGAAACACATTCGGGTTAGATCCTGTGAGGGAGGTCGTATCAAAAGTGCTAAGTTGTGACTGCCCTTGTGACTTGTGAATGTTCGCGCAACCCATTTTTCATTTTCTCTCTCGTGCCTTAACTGACGTTGATGTGGGTCAGGTTTGGTCGGGTCGTGTCACGGCACCAAAGGACACATGTTTGGGTTGGGTCGGGTCGTGCCATACTCTAAGGGTGCCAAAGGAAATTCTTTCAGGCAAGTAGGGTTGGTTCGAGTCTTCTGAGGGCACCCAAGGAACGTGTCTGGGTTAGGTCATGTCAGGTCATGTGAGGGTGCCCAAGGAAATGCTTTCAGGCAGGTCGGGTTGGGTCGGGTTGTTCCATGTGAGGCCACACAAGGAAACGTGTTCAGGCAAGTTAGGTTGGCTCATGTCGTGTAAGGGCACCTTAAGAAACAAGTTTGGGTAGGTCTGGTTGAGTCGGGTCTTGTGATAGCGGGGCCCACCCATAGCCCCGGTTTACCTTGGTCCCAACCTCAATCTGTGTGTAAATGCATCTAATATTTCTTTCCAAATTATCTCCCCAATCTGGCTTTCACTCTCTATTCTATTTTCTTGGTCCGGCTAATGAAATAAATCTCCAAGCCAAGGTCTCATAGGCTCCCTACTTAATTTCTTCTTTCTTATTTACTTATCAATTTCATAGAAATTGATAAGTGAATACTTTAGACGAATATTATATTGAACCCAAATAGTAAGGCTCCTATATTAAAACCTCGGTCTTTTAACTACGCGCCTGAATCACAATTCGTATGGCCCCCACTTCGCAAATTCAAACATTATACGCACGCTACGATATATCAATGTGTATATTTCGGCCTTCTCCAAAGTCATTGGAAGAATTAAACAACCAAAAACACCGGACATACTTATATTAAAACCTTGCAAACCTTAGTTTAAAAGGTTCCAATGAATATAATTTAGAACTGGGCCCCAACGCTGATGAGCCTTCCACATCCGATGTTTGTTATCACGTCACGTCGCCTCATCTGATTGGATGGGTATCGCTCGGACAACTTGCGCGAACAATAAAGCACGATGGCACGCAGTGAAGGGTGGTTTTGCTATTTCGCTCAGGGACACACATCGATTAATCTATGGAATCACTCCCCCCTCCTCAAATACTGCTTGCCGACGATAGGTGGTGCGACGAAACCCACCATTCCGCTCTAAACTGATGTTACTGTTCCTTCGGTCACGGTTCCCTACTCCAGGTTCCACTTATATCGTGCAAGGTTCTGTCAAGCATGGTTCCATTCTGTTGCACTCAGGTTCTGCCTATTCAAATTAACGTAGTTCTAATGCGCTTTCACCCCTCATTATACAGTGCTCGTCTGATGAACACCAATATCGCTTATGCGTGGATTAAAGCCATGCCTCTGTTGTGGCATACACTCACAGCTCTATCTCTCCCTGTTGACTATGTCGACAATATTTACATCGATTCCGCTAATTTTACACAGAGCACCATTAATCCCATCATAGGGTTCTTAATTATCACAGATTCGATTATCCTCCACCAGGATGCATGCATGTGTTCACACAGGACTTATTCAAGCAAAGCATATATAAATTCACACATAAATTAAATCCACAAGGGAAATATAGACTGAAACATTTCTTATTTACACAATTGATTGAATTACAACCACTGGCTGGCCAGATCTTCAATCTAATGGCCTTCTTCGCCTATGCAGCTTTTTGCAGGTACAGGCAAGTCTATGTGCAGGTCCGTGTAGCTCTTCGACTCTATCACAGAGGTTTATTTTTATACATATTGGAAATCAATCGATTCACTTCCTTGATGACTCTTGACTCCTAAAGCTAGCCTAACTTTTGAAACTGACTATCTCTTCAGGCACCCATAATCCTTCGGGCAGTTACAATGTTAACCCTTCAAATCAACTAAAATAACTCAACTATGAATATTTACATGGGGAACCAAAACATGAGACCCCCCCTTAGGTTTATTTATGTACAAAAAGTGTCTTGGGCCTAATGCCCCTGCATCAGACTCCCCAGGTTCAAATGATTCATGATCTCCTGATCATGTGCTTTATTTTTTTATCTACTTGGATCCCATACTTTATTCTGCAACTGGTTATTTGTTGCAGCATTCTTCTTTCGCATTCCTCTCAGCTTCCAAACTTTATGTTGTATCTTTCCACAGGCTGTGCCTTTGCATCCTCTGTCTGCTTTACTTGTGCTGCTACTTCCTTGTTTCCTCGTTGCTGCCCTTTTCTGACGCATCTTCTACATTAGTCTTCTTACAAATTCTATTTCTCTATCTAATATTTCCTCTGACTACTGGACACTTAATTTTGTTTGTTGCATTCCTATTTCTTCGGTTCTTACTGATGCCCTATTCACCACCCAATCATCCATAACCTCTCTGCAACAATAAAACTTTTGCTCCTCTGCTAGCAACACTTCAGCTTGTTGCTTCACCCCTCTCTCTAGCAACACTCCAAGCTACTACTCTGGCATTTCACCTTCTTTTCTAAATATCTTCAGCAAACATTCTCTCCATCTCCTTTGGCCAAAAAAATCTTCTCCATGCTGAAACTCAGGTTCAACATCTTCTTCTTCTGCCTTGGCAATCTTCTACAATTTCCTTCCTTCTTCTTGATTGACTCTAGCAATCAAATCAAGTTCTCTAGCCACTGTATCTTCATCTTATGTCAGAGTGAAACTATGGTTCTCCACTACTGTAACAGCCCCAACAGTCTACCATACAGTCTTCTCTTTAATCTTCCCTGGGCTATTCGAACAAGCCAATTCTTCCTTGCTATCAATAGCAACAATCTTTTCCTGCATATGAGACATGGCTGTCTCATCTTCATTCAGCTGCCCATCCTCATTCTGTAACATATCTTCTTCTTCTAAGACAGGTCCAAGTGATGGATTGTCTTCTGCTTTGCCTGTCAACATAGTCACTTCATCAGTTCCAAAGCCCCAAGACCCAATGGTCCCTACTGATGATTCAATCATCAATTCTTTTCTATCTTCATTCCATTGTGTCTTCACATTCTGCAACCCCCAATTCTGAAATTGAGGTCTTCTCTCTTGTATGGAATCCTGCGGATTTAGCATACTCTCTAGCAGCTCAATTTCTCCATTCCATGGTTTAAATTCTTCCACAGAACTCTCCTTCTCCTTCAATTGACTGCCCCATGTTGTCAACTTATCTCCATCATCAACAGGATCTGCATTCATCAAACATTTGTTAAAACAAGGTCTACAAGGCCTCAGAGCCTTCCCTTCTTCTCTCAGCATCTCAGTATGATGTCCCAACTATCTATCCTTCTCAACTAGCACATCAGAATGCTGATTCCAATTCTTCAAACATTTCTTGAGACCATCAACTAGTCTCCCTTCTGCACCATCCTCTTCAAGGATGTCTCTTTGCTCCAGCTCATAAAAATGAAATTTCCTCTTCCCATTCATCTCTGTCCTTACCATCTGAACACCTTCTCTCTTTGGTTTTGTCCTCTGCATTAGACCACTTAATTCATTCCACAATCTCGACATCTCCTCCAAGAGAACATCTTCAACATCTTCATTATCTTCTGTTGTCACTATCTCCTCATTCTTCATCAGAATAAAATTATGATTTCCCATCTCTGTAAAGATTCCAGCTATATGTCCATCATTATCCACATGTCCATTTAACAAAAGCAGCCTGTCATTATCAACATTAATGAAAAACTCATCCTCAACCCCATTGAAACAATCTCTTCTACCAAATAAGGAATTAATGAATCCCTTCTCCTGCAGTAGTTCAATCTGTTCTTCATCTGAAAGATATTCATCATACTTTACTTGGCAACAATCAACTTCATCTGTCACATTTCCATTATGTGAACTTCCTTCATTAACACCTGCATTCACACACAACTCATCAGATGAAAAAGCACAAGACCTCATGGTCTCAATTGGTGATTTGGTCACCAAATATTTCTGTTGTTCCAAACCTTCAATTTTCTCCAGATATTCTTCAATGGTCTCTTCTTCAGAGTCCTCAAGTTGTTCAACCTCCAGCTTCTGGTCAATATCAAAAACTAAAGCTCTTCTACTTCCAATATGTTGGAAAGAAGAATCTTTCTCCAACTGTACATGGACATCCTCAAAACATGTAGCTGCTCCATTTTCTTCCTCGGTGACAACATCAACAGTTTGTTCTTTCTCACCTATTGTTCCTGCAAACATACAAAATATTTCAGATGTAAGGCTCTTGGACCCCTAGGTCCCACTTGAAGCTTCAATCTTCAAGTTCTTCTCCAAATACTCAATCACTCTGAGTATTTATTCCTTCTTCTGAGCATCCATCATCTGCTCCTTCTTCCTTTGCAGCCTCTGCCACTTTATCTTCTTCTTCATGAGCCAACCAACTCTCTGGCTTTCTTCTATCCTTCTCTTCAGTTCATTAAAATCTTCCTTGATCTCAGCAAATTCTTTCCAATACTCTTCATCTATGACTCTCTTCCTCATGCCATTTTCTTTGGCATCTTCCCACACTCTTCTGTTGTGGCCTCTTTTAGAACCTCTGCAATCACTGCTATCCCTGCTATGGCTCTCAGTAGCAATTTCCTTTTCTAGGAGTTCTTTAATCACAATCTACACTAAGCCTCTGTAACAACAAGCTCTCTTGCTGCAAATTACCTCACAAAGCTTCTCTCCTAAGCTTTGGCTTTTGGAAAGTACTGGTCCCCTCTCTTTGGAACCTTCTAAGCACTCTCTCTGCTCTCTAGGCTTCACTCTGCAACTTTCTCAAGAACACCCCTTTTCTTCTTTCATCCAACCTCAGTTGGGAATTATTTTAGGTTTTTCCACACTCTTTCTTCTTCAGTCAGAGTCCCTTGCTGGACTCTTCTATCACTGCTCTCAAAGCTTGTGATCTGCCCCTGCTGAGATGTCTTCAATTGTCTGCACTCTGTATTCTACAAACAAATCCTTCCAACCAGAGTTCAAATAAGGCTCATCATCTTACCTCTCAAGATCCCTGAATGATCTTGTTCCTTCTCTCCTCACCTGCACTACATTTCTACCTACTGCAATATTCAAGACACTTTGTCTTCAAATCCAGATTCTGTTCATCTGGAGACCTTCACTGCATGTCAAATCAAATATGCAATTTTCTCTATTAAATAGATTCAAACATAAACTATGTTTTCTGTTTCGGTACATGTGCATTTCTGAAATAAATTTTTCAACGAGCTAACTAAATTCTAGCTCCAATACCACTTGAAAGCAGGGCCCACCCTTGGCCCCATTCTACCTTGTTCCCAACCTCAATCTGTGTGTAAATGCATCCAATATTTCTTCCCAAATTATCTCCCCAATCTAGCTTTCACTCTCTGTTCTATTTTCTTGGTCTGGCTAATTAAATAAATCTCCAAGCCAAGGTCTCACAGTCTCCCTACTTAATTTCTTCTTTCTTATTTACTTATCTATTTCATAGAAATTGATAAGTGAATACATGAGATGAATATTATATTGAACCCAAATAGTAAGGCTCCCATATCAAAACCTCGGTCTTTTAACTACGCACCTGAATCACAATTCGTATGGCCCCCACTTCGCAAATTCAAACATTATACGCATGCTATGATATATCAATGTGTATATTTCGGCCTTCTCCAAAGTCATTGGAAGAATTAAAAAACCAACGGCACCGGACATACTTATATTAAAACCTCACAAACATTAGTTTAAAAGGTTCCAATTAATATAATTTAGAACTAGGCCCCAGCGCTGACGAGCCTTTCACATCCGACAGTTGTTATCACGTTGCGCCACCTCATCTGATCGGATGGGTATCGCTCAAACAACTTGCGCGAACAATAACGCGTGATGGCGTGCAGTGAAGGATGGTTTTGCTATCTCGCTCGGGGACACGCGTTGATTAATCTATGGAATCGCTCCCCCCTTCTCAAATACTGATTGTCGATGATAGGTGATGCGATGAAGCCCACCGTTCTGCTCTAAACCACCGTTATTGTTCCTTCGGTCACGGTTTCCTACTCCAGGTTCCACTTATATCGCACAAGGTTCCGTCAAGCACAGTTCCACTATGTTGCACTCAGGTTCCTCCTATTCAAATTAATGTAGTTCTAATGCGCTTTCGCCCCTCGTTTTACAATGCTCGTCCGATGAACTCCAATATCGCTTATGCATGGATTAAAGCCATGCTCTATTGTGGCATACACTCACGGCTCTATCTCTCCCTGTTGACTGTGTCGATAGTATTTACATCGATTCCGCTAACTATACACAGAGAACCATTAATCCCATCACAGGTTCTTAATTATCATAGATTCGATTATCCTCCACCAGGATGCATGCATGTGTTCACACAGGACTTATTCAAGCAAAGAAGATATACATTCACACATAAATTAAATCCACAAGGCACAAATAGACTGAAACATTTCTTATTTACACACTGGATTGAATTACAACCACTCGCTAGCCAGATATTCAATCTAATGGCCTTCTTCCCCTATGCAGCTTTATGTAGGTATAGGCAAGTCTATGTGCAGGTCCATGCAGCTCTCCGACTCTATCACAGAGGTTTATTTTTATACATATTGGAAATCGATCGATTCACTTCCTTGATGACTCTTGGACTCCTAAAGATAGCCTAACTTCTGAAACTGACTATCTCTTCAGGTGCCCATAATCATTCAGGCAGTTACAATGTTAACCCTTAAAATCAATTAAAATAACTCAGCTATGAATATTTACATGGGGAACCAAAACATGAGAACCCCCCTTAGGTTTATTTATGTACAAAAAGTGTCTTGGGCCTAATGCCCTTGCATCATCTTGTCACATGAGCGCGCCAAGGAAAATGCGTTAAGGTGGGTCGGGTCAGGTTAGGTCGGGCTGTGTGATCAGGGAGCCAAAGGAAACACGTTCAGGTAGGTCAAGTCGATTCAGGTCATGTGAAGTTACCCAAGAAAATGCGTTTGAGTGGGTCGGGTCAGTTCGGGTCAGGTTGTGTGATAGCACACAAGGAAACGAATTCGGGTGAGTCAAGTCAGGTCGTGTTTTATTAGGACGCCAAAGGAAACACATTCGGATGGGTTTGGGCGGGACGGGTCGGGTCGTGAGAGGGCTCCCAGGGAAAGGCATTCAAGTAGGTAAGGTTGGGTTGGGTCGTGTGAGGGCACCTAGGGAAACACGTTCAAGTAGGTTGGGTTGGGTCATGTGAGGGTTCTCATATAAAAAATCATAATTTATGATTGCCCATGTGCCTTGTGCACATTTTTGGGATCCATTTTCCATTTTCTCCCTCGTTCCTTCATTCGTTTGGATCAGGTTCTACCATGTGAAGGTGCCATAGGAAACACATTCACTTCAAATCATGTGAGGGAATTCGTAGAAAAAATTCTAAGTTATGACTGACCATTTTCTTTGTGCACATTCATACGACCCATTTACCGGTTTCTCCATAATGCCTTCGACATTCTAGTGGGTCAGGTCTGGTCAGGTCGTGGGATGACACTCAAGGAAACACGTTCAGGTCAGTCGGGGCGGGTCCGGTAGGGGTGTGCCGTGTGAGGGCACCCAAGGAAATGCTTTCAGCTGGGTCAAGTGAGGTCGTGTAGTGTGAGGTCACCCAAAAAGATGGATTTGGGTGGGTCAGGTCATGTCAGGTCATGTCATGTGAGGGCGCCCATAAAATCACGTTCGAGTGGGTCGGGTCGGGTCGTGTTGGGTCGGGTCGGGTTGGGTCGGGTTGGGTCATGTGATGGTGGCCATATTGAAAATTCTAAGTTCTAAGAAAATGTGTTCCTTTTGCACATTCATGTGATCTCTTTTCCGTTTTCTCCCTCGTGCCTTCGTTCGGGTGGGTCGAGTCGTGTCGTGTGAGGGCACCACAGGAAATGAGTTCAGGTCGAATAGTGTGTTGGAGGTCATATAAAAAATTCTAAGTTGGGACCACCTATTTTCCTTTTAGTGGATCTTTGTGCGACCCGTTTTCCTTTTACTCCCTCATGCCTTCGATGTTTGGGTGGGTTCGGTCGGGTCAGGTCGTGTGATGGTGCCCAAGGAAATGCATTTGGGTTGAGTTCGGTCGGGTTGTGTCATATTGTGTAGGATTCCCAAGGAAATGCAGTATAAAATAAAGCACCTCTGACATTTTAGAATGAAGTATGAACAAAATGAACCATTACTTAGACTACATTGTAAGCCAAGAAACCAAATTTATCAATGAAAGGATCTACAATCCCAGTTTTGTGCGGTCTAATCCATCTAACATTATAAGCATATTGGCCATTTACAAATGGAGCATGTTGACATAAATTTAATATTAATTCCTTTATGTGAGTTCATGATATGGAAATTTAGTACAAAAAAATGGGAATATGATAGACTCAATGTTATATCTTTAATGACAAATTTTAATTTATTTCTTCATCTATTGATCACAATTTTTTGTGATAGATCAATTGTTTTTTTTTCTTTTAAATAAAATTTTCCCGATTGGTAACTTGAGGACTCCTCTAGAGCTATCATACAGGTTGTTGGGTAGCAAGCTCCAACATTATTATTATATTTTCTTTGTAAATGATAAGCACTCTTTTATGGGCTAGCTTCTTATGGGAACCTCATAGCCCTCTCACTTTGTTGGAACTAGAATTTTCATGGGTGAGCTATATTTGAGCCTCCCTATTGTTCTAAGGCTCCATTTCATAGTCATACCTCTTTTTCCTTCTATCCCCAAATATTCCTTTTGATACTTTTCCACAATTAGTCTTAATTTTTAATCGATATATATTTTCGTTACACTTTGGTTTCAATACCATCCACTTATCAAGATGAACTACTTGCTACAAATAAAAATTTGGAATCCTATATCCAATGTGGTTTGTCTATTCGGAAAGGTAGTTTAGAAAATTATTCTAAACGATTATGGTTTTTGATGACTTTATATTTTTCCATGGAGCTTGAATCCTTAGCCACAATTCCCAACCCCTAACCCATTTAACCCCCTAAACCTCTAAACCCCTACACCCTAAACCTCTAATCCCTTAACCCCTAACCCCTAAACCCTTAACCTCTAACCCATTTAACCTGAAACCCCTAAACCCCTAACCCATTTAACCCCCTAAACCCTAAACTTGTAAACCCTTAACCCATAACCCTTTAAACCCTAATTCTTGACCCATAACCCATTGAACCACATAAAACCTTAAAACCCTAATACATTTAACCCCCTAAACCCTAACCCCATTAACCGTAACCCTTATAAGTGTCTTCCATCATCGATGTCTGCAAAGTGCACAATCTTGGTACAACGTGTTCATCAAGTTATTCCTCTATCAATGACACATCTACAACATCCTCTTATTCATATGTCTTGGCTTCTTATTCTTCATCCCAATCTGTAGCTCCATCCTGATCCATTGCCCAACCATGTTGAAGAAGCTCTACTTCAACATTATCCTCCAAGGCTTCAATTTCAACATAAATCTATGGGTGCTCTTCTTTCATATGGCTCAACCCATAGAAGGCCTAAAAAATCCTCCCTCAACATTCTTCGCAACTTTCCATGTCTTTTTATGCATATTCGACCCTAACAAATGTCTTTCCCCTGTGAATGTTTCATTGAGATCAACCAATATAATGTACAAGATTCGATACCAACTGCATCCTTATCATTGTCTTTGGTTTATGTCTATTTGGCTCGTGTGACAGCACTGAAGCAAACGTGTTTGGGCGGGTTGGGTCGGTTCGTGCCATGAGGGCTCCCAAGGAAACATGTTTGGGCTAGTCGGGTCGGGTCATGTCATGTGAGGACACCTAAGGAAATGCATTTGGGTAGGTGGGGTTAGGTCGGGTCATGTGAGGGCACCCAGGGAAACGCATTCAGGTGGGTTATGCCGTGCGAGGATGCCCAACGAAACACATTCGGGTAGGTCGCGGGGTCGGGTTGTGTGAGGGTGGTCATATCAAAAATTCTAAGTTATGACCTCTCGTGTGTCTTGTGCATGTTCATGTGGCCTATTTGATGTTTTCTCCCTTGTGCCTTCGTTTGGTAAGGTCGGGTGATGCCATGTGGGGGCGCCCAAGGAAACATGTTCAGTTCTGGTCGGGTCATGTGAGGTTCACATGTGCCTTGTGGTGCACGTTCATGTGACCCATTTTCCTTTTTCTCGCTTATTCCTTCGTTTGGGTAGGGCAGGACGTAGGGTCGTGTGAGGGCACCCAAGGAAACGCGTTCAGGTCCAGTTGGGTCATGTGAGTGCACCTAAAGAAACACGTTCGGGGCAGGTCAGGTCAGGTCGGTTCATGTGAGAGCACCCAAGGAAACATGTTTAGGTTGGGTTAGGTCAGGTCATGTCGTGTGAGGGTGCCCAAGGAAACACATTCGAGTTGGGTCATGTAAGGGAGGTTGTCTAAAAAATGTTATGTTGTGACCGCCCGTGTGCCTTCATGTGCATGTTCTTGTGACCCATTTTTCGTTTTCACCATTGTGTCTTAGTTCAGGCAGGTTGGGTCAATTTGAGTCACATGAGGGTGCCCAAGGAAATGCGTTCAAGTTGAGTCAGGTTGAGTTGTACCATGTGACAGCGCCATAATAAATGCATTCGGGTTGGGTCGCATGGGGCCATTTGAGGGCATCCATATAAAAAATGCTAATCTTTGACCACCCATGTTCCTTTTGCATGTTCGTGTGACCTGTTTTCCATTAGCTCCCTTGTGACTTCATTCAAGTCGGTCAAGTCATGCCATGTGAGGGCGCCCAAGGAAATGTATTCAGGTCAGGTCAGGTTAGGTTGTGTGAGGGTGGTTGTATAAAAAATTCTAAGTTGTGAGCGCTGATGTGCCTTATTGATGTTCATGTGATTTGTTTGCCATTTGGTACTCTTGGTGCCTTCATTTTGGCGGGTAGGTTTGTGTCATGTGAGGGTGCCCAAGGAAACGTGTCTGGGTCAGGTTGAGTCGGGTGGTGTGAGGGAGGTCGTCTAAAAAATGCTAATTTGTGACCACCCATGTCCATTAATGTGCATGTTCATGCGACCTATTTGACATTTTCTCGCTTGTTCCTTAGTTCGAGCGGGTCAGGTCGTGCTGTGTGAGGGTGCTCAAGGAAATGTGTTCGGGTCAAGTTCGAGCCAGGTTGGGTTGCGTGTGTGGAAGGTTTTAAGTTCTACATATTAGATAATTTATATACACCCTAATATCTTATTTATTTATATTATATTTTTAATTTAATACTATATATAATCTTTTTTAATATTATTATTTACATTTAACTTAAATTTTTTATTTTACCTCTAATTCTTGACTCAAAAAAATTTACCCTTCACCCCAGCCTCCCTATTCCCGCTTTCAAAATATACACCCTTCACTGCACTATGTGACTCAACCCAGAAACTTTCTGCCGCCCGAATCACCGTTCTGAATGTGCTGTCATTTTTATGCAGGCAGACTCATGTTGAACCTGAATTGACCCTCCTGAACTGCTCAATGTGGTAAGGAACCAGACTCCCCCTGAACGTGAACACTGAACTCTTTTTCCATGACTACACCCTTACATTTCTTCGGCCACATTGGAGCAGGGTGTGGAAAGAATCTATTATTTTATGGGCTTTGAGGTGTTATATAATTAGGTGGAAGGAATTTCAAACATCAGATTCTACCAAGAAGGTTAGTTTCTTTTACTATTTAAGGTTTTGGATTTTTTCTGATTTTCTCGTGAAAGGAATCCTCTGATGTCAGTCTCGGTAGGCTGTTGATTTTATACGTGTAGAGGACTGTTAATTATAGCAACATGTATAAAATGGTTGACAATATTTATTTTTTAGAGGGGTTTATATACCCCCATGAGAAAAAAAAATTGTGGGATTATGACATGGAATGAAGGTAAGACTATAGGACATGAGGAGTCAAAACCTGTCACCAACTGCTAGTGAAAGATAAATGATAGAAGTAAATACAATAAGGAAGAGGAGACCACAAAAAACAAATAAAAAAATCAACGGTTTTCATTGAATTTGAGACGTCAGACTCACAAGAATGTTAGGTGGTTTATCTCTATCTGCCATGCTAGTGGATTCTCACCTATACATTTGGGTTGTACAGAGAAAATAGATTTTCTTGACTAAGGTTGTAGAGATTACGGGCATGAAAAATTTTCATGTTTCTCTATATACATGGTATACCATTCAATATTATCTGCTCATAGCCTTACCCTATTTCCATGGAATATTAGCCATAAATGGTGTCCCTAAAGAATACAAGATCCCCATGTACGACAAAGCCAAAAGTTAAAACCAAATAATTTTTTTTGTAAAATAAATTAAAATTGTAATCCTTTTGGGTAAAAAACTCCATGCAAAATCTTGTCTAAAAATAGGCTATCTTCCACCATTAAAAGGTGCCACAGGGATTAAACCCTAGGTTTTGAACCTGTATCGTCATTGTTCCAAATGCTCCAAATTGGTCCTAGACCACATCCCAACAGGTAGTTGATTTATACTAGGACATACTAATCTAAGGATACTTGATTCCCTGGTGTTTTTATTTTTTCTTATTGATAAGGCCATTGAGCTCATTTCATATGTAAGATCCACTGATGTTTCTCTATGTGGTATAGAGTTGTGAATGCTATGAAATTTTTTTTATTCAAGATTTTAGCCAAGCAAAAAATAGAGGAAAAATGGTTTACATTAGTCATGTAAATTTGAAGCTACACATCCCAGATGCCTTATGTAGGGTTTGGAATCTCGATGCCCAATTTTTTTTATGAATTTCGGCAAAGACTAGGAAATCCATTAATGTATTCATCAACTATTCTCTTTTTATTTTCATATCATAGAGATCGTTTCTTCCTGGAATTTTTGGGTTGAACTACCTACCACATTAAATTCATGAATGATGGAACCCTATACAGATGTTGGGAATATGCCATATCGTTTTTCGGAGATGTAAAAAGTGGACAAATATTTTAATTGCTGTAGGCTTTCTTTGATGTTCTTCTGAAAATATTTTAATTTTCTCTTTTACTTTAATAGTATTTTAATATAGTCTCTACCAGATGTAATATATAGGATATATTACTTAAACTCCTTCCAGATTTCTAGATGTTCTCACAATAATATGCATTTGGTCATCCAATCCAAGTAACCTTTGGCTATTTCCTTTTCTAGGGATAATATCTTCAATTTAGTAGCTCATCATTATTGGGTTCTTGAAGCTTTTAAAAAAATTACACCGGAACATTACCATCATACGAAATTCTAAACCTAATCAAGGAGCGGGAAAATTTGAGAGCAATGCAAGCTCTATGGTACCTTTTCTCTTCTCTATGTCATCTAGTTACTTCGAATATATCACAATTTTTGTGGAAAATTTCACTAAGGAAAATATGTGAGTCCTATGGGATCATATCTCTTGCTCTATTCAAGAGACCTTATTTTTAACCCATCAAGATGAGTTGTTATAATGATGCTATTCTACAAGTACCAGTGAGAAGAAAATGTCTAAGAAGAATCTAAATTTTATTAGCCCTCTGAAACTCATCTTTGTGGGAGAAAGGACTGAATAGTTTGTGCCATCTAAATAAGGTAAGCTTTTGTCATCTGTCTCTTTGGTAGCAGATCCGTCTATTATGGAAGAGGTTCAAATCTCGTTATCTAAGCCTCATCTAATTAACGATACAATTTTTAGTTCCTTCATCAGGTCTGAAGCTTTTCATCTTTATGATTGTAGCCTGAACTATGGTTACCGCTGAAAGAATCTGAAGTCTATACTAATTCGAGGAACTATAAGGATTCTAACTTCTTGTGGCATATAAGAAAGTAATCTTCTACCTCAGTGAATTTTAAACTCTACTACAACATCTTTGTTATGTTAACTCTTGTTCCATTTCATTGTATGTTGTATGTGAGCTAGTGTGGTATCTAGTTACTATAAAAACTTCCATATTTGAGGTCATGTATCTATGGAAACATGCAAATTTTTTGAAGTACGAGTTATATGGCATCAAATATCCAGGACATGTGACAAGTATAGGCTCCCTCATGAAATGCATAGCTTAGATCCAAATTTACATACACCTTTGTGGAATCCGAATCACATTAGTTGTGTGGAAGGAAAAGAGTTGAGTTCTCTTTGGTAATCTGTGTGGAAATTGTGAAGAAAGGCTTAGCTTATAGGCGAATAAAGGCAAAGGATTTTCAAATATCTAAGGCATGATAAATAAGGATATTTTACTCAAATGAAGAATACATTTTTGGTTTGCCTTCCGAATTTATTTGGGTCTAAGGAACTGATACTTGATGAAGTACTCATTTCTATGCAAAAAACATTTCTCCTTATGTGAGTCCATGCCTTTAAAAATGGTCAAAATGGGCATGATGTTCATCATTTTATTATAAAATATATTGTTGAAAATATGATTGATCCATCTGAAGGTCTAAGCAGATGTCGTAGAATACAGAGAAAAATTAATAACATAGTTTTTATAGCTAGAAACCATTTTGTTGAAGTATCTCCTTAATGATCTTGTGGAGCCATTATTAGATAAATAAATTTTACAAAAAAAATCTCCTAAATATTTGTGGAAACAATGCTACACAAACATGTCTAATTCAACCTTTGCTACAAATGGTGAAGCCAAAAACTGTGGTATTAAGAGAATATTCCAGCAAGGCTACATCTCAGAGGCTCAATGGTTGTCAATGCAATGTAGCTTATACTCATTTACAATTATCAAATGGATTCCCACCTCTTGTTTATTTTTAAGTACTTGATATTTTAATAGACTTAGCAACATATCATTTATCTACCATAAATATTTTAGTTTATGTGGAACCATGTTCAATACTAGAATCATCATCTAGGGCCACTAGTATGTTATTAAATATTATTTCTATTACATAGTTCAAAAAGATCATAACCATATGTCTATTTCATTAATTTTGGCTTATGATCAAGTGAAACAACATCTACGTTCCAATAACATGTCTATGCTATCATTTGTATTGCTAGTTGTTATCATGGAAGAGTCAAATTATATCGGAAGGAAAAATT
Organism: Pinus albicaulis; assembly: GCA_034641835.2. Classification (NCBI taxonomy): domain Eukaryota; kingdom Viridiplantae; phylum Streptophyta; class Pinopsida; order Pinales; family Pinaceae; genus Pinus; species Pinus albicaulis. The sequence goes on from CM076580.1 coordinate 620,508,447, forward strand.
TGTACAAACACTAAGGAACATAGAAGAGGGTATGTCTGCAATGTGCTTTTCCAGTCCTAATACTATGCTATTGAATCCAATTCTTGAAATTCCTTGCAAGCCAATGGATTTTCTTGCATTTCCATGGACCAATTCCTTAATTGAGGTCATGTAGGCTCTATCACCAAATTCACAAGAAAATAACCACTTAGCAATATTGAATTCATTTTCCACTACCACACCTTCCTCCAACCGTCGATATGCTACAAACTAAAAGAGAATATCACCAATGTAAATTGATTATTGTTGAAAAAATATGTTGAATGTATTCATCATTATTATTGGTAATATCATGTACATGCACAAACCCATGGTATATAATAGGTAGTCCAAATCCATTTTTTAGCACAAGAGGCATCAAGTTCCTCATCATGATAATCTGAATGTTTTAGTATTCACTTTTTTTGGTTAAATATTTCACTACAAGTAATTATATAATAGAGATGTCCCTTTCTATTTTATGCACGGATAATTTCAATTGTCTTCATTCATAATGTGCAATAAACCCCCTAAGCATCCTTCAATGTAAGCGGTAAGGTGTTCTCTTAGAAAATTTTGGACCATACTTCAGCTTGTTGTGTGTTAGATTCTAGAAGAAAATTTTCTTCTGATACTGTCCACTCTGATGATTCCTTCAATAGGTTTGTAACTATGTATTAATAACTTTGTAGCTCTATCCTTGCTAGAAACAATAGGATTGAAATATTTGGACCATACTTCACATTGCTGTATGCTATATGATGGAAGAAACTTTGTTTCTGATATTCTCCACTTCTTTCTATTGCTCAGATAGTATCATAATTATGTATTAACAACTTTATAAAAATATCCTTGATAGAAAAATTATTTTTAAATGAATTTCAAAGGGATATGCTACTTTGATGTTTTGAAGATAGGATTAGAACATTATATATAATAGTGACCTCCTAAGAGAGAGAGTTCCCTTTGATAGCTGCTATGAAGATGAAATATATCTATTGAATATCCTATGGAATGTTATGTAGAGTATGTTCCCCTTCCTCCTAGCATTAACTAGGATACTTGGGATCAATAGAAAAAATGTCTTGAGATAAATAAATTTGATCTATACCCTATGCAGATTTTGAATTTAGGGTCTTCTATTTGGGTGCCTATGCATGAGAAAATTGGTCATGCTTGTGGATTTTTTGAAATATATGCATGTTATTTTCTTCTTTAATTGATGAAGGTCTCATTATATTATGTTATTACTTATTTCTAGTCTTTTCATCACAACTACATGCTTGAGACTTCATCTCCTTTATTTGGACATGCTGCAACACTCAGTCGTCCATGTTTGATGCTCTTATATGGTTTGAGAAAAGATGATTTGTTGTACCATTTCAGTATCAGATAATAATTTTCATTGGTGTGGTACAATAGTAGCATTTATTCACCATCATGATTTGTACATGTTTCCGCAATTTTGATTAATTTTATTGTAAGATATAGAGTTTTGGAGTCATTTATTATTTTACATCAATTCTATGAGTTCATTATATCATTCTACTAATATTTGTTGTGAAAATAGTTACAAAGACCTCGAATATCATTATGCGCAAAATTTTCTACCAGTTAAAATACGGGTGAGCCTATAAATGCTCTTCTATGCACTTTATATAGTTCCGACAATTGATGTTTTATCAATTGAGTATTATATCTTATATTTTTCTATAACTCGCAATACATGCTCTTTGAGGCACCTCTTGATTCTCTCAAGGTATACTTTAAACCAATAATAGGTCCTACTTTTCATATCAACCCTCCTTTCCCCTCGTTCTTCTCATCCTAGAAATTCCTCAAGAAACGTGCGTAGAGGGTTTCCATTCCAAAGAGCATACTTCCTCAGCTTGAGAGTTAGGTATTACACAAAAATTTCCTGGGACTTGTACCAACCCTTATAAAAAATTTCCTTTAAAACCATGACACATGGATGACGTACACAACAAAGACTCAGAGAAAATATTAACTAGTGGACAACTTAACATTTTGTCAACCTCAACAGTGGAACTTAATTGATTGTCTTCGCCAATGCCTTCTTCTTCCATGGAAGATTTCAACTTTCATTTCGATCAAAGTCATATTATACTATATCGATATTAAAATGTTTAATTCAACTAGCTTATATTGATGCAATTATTAAAAGTTACAATCTCTAACAATAGCTGGATGCCCCTTTGGCATGGTGTTGCAAGTTCAACAATCATCTGAAAGCTTTCTAACAAGTAACATAAAATTATTTGAAACAACCCCAATTTGGTGGAAAATCTTGGAACTTGATATATTGAGCTAGCTTGTGATATGATAGCCAACGTTTATATCGTCTTCTCTGGCCATAGAGGGGAGCCATTTCTGGGTTAGGTCTTTACTATGTTATGAAAATAATAGTACCACATATACATTTAATATCCATTTGAATAAAATTTCGATGGGCACAAGAAACCTGCATTTCCTGACAGTATGTACCTTTAACTTTAATTGTCAATGAATTGGTGCCATTATCAATGCAAGGGAAATACCTAAACTTGACACTATTCCAGAATTTTCAGATTATTGAACACCATTTCCAGATATTTTTATTGAGTTGTTGAGTCTCAAAGTTCAAACATAGCTCCATGCTTATTAAGCACCCATAATCTCACCGTGTTTTTGGAAGTAGTCATTACTCACTTCCCCTGATAGTTCTACACATACTGGTTACAAAGATGTTGATTGTTGAGTCCATTTGTGAAGGATGCCTCACCTCTAGCACAATATATGATTCTGGGACACAATTCCTGATGTTAATGCCTCGTGCAAGTGTAACCATGCTAATCATGTAAAAAATTTTAGTTCATTCCATGGGCTATCTTTTTTCCAAACATGTTGGATAAATATCATACGTGATTCCAAGTGAAAAGCTCTAAGTATTACATGCACATTCCAGGTACCACAAAATGATATGCACTTATTAAGTGTAATGGTCTTTGAATAATGCATCAATTTCAAATGGTGGAATAAGCCCATTCAAAAGTGTAAACTGGAAAACATGCTAATTGATATAATTGAGCATAGAAGACTTGTAGACAACAATATTAGCTTCCAAATTTTTTTTGTGAAATATATGAGCATAGGATCATGAACAAAGAAACAAAAGACTCTGGTAACCCCTGACTAAGGAAATCACATGAGATCATAGAAGTATGAACACAAATTGATGCCAAACCATGGATAAAAAAATTTGAGTTAATCTTTAACACCAAGAATGTACAAATTAATTGAAACATAACACTTTAGCTTACAAGTGATATGGATACCATGTAAACAATGAAATAAACTAAAGCAATCAACAGTTAGAACATATGATCAAATTAAAAAGAATTTAAAAATTTCTCTGTATCCTCATGGGGTTTTCTTGGTAACACCAGAATAAGTTTCCTATACAAAAACTCTTTTTTGATACAATAGAACAATGATATATCGAAGGTGTCCCCTGTAGAACTTTTCTCAACAGAAGATTTGAGACTTTGAAAAAAATACCTTCAGTTCATGACTTGAAAAGTTATTTGAAACCTTTCAATAGGGAGGAAAACTTATTCAATAGGTAAGGATGTTGTATAACCACATTGGAAAAACATTTAAACCATGTGGCTTCTGAAGCATCATTCCCTCTCAAAAAATTAACAAAGTCATAGTTACGTAGGCCTAGAAGGAAATACTCAACAAATGTGTACAATATTGAGTGAAGTAATCAGTGTGGACATTCTTAAATTTATTTTTATACCTAACTACCTTGGCCAGTGTGTCTTCAGATGCTTGCATTTAGTGAATAGCATCGATATTGATCACAATTTCTTTTTTCGGGAAATTCCAAAAGGGAATGCCTCATTGGCACAACTTACTATGCTAAAAATTTCCAACAACCAGTTAAAGTGGGGAATTATAATATGGTTAAGCTCTGTGTCAAATTTACAGACTCTAGACCTATCAAACAATCTACTTGTGGGAGAAATTCATCCTTAGTTGGGGCAACTGAGGTTAGACACATTTAATGTATATGGAAACCACTTGCCTAGCTCAATTCCAATAATTTTTAATATTTTGGCCTATAGACATAGTTTTCTCAATAATCCAGACCTATGTGCTGATCAGGCTTTCCATTATAGTTTAATATAATGTTCTTCAAGGAAAATAGATATACATGATTATTTGCCTATAATATTAGTCTCAATATCTATGTTAGTTGTTGGGTGTGGAGCCTAATTTTCATCCTGATTCAGAGATATTTGTTTCAGCCAGATTTATACCCCAAGGAGATTGTATACCCCTCCACGCGGGGGGGGGACTTGTCCCCTCCAGCGGGGAGGGGGTGGAGGTCCCGGGACCAACGGTCCCCCGACGGGGGTTTCGAGGGCAGTGCTCTCCAAGCTAAAAACATATGTAATTTTCCTTGTAAACGTATTGTAATTTATAGTCAATCTAGGTCGTTAATTAGGTTGATGATATGACGATAGAAGTAATTCTTAATTTATTTTTTTTCCCCTAGAAGGAAACCCCTCATTTTCTATGAGGGAATTGTAATTTCAGTTGTGTATTTTATGTGTATTCTTTGAGAGAGAAATAGAGAGGGAGATTGTGAGAGAGAAAATAAGATATTACATCAGATCTACGGTAGGTTGTGTCTCTTCCTTTTGATGGATAATAGAAAGGAAGGAATGGGTGTTCAGGGTGGACATAGACCAAATTGGGTGAACCCCTTATATCTGTGTCTCTCTGGTTTTATATTTTTTCTGAGTTTTTTTTTATGCATATTTTATATGTTGCATTGATCTATAATCTATAATTTTCTAACAACTGGTATCAGAGCTGAAGGTATATTTAACTGATAAACTCATGGGAAAGAAGGGCTCCTCGTTCAAGTGGGATCAGTGGCGGAAGGTGGTAAGTTTAGGGTCAAGAAATTTAATGGCAAAAACTATGCGCTGTGGAAGATGCAAATGTAAGATTATCTATATCAGAAATATTTGTATCTACCATTGAGAAGAAAAATAAAGAATTTGGTGACTGTGAAAGATGCAGAAAGGGAGATTCTTGATAGAAGGGAACTTGAAATAGTATGGTTTTTGCTCACGGTGCTAGTAGCCTTCAATATTTTGAAGGAAACAACAACAGAAAGTTTGATTAAGGCATTGGCGAAATTATATGAAAAACCATTGGCCTGAAACAAGGTATTTCTTATGAAATATTTATTTAATATGAAGATGTCAGAAGGTGGAGTTTTTGCAGACCATTTAAATGATTTTAATATGGTTACCAGCCAGTTAAGTTCTGTAAGGGTAGAATTTGATGTTGAGGTTAGGGCTTTGTTATTTTTATGCTCATTTCCAGAAAGTTGGAATGCTTTAGTTATGTCCATTAGGAACTTTGTCTCTAGATCTAGTACTTTAAATTTTGATGATGTTGTCAGTGTTATCCTTAGCAAGGAAATGTGATGGAAATGCTCTGGTGAGACATCTAGTAATGCTTTGAGTGCAGAGACTAGGGGAAGACAAATAGAAAGAGGAAAGAGCTCAGGATATCGCAGTAAATCAAGGAAAGGCTGATCCAAGTCCAGATCAAGGATAGTGTGCTTGAAATGTGGAACTAAAGGACACCTGAAGAAAGACTGTAGACTTTGGAAGGGAAAAGAAGGAGATATGCAACAAGAAAAATATCATGAAGGAAATGTGACATGTGATGTGTTACAAGATGCTTTGTTTCTTTCTATAGAAAATGTTAGTGATTCCTGGGTGGTAGATTCATGGGCCTCATTCCATGCCACACTTGATAAGAAATATTTTCATGACTATGTTCAAGGAGATTTTGGACAAGTTCGTTTGGGTGATGATAAACCCTGTAAAATTGTTGGAATGGGTAAAGTTCTTGTAAAATAGCAGAATGGAAACCATTGGTTATTAAAGGAGGTAAGGCATGCTCCAAATCTCAATAAAAATATGATTTCAACATTGCAATTAGGCAGTGAAGGTTGTGTGACAACTTTCATATATAAAACTTGGAAGGTTAGCAAAGGAGCCTTGGTAATAGAAAAAGGAGAAAAGGTTGGTACATTTTATTTATGCAATCGTATTTCTAACTCTCTTAATGCTTTAAATTCCAAAGGAGAAGATGCAACATTATGGCATCATAGGCTCGGACACATGAGTGAGAAGGGGATAATATTATTCACTCAAGAAATTTGTTGTCGAGTTTGAAGAATATTGATTTGGATTTCTATGATAATTATATTTTTGGAAAATAGAAGAGAGAAATATTTCTCGGAGTTGGGAAAGAAAAGAAAAGAAAAAAATTAGAGCTTGTGCATACAGACATAGGGGAACCTGCTCACGTATCATCTCTTAGTGGCTCTTGTTTCTATGTTACTTTTATTAATGATGCAACTAGAAAAACTTGGATTTATTGTATTCAAAATAAATCTGATGTATTTGATACTTTAAATAAATGGAATGCTTTGGTTTAGATTGAGACAGAAAAGAAGTTGAAGTGTCTCAGATAAGACAATGGAGGTGAATATTGCAGCAAAGATTTTGATAGGTACTATTCAGAGCATGGAATTCACAGAGAGAAGTTAGTTCGAAGAACACCACAAAAAAAATGGTGTGTCAGAAAGGATGAACAGAACAATCATGGAACGTGCAAGGTGCATGATATTGCATGTAGGATTGCCTTTACAATCTTGGGCAATTTCTGTAGATACTATTGTTTATCTAATAATCAGAGGGTCCTCAATTTCCTTGGATGGTGGTATTCCACAGGAGGCATGTACGGGTAAAAAGGTAAACTACTCTTTTTCAAGGACTTTTGGTTGTGAGGCCATTGTCCATATTAATAAATAAAATAGAATAAAGTTTGAGTAAAAATTAAATAAATGTACCTTTATTGCATATGGTGTTAATGATTTTGGTTTTCTCTTATATGATTATGAAAATCACAAAAACATTAGGAGAAAATATGTAATATTCAATGAAAAGGTATTGTATAAGAATCAATTGCAGGAAAAGAAACAGAAAAAAGAACACAAAGAATACACAGTTCTTGTTGAGATCAAAGAAAAAGTAAAAGTTCCTGAAAATAATAATAATCAATAGCCACAACAACAACAATAGGAACCTCAAATACCCAAAAGTGGTTTCAGAAGATTTACCAGGATAAGTAGACCGCCTGAATAATACTCTCCTTCATTATATTATTTATTGTTAACTGATTCTAGTGAACCCAAATGTTATGAAGAAGAATTGCAGGTTGAAACCAGGAAGAACTGGGAGCTAACCATGAAAGAAGAGATGGACGCAATACATAACTAGACTTGGGACTTAATCAGGTTGCCTACAGGTAAAGCAACATTGCAGAATAAATGTGCTTATAGGCTGAAGGAAGAAGATGGAGGATAACATATGTACAAATCTAGACTTGTGGTGAAGGGGTTTGCACAGAAGAGAGGTATTGATTTTGATGAAATATTTTCTCCTATTGTTAATATATTACTTCAATCAAAACTATATTAAGTCTTGTAGCAGCAGAATATTTTCATCTTGAACACTTAGATGTAAATACAACATTTCTCCATGGAGATTTGGAGGAAGAGATTTATATGCAGCAACCAAAAGGATATGAGGTCAAAGGGAAGGAAAAATTAGTGTGCAGCTTAAAGAAGAGCTTGTATGGGTTAAAACAGGCTCCAAGGTAGTGGTATCTAAAATTTGATAGATTTATGTTTCAACAAGGTTATATTAGATGTCGCTCTGATCATTTTGTTCATCTGAAAAATAAAAATGATGGCAGCTATATTATATTGTTATTATATATAGATGACATGCTTGTTGTAGCATCTAACATGCAGGAAATAAATGTGCTCAAAAGAAAATTGGAAAATTCATTTGCAATGAAGGGTTTAGGAGTTGCAAAAAAAATCCTTGGTATGAGAATAACTATGGAGAGGAAAAATCACAAATTAACATTGTCTCATAATGAGTACATACAAAAGGTGTTGAAAATATTTAATATGCAGAATGCAAAACTAGTTAGTACACATTTTTCTATCCATTTCAAACTTAGTAAGGAGATGTGCCCCAACAAGAAAGAAGAAATGAATTATATGTCTAAAGTTACATATGTATCAGTAGTTGGAAGCTTAATGTATGCAATGGTCTGCACAAGTCCTAGTTTTTCACATGCAGTGAGAGTTATAAGCAGGTACATGAACAATCTAGGAAAAGAGCATTGGATGGCAGTGAAATGGATTCTCATATATTTGAGAGGTACCACAAATCAAGCATTATGCATTGGTGGTTCAAAAATTTTCTACAGGGATATGTTGATGTAGATATGACAGGTGACAAAGATTACAGGGGGAGAACTATAGGGTATGTATTTACTATAGGTGGAACAACTATCATTTGGGTTTCAAAAATCCAAAGTGTTGTTGCACTTTCAAAAACAAAAGTAGAGTATGTTGCTGCTATAGAGGCTGGTAAAGAAATGATTTGGTTACAAAGGTTTATGGATAAATTGGGTAAGAAGGATGATAAGGGCATGTTATAAAATGATAACTAAAGTGCCATTTATCTTGCAAAGAACTCAATATTTCATTCCAGGAATAAAAAAATATAGCTCAAGTACTATTTCTTACGGTTAGTGTTGGAAGATGGACAGTTGAAGCTGGAAAAGATACACACTAGCCAGAATCCTGCAGATATGCTAACAAAAGTTGTAACCACAGAGAAAATGAGATTATGCTTAGTTTAAATTCGTCTTCAAGTATGACGATGACTATGAGAAACAACCAGGTCCAAAGTGGAGCCATTGTCTATAAAATGAAGCAACAATGGAGTTGCTACAATTAGTATCCAAGTGCTATATTGTTTGGTGTAGATTCTGATTTTCATCCAGATTCAAAGATATTTGTTTCAGGAGGATGTATACCCCAGTAATACTGTACACCCCTCCACATGGGGGGGTACAGGGGCAAGTCCAGAGGCCAGCGGTCCCCTGGCGTGTCGAAATTTGGTTACCGGAGGACAGGTGGTTCCCTAAGGCTTTGATCTTTGGCCTAGGGAAAAGTGTCCAAAAGAATTTAATTTTTCTCCTAAAGTGACTTTATAAAGTTATAAAATCAAATCTAATTTAAAAGTGACTTTAAGTAATAAAGTTACTAAGTCTAATTTTAAAGTGACTTTAATAAAGTCAATGTGAAATTAGAAAGGGAAAAGTGACTTTGGAAATAAATGACTAAGTGGGTCTTTATTAAAGTGGGGTGAATTAAAAAATAGAAAGTGAGATTTAAATGAGCATTTAATCTTAGCCCTAGATCTCAATCTATTTTAGCCATTGGATTTAGGGATTCCCCAAAAGTCACTTAGGGTTAGGTTAAAGGAGGGAAAGGAGGAAAAGGGCATTCATTCTTTCATGAGCACATTGGGAGAAGGAGAGAAAGAGAGCAAGGGAGATTTCTAGGCAGTGAGGAGAAGGAGGAAGCAGCTTGGCACACACTCCAAGGCAGTGTTTCAACAATTCTGTACAGCAGAGTTAGCACACAGTGAAAGGAAGATTTTGGGCACGATTTTCTAGAAAATCCGGACAGCATTTTTGGCTCAGTTTCCAAGAGGGCCATACAGCAAGTTGGCACAAAAATCGAGGAGCAAAGAAGCTATTTTGATGGCATGTTTTTTGAGGGAGGCCGTATAGCAAGTGGTTGTACCCTTGCATAGATTTCAAGGAAAAAATCCGTACAATAGTCTTACTATTTTTTCTGCACGGAAATTGAGAAAAAACAGTACAGCAGCATTTATGGCAGCTTGCATGCTTTTCTAGACAGTCCGTACAGAATCATTTAAGGCTAAAAATTTTGGCACGAAAACCAAGGAGGCTGTACAACATTTATTACTGGTCTATTTTTCTATTTACATGTTTTTCGAGGTGGTGGTAAAGCACGAAAAATGAGATAAGTTGTAATCTGTACTTGCTGATTTTTTCTGAGTTTTTCTCTCACTGTAAAAGGCATTTTCCCAGAAATAAGGAGCTTTTGAACTGGTTTTCCCCAAGAGTTGTAGGGGTTTTTTCTAGGGTCAACTTGACCAAAATCATTGTGTTATCATGTGTTGAATGGTTGTTTGTATCTGTTGATTTTTATTTATGCATTTTCTAGCATTCTGTAAATTTTCCAGAATTTGTGTTTTCAGCAAAAATTTATTTTCGAGTTTGTTGAATGTAAGGATATGGGAAAGGGTATTTAACTATTTTGGAGAAATAAGGTGAAACTGAAAACCGAGGTGGGAAATAGGAAATTTATACATGGTATTAGAGCTTGAGTGCTGAAAGTGCAGTTTGGGACAGCAAGGAGAAAAATACAGCCTATTGATTTTTCACTCTGAAAATTCCAGCAAGCTGATTTTTCACAAATAGAATTTTTATCTTTACTACAACAGTGCTATTTTTCAGTTTTAGAACAACATGATGTCATTGGGATTGAGGTTGGAGGATAGGTTGGATGGGCATACCAATTACAGTGTTTGGAAGGAGAGAATGCAGAGTATCTTTGAGGAGGAAGAAGTCTGGGATATCATGGTTCATACCCAACAATGGCCTATTAATGTGCCTACTGATGCTGTTCAGTTGGTAGCATATAATAGAAATAACAACAAGGGTAAGAGAATGATCCTAGATGGAATCAAAGACCATTGCATTCCTTATGTGAGAGGAAAGAAAAATTTTCATGAGATGTGGACAGCATTGTCCAATCTCTACCAAAGTACCAATGAGAACCGGAAAATGGTCCTGAAGGAGAAGCTGAAAACCATTCAGATGGGTAAGACTGATAGTAAAGCTAGATATCTCACAAAGATTACTAATGTGAGAGATGAGTTGGCAGCAATTGGAAAGGTCATTCCACCCACTGAGTTGGTGCGGATAGCAGTGAATGGCCTCGCCAGTTCATGGATGAACTTTGCTGATGGGGTTTGTGCATGTGAGACCCTTCCCACATGGGAGAGGTTTTGGGATGATTGCATTCAAACAGAGATTAGGAAAGGTTAGCTTCGGGAAGCCAAGCCAGTTGAGTAGGATGAGGATGTAGCACTGTTGGCAGGAGGCAAGAAAGGCAAAGGAAAGAAGCAGGATTCCACAAGCAATGGTGGGGGAAAAGGTAAAGGTAAAGGTAAACAGGGTAACACACAGAAGGACTATTCCAAGGTGAAGTGTTGGAATTGTTAGAAGATGGGACACTATGCAGTTGTGTGTCCGAAGAAGAAGAAGAATAAGGGGAAGAACCAGAGCATGGCAGCATTAGCAGAGGTTGAGGACTTTGTATATTGCTTTGACCAGGAGTATGGGTTCATTGCGTGTGAGTCCTCTAGTGCAGGATTACCTGCCACAGAGGTTCAGAGGGAGCATGCATTTCCCTCTACTAGCAGAGCATCTTTTGGTATCTGGTATGTGGACAGTGGGGCTTCACGTCATATGACCGGAGTCTGTGAGTACTTCTCAGAGCTTTCAAAGAGTGGCACTGATATAGAGGTAGTACTTGGTGATGACAGAGTTGTTAGAGCAGTTGGTGTGCGAACACTGACATTTCAGAGGGAGTTTAAACCTCCCTTGAAGGTGTCAGATGTTCTTTATGTGCCATGGATGAGGAAGAACCTCATATCCGTCTCAGCTTTGGAGGACATAGGATATGAGATACTGTTCAGGGGTGGACAGGTGTTGATGTATCCCAGGTAGGGATAATTTTAAGGATAGAAAATTATCTTGAAGTTTAAAAAATTGGCGAATCTCACTAGTCCCTAATATGCAAACTATAAAATTTTTATTGATGTATTTGTAAAACTATTCAAATTTATAATGATATTATTTATATTTTCTATATAATTTTGGCGATTTTTAACGTAAAATAATTTTGTATTGTAAAATTTGGGCGAATCTTTTTTATAAAAAAAATGGAAATTGGCGAATCTTTTTTTTGGAAAAACCATGGAAAATTAGCCCACCTACGAATATTAGCCCCTAAAATTTTCCATGATCCCAGGGGCGCTCCAACTGATTCGGATAGAGTGATAGGTGTACGCCATGCAAAGGTGTACAAGTTTGCATTTCAGCCTCTTCTGGAATTGATCAGTTGTACCGATAGCAAAGCTAGCAGTTCTGAGCTATGTGAGATTTGGCACCGCAGGATGGGGCATATGTATCACGGAGCCTTGAGGACTTTGCAGGAGATCACTACAAGTGTGCCAGATTTCAGTATTGATCACTTGGATACTTACAGAGGATGTGCGATGGGTATGTTTTTTAAATCCCCTTTTCCCAGCAGTGATAGCAGAGTGACTGGGATACTTGATTTGATTCATTCCGATGTGAGCGGTCGGATGTCTCATGTTTCCTTGAGTGGTTATGAGCACTATGTTTTATTCATTGATGATCACTCCAGGAGGACCTGGATTTATTTCTTGAAGACCAAGAGTGAGGTCTTCAAGCGGTTTCAGGAGTTCAGAGCTCTTGTGCAGACACAGACAGGTCAGAAGATCAAGTCCCTGATGTCGGAAAATGGAGGATAGTACACCCTTGGAGAGTTTTTTGACTATTGTGCGGAGGAAGGCATTAGGAGGGAGTTCATTGTTCCTTACAACCCCCATCAGAACGGGGTTGCGGAGAGGAAGAGCAGATCCATCGGAGGGGCTGCCAAAGCCATGTTACATGATTAGGGGTTGCCATTGTTTTTGCGTGAGCCCGCAACACTTTTATTTCAAGGTAACGTGAAAGGGAATCCGCATCGTGCCTTGGGGCATATGACTCGAGAGGCTTCTTCTGGGAAGAAGTGAAGTTCGATATTGGTCATCTACATCTTCGCATCTTTGGGTGTATCACTGCATCTCTACATACCCAAGGAGAAGAGGACCAAACTAGAGCCCACCGCAGAAGGGTATCTTGTGGGGCTAAAGGAGACCCCAAAGCTACCTTTCGAATTTACATTCCTGCACAGAGGAAAGTTGTTGTCAGGCGGGATGTGAAGTTCGAGGAGGACAGGGCCTTTAGGAGGTCATGGGAGTTAGAGTATTTGGATCAGCCAGACCCTCAGCAGCAGTTGAGTCAGTCGCAGGGATCCAATGGGTAGGGATCAGGAGGATCTGGAGGTACATCTATGAAGATGTCAGTCCGCAAGGAGCAAGTGGCTCACGTAGGCCCGGGGGGAGGGGGTGGTTCTGCAAGTATGCAGTATTCCACAGAGTAGTTTACTAGGGAGTCCACTCGATGGATCAGATCACCACGCATCTCGCCTTCTACAGTTCGGTGCAAAAGGGGGAGGGACAAGGATGTATAGGTCAGATTTAGTCCCTAAGGATGATGAGGAGGAGGAGTTTTATTCTCCGGCGGGAGAAGTGCACTCAGGGAAGAGGAAGCCCAAGTGGCTTCAGGACACCTTGAGAGATGCCACATCTGTTGCTGAGCCTAAGAGGCCGGTCAGAGAGAGCAGACCACCTGAAAGGTTTTGTAGCTATATGGCAATGGCTACCAACATCCTTGACTCTGAGCCTTCTAGCTATGAGGAGGCAGCTAGCCAGCAGGTCTGGAGAGAGGCCATGCAGAAGGAGTATTCTTCTATCATGAAGAATGATGTTTGGGAGGTGGTGCCGAGGCCTGAGGGCAAATCCGTGGTTACTTCCAGATGGCTTTACAAGGTAAAGCATGCTGCAGATGGTAGCATTGAGAAATTCAAAGCAAGGTTTGTGGCTAGAGGGTTCTCCCAGGTAGAGGGAGTTGATTATGAGGAGACCTTCGCTCCCGTGGCTCGATATACTTCGATCCGCTCCATTATATCGATAACAGCAGAGATGGGTTGGAAGATCCACCAGATGGATGTGAAGACCGCATTTCTCAATGGCTTCATACAGGAGGAGGTGTACATTGAGCAGCCACAAGGCTTTGAGGTGCATGGGAAGGAGTCCCATGTGTGCAGACTGAAGAAGGCCCTTTATGGCCTGAAGCAAGCTCCCAGAGATTGGTACTCCAGGATAGATACATACTTGCAGGGGATGGGTTTCACAAAGAGTGAGGCAGATCCAAACCTTTACTATCTTGTGATAGGTGAGGAGCCTCTCATTCTGGTGTTGTATGTGGATGACTTAGTCATTACAGGTGGAGAGAGACTCATAGAGCACTGCAAGAGAGATCTTGCGGCGAAGTTTGAGATGAAGGACATCGGCTTGATGCATTAATTTTTGGGTTTGGAGGTGTGGTAGGAGAAGGGGCATTTCTTCCTGGGGCAGGGGAAGTATATTGTGGAAATCCTTGGCAGAATTCCACATGGAGGATTGTAGACCCATGTCGACATCGATGATCACCAACTAGAAGAAGCTTCATGCTTCGGATTCCGAGTTGGTGGATCCTACATTGTACAGATAGATAATTGGTTCCTTGATGAATTTGGTCAACACTAGACTAGATATTTGTTTTGCAGTCAACAATATGAGTCATTTTATGTGTGAGCCTAGGAAGGTTCACTGGGTGGCTGCAAAACACATTTTGTAGTACTTGCAAGGGACAGTGGATTATGGTATGGACTACAGGCAGGGGGATGGAGTGAGATTGGCAGGTTACACTGATTCTGATTGGGAAGGTTGTGCTTCTGATAGGAAGAGCACTTTAGGGTGCTGTTTTGGGTTGGGTTAGGCAATGGTGTTATGGTTCAGCCGGAAGCAGTAGTCAGTAGCATTGATTTCTGCGGAAGCAGAGTATATGGTATCCAGTCTAGCTAGTTGTGAGGCCATCTGGCTTCACAAGATGTTGTTTGGCTTATTTGGTCAGTCGTTGAGACCTTCAGTGATTTACTGTGATAATCAGAGTTGCATTAAACTCACATAGAATCCAATATTTCATGACAGGTCAAATCATATCGGGATCAAATATCATTTCATCAGATACTATGTTCAGAAAGGAGTTGTGAAGCTTGAGTATATTCCCACTGATGAGAAGGTTGTAGATATTCTTACCAAAAGCCTTACCATGGGGCAAGCATGTCTACTTCAGAGACAAGGTAGGTGTGGTGAGGAACATATTCCTCGGTAAGAGGGAGTGTTGAAATTTGGTTACCAGAGGATAGGTGGTTCCCTAAGGCTTTTATCTTTGGCCTAGGGAAAAGTGTCCAAAACAATTTAATTTTTCTCCTAAAGTGACTTTATAAAGTTATAAATTCAAATCTAATTTAAAAGTGACTTTAAGTGATAAAGTTACTAAAGTCTAATTTTAAAGTGACTTTAATAAAGTCAATGTAAAATTAGAAAGGAAAAGTGACTTTGGAAATAAATGACTAAGTGGGTCTTTATTAAAGTAGGGTGAATTAAAAAAATAGAAAGTGAAATTTAAATGAGCATTTAATCTCAGCCCCAGATCTCAATCTATTTCAGCCATTGGATTTAGGGATTCCCCAAAAGTCACTTAGGGTTAGGTTAAAGGAGGGAAAGGAGGAAAAGGTCATTCATTCTTTCATGAGCAGATTGGGAGAAGGAGAGAAAGAGAGCAAGGGATATTTCTGGGCAGTGAGGAGAAGGAGGTAGCAGCTTGGCACACATTCCAAGGTAGTGTTTCATCAAGTCCATACAGCAAAGTTAGCACACAGTGAAAGGTAGATTTTGGGCACGATTTTCTAGAAAATTCGTACAGCAGTTTTGGCTCAATTTCGAAGAGGGCCATACAGCAAGATGGCACAAAAATCGAGGAGCAGAGAAGCTATTTTTCTGGCATGTTATACAGCAAGTGGTTGTATCCTTGCACAGATTTCCAGGCAGAAATCTGTACAGCAGTCTTGCTATTTTTTTTGCACGGAAATCAAGAAAAATAGTACAACAACATTTATGGAAGCTTGCACGCTTTTCTAGAGACTCTGTACATCAGCATTTAAGACTGTAAATTTTGGCATGAAAACCAAGGAGGCTGTACAACATTTATTGCTAGTCTGTTTTACTGTTTACACATTTTTTGAGGTGGTGGTAAAGCATGAAAAATGAGATAAGTTGTAATCTGTACTTGCTGATTTTTTCTAAGTTTTTCTCTTTCTGTAAAAAGAATTTTCCCAGAAATAAGAAGGAGCTTTCGAACTGGTTTTCTCCAAGAGTTTTAGGGGGTTTTTCCAGGGTCACCTTGACCTAAAATAACTGTGTTATCATGTGCTGAATGGCTGTTTGTATCTGTTGATTTTCATTTCTGCATTTTCCAGCATTCTGTAAATTTTCCAAAATTTGTGTTTTTAGTAAAAAATTATTTTCCAGTTTGTTGAATGTAAGGATATGGGAAAGGGCATTTAGATATTTGGAGAAATAAGGTGAAATTAAAAACCGGGGTGGGAAATAAGAAATTTCTACATGGCGGAGGTTTCTTGGGCAGCACCCCTGAAGCTAAATATAGATGTAAAATTGCCTTGTAAATGTATTGTAATTTCTAGCTAATCTGGGCCGTTCATTAGGAAGATGATCTGAGGGTAGGCCTTATGTTTAATTTATGGTTTTTTTCCCTAGAAGGAAACCCCTCGTTTTATATGAGGGAATTATGATTGTGGCTGTGTATTCTATGTGTATTCTCAGAGAAAGAAACTGATAGCGAGGCTGTGAGGGAGAACATAGGATATTACAATGGATTTTTTGTAGGTTGTGTCTCTTCATTTTGTTGGATAACACAAAGGAAGGACTAGTTGTTCGGGGTCGATGTAGCCCAAATTGGGTGAACAATGTATATCTGTGTCTCTATAGTTTTATATGTTTTTTGTGTTTGTGTTCCCACATATTTTATGTGTTGAATTTCTATGTAATATATAATTTTCTAACACTAGCCATGGAAATTATATTGTTTTGGTGTTTCATTACCAATAGTAGAGTTAAAACATTTTTTGTGGGAAATCCAAGCAGCTCAATGTTGGAATGGGAAGTGACATATTTTCACTCGAGTGTGGAACTAAACGAGGCATACATCCTACAATAGTTGACGAAGGAGAATGTTATTGGGTCTGGAGTATCTGAAAAATTGTACAAGGTGACTCTCCAGAACGGGTAGGAGCTTGGTGTGAAGAAGGTAATTAAAAACAAAAAATAATTTGAAGTAGAGGTTGAGATCCTTTGTTTGATCAAACATGACACATTCCTGTAGATATTGGTGGAGCAAAGGATCTGAAACGGATAGATATTTCCTAAAATTCGTTAAGTGGAATCATTCCTCCAAAGATCAGTGAATTGTGGAATCTCGTTAAATTCAGTGGAAGAAATAAGATACCACATGGGCCTCTTCGTAAGGTGATTTTTATGCTTGCATTTAGTGAATAGGATCAAGGTTGACCATAATGGAGCTAAGAATGTAGGATTTTTAATAGAAATGAAATAACTATAACCTTATAATTTCTTATCATCTTCACTGTCATTGGATTGAAATAAAGTTGCATGATGAACTTCAGATAATTAATAATAGCGTACAATAATATAGGAACATCAAGAAGGTAATTTGAATGAGCTACTTGCAATACTGTGGACAGAGAGAGAATATACTTCTCCCTTAATTTTTGTCTTCGGGCCTGGAAGAGGAGCATGATAATGGAAAACATAAATTTTATTTCTTCTGTGAGGAAATTAATAGTCACAGGACTAAAATAGAACTTTCCATCAACTTTAAACATGTAAACCAAAATTGGCTAAAGATCTCTCAGATTGAAATCACCTACAACCAACAGAATATTCAAAGTGCAACTCTTGGAAGACATATTACTCTGATGTTGATCATATTCCCTTAAAAAAACACAGGCAGTTGGGGAAAGACCCAACTTGGAGTGGCAAAAACTGCATTCTATCACCTCGTTCTTCATCTTCCTGCAGAAATTTTATTATGCACATAAATTTCCTAAAAATTCCAGGCGAACACTTTTGTAAAATATCAGTGACCTGAGTTCAAATCTCCTGGGTATAGCCCATTATAGAGCACAAAGCCCAATGTTGTTATCAAATCTAGTCCTCACCAATAGATCCATGTTACTACTCCTTGACCTAGTTATTTTCGGTATTCATTTATCCAGGTCCCTAAATATCACAATTCTTAAACTATATTATCTTGAAACAATAACTTATTTCAGTGGTTAAACCCTCGATTTGGCCAAATTCAGAGTTTTGCTGTGGTAAAATGCCTTTAAGAAAGTGGCAGAATGGGATCAAAATGGCTAGAAAATTTGTATGAAGACACTGTCAAATTGCAGATTTGTGACAGTGTAATCACTAACAACAAACACAATATAAACCAATGGAGCTGTCCAATAATACACTCGAAGGTTTTTTTCCCATTTTTTATTTTTTCCATCGGTATTCCAACGTTTCCGCGCACGTCGCAAGAGCGACTAACACTTGGCAAAGTTAGTAGAGTGATGACTTCCTAGTAATATCAGAAGAGCGATAGAAATTGGAAATGTCATAAGAGAAATGAAAACATTGAAACGTCGGAAGAGTGATGAAAACATAAAAACGTTGAAAGAACGATGGAAAATTGGAAATGTTGGAAGAGTGACGAAGACTTGGAAATTTCCGAAGAGCGATGACAAATTTGAAACATCAAAAGAGCGACGGGAACATGGAAACATCGGAATTTCGATAGGACCAAAAAATTTCGGAATTAGTGTGTCTCTACTGACAGTTATTAGAAGTCTCAGAATTGTGACGAGACAGGAAATGATGTTTTTCACCTCCCCAAAGTGTCGCTTTTGGGATGCCCATGTTTCACAAGAGCAACGAACACTCGGTAACATTGGAAGACTGACAGACACTTGGAAATGTCGGAAGAGCGACGAAAACATGGAAACGTCAAAAGAGCAACATAAATATAAAAACATCGGAAGAGTGATGAAAACATGGAAACGTCGGAAGAGAAATGAAGACTTGGAAACAATGGAAGAGCGACAAAAACTTGGAAAGATCGGAGGAGCGATGAAAATGTGGAAATTTAGGAATTGCAACATGAAAAAAAACCGATGGAATTAGTGTTGCACTACTGATAGTTATTATAAGTGTCATAATTGTGACGGGACATTAAAAAAAAAATTTCCCCACCTCAAAATGTCACTCTTGGGACGCCTATGTGTCATAAGAGAGACATTTCAGTCGTCAGAAATTTGGCCAAATGTGCTAGTGACTATATCAATTCTTAGGAAAAGATTAGTTATGGAACTCAACGTCATGGTGATGGATGATACTTCAAATGCTATATAATTGAAATGTATGAACTTGTTGAAGGCTGTAGTTATGTGAAAGGGAATTAAAATCCCTCTTTAGTATACATCGCAGTGAAAACATGGAGAAGTTTGGACCACATTTTGGTGCTATCCCTGCTAGAAGAACTGGGTGCCAAAATAATTTCAGTGTTGTTAAAAGGAAAGAGCTCTATGTGAAGTCATTGGAGAAGATATTAGTGTTAAAGTGTGGAGAATATCTCAATGTCAAGGCAGTGATGAATATCTTAGTGGAAGAGGACTCAAGAAGAGAACTGCCAAAGGGAATCATGCCTTGGTCTTGGAGTAGATAAATATGTTAATGGTCATGGTATTCGTATTTGTCAATTGTACTTTCTATAAGAATAATCGATGTGGGTTTTCCTCTCAAAGAGTGAGAGGTTTTGAACCTATCTCACAATCCTAAATATTGTGTCTCTTTTGTATTTGATAATTGACTTCATGAAGAACATAATAATGTAAAAAATATAAGATCTAAGAGAAAATATCATAAATTAGATCACAAGTAATTATCGAGAAGAGAGATTCTAATAAAAGCCTTAATTTCTCAACATACAGAAGATGTGTGCATATACTGAAGATATGTGCATATAGGAAAGATATGTTCATAACAGAATTTTTTCATATATATAGACTATTTTGTATGGATATTATAGATTTTTCACCCAACTTCTATATATGCTTATCCTTTGTATGTGCATATATGAAATTTCCCCATATAAGGAAGATATGTGCATATACGAAAGTTTACCATATACGGAAGATATGTGCATATACAAAAGATACACACATATGGAGGTTGACACATATGCATATTATGGAAGTTGAACACTACTGCATATGTGCATCTTCTATATATATAACTTGACCAATTTTGAACACAAATATTTGAATTTATATTTATGTTTATGACAACATATTCATTGAATTTTAAAGTCATGATCCCGATTTCATGTTATATTCTATCAATATTATATTATATGATTAATGAAGATGAATATATAATGAGGTTGATGTTGTGCACAAATTTTGTATATGTGCATATTAGAAGTTATGTATATACGTAAGTTGCGCACCTCTTCCATATATGTGCATATCTTCTGTATATGCACATGGAAAAAAGCTAAACATTTATATCATTTTTGTGTAACTTTCATAATATGCATACGTAAGTCTCTATATATGTGAAAATTTTGTATATGTGCATATCCACCTTATATGTGTATATTTCGTACGTGCAAATCTCTTCTTTATATGCACATATATGGATTAAGTGCATATACCAATGATATGCATATTTGCACAAGTTGTGCATATATGGACATGCGCATATCTTTTTATATACAAATATCTTCTATCCATGCGCAAAATCCATAGATACACATATCGTGTATATATGCATATATAAAAACCTGCGTAAATTTTGCGCCTATAGAGAAGAAGTGAAAATATTAAAGAAAAACATATACAGAAGACATGCGAATATACAAAATTTTTGCATATATGAAACACACGCGCATATATGAACCATGCACATAGATATAGGTTGGAGTACTACACAATGTTTTTCTATGCATATACATAAACATTGTGCACTTATGGAAGATATGCACATATGTGGAAGATGTGCATATATCAAGGTTAAAGTTGTGCATGGGTATGTGTGTATATGGAAGATATGTGCATATACAAAGATATGTTCATGTACGAAAATTGCACATGTACAGAAGATATATGCAGATATGCAAGTTGGGCATATACGGAATATATTCACATATACAAAAGATATTTACATATACGGAAGTTGCGCATATACATAAGCTATGCATATATGGAAGATATCAGATAACAAAAGATGCAGATAAATATAATTTGTGCAAATTTCGTATGTGTACAACTTCTGTATATGAGCACATCTTCCATATATGCACATATATTCTGTAAATGCACATCTATTTTATATATGTGTATATATTTTGTATATGCGAATCTTTCATATATGCACATATTTCTGGATATGCACATATATTCCCTATATGGACATACCCATCCACAACTTCAACCTCCGTATATGCACAACTCCTGTATATGCGTATGTCTTCCATATATGTGTTTTCTTGTATATTCACTTATTTAGTATAGGTACAAAATATATGTAGGTTGTCATATATACATATATAGAAGATATTTTTATATAAGGAAGTTTCATATGCACAAAATTTATGTGCATATACAGAAGATGTGCACAAGTCCATAAAGGCACAAATTATGTATATGCACAACATCCATAAACGTGCATATCTTTGATATATGCACTTCTTTCGTATATGTGCATATCCTCTCTATAAGAGAATATATGAAATATAGACATACACGGAAGATATTGACATATAAAAAAGTTGCACATATATGGAATATATGTGCATACACAGAAGTTTCTCATGTATAGACTCTCACGTATACATATTACAGAAGTTTCACAAAAATTATATATATATACTCAAATTTTCTATGTGTGCATATACATAGAATATTTGCATATATGGAATATATGCGTAACTTACCTATATACGCAACATCCATATATGCGCATTTACAAAAGTTATGCACAACTTCAACCTCCTTATCTACTCACCTTCCGCAAGTGTATAATATAACATTGATAGAATATAACATCAAATCGACATCATGAATTTAAAATTTGATGAAGATGTTGTCATCAACACGTCTAAATTCATGTATTTGTATTCAAAATTGGTCTAGCTAAACATTTTTCTTTTTTTACAAAATAGAATATCATTCCCAATATATATAATTGTATCTTCTCCCCATAAATGACATAATGGAAAAATGGCACCATGATTTATATGGAATATGGGTCTATAAGTCACCCTCACCCCTCTTGGCACTCCCAAGTGCATTTCTAATTTGGTATTGCTACAAAAATTACATTAATAAATTATTTGTAAAAAACAAAATGCATAGGATTAATTTCATGTACATGATACATCTACATCAATATCATGTACATGATATATGCTCTCTTCCATGAAAAATTTTAACGATGAAGATTTATCTTAAAAATTTAGAAACCTTGGCAAATCTTCTTAGGCCATAATACAAAAATTATAAAATCATAGGTGATATATTTGTAAATGTATTGAAATTTATAATAATTTTGTTGTATCTATAAAATATTGATGATTTTTATTGTAAAAAAAATATCCCATAAATTTCCAGCGAATCATTTTTAGAAAATATGGAAATTAGTGAATCTGTTTTTTGAAAAAACATGGGAAATTAGCCCACTTCCTTCTTTGAAAACCCTTCCATAAGCATAATGTTATCTTTGCCTTCAACAAATC
Organism: Pinus albicaulis; assembly: GCA_034641835.2. Lineage (NCBI taxonomy): Eukaryota > Viridiplantae > Streptophyta > Pinopsida > Pinales > Pinaceae > Pinus > Pinus albicaulis. Next base: position 620,531,142 of record CM076580.1, read on the forward strand.
TAGGGGAATGTTTTTCCACTTATATAATATGCTTAATCGTGAAACTCTTTTCCTACATGAAAATTCCTTGGAAGTATGAGCAACCTTCTCTTACAATGCTAGAGAAAGAAATGGAAAAAACACGAGAGGGACCTATAATACCCCAAATAGTATTTATGGTTTTAGTTTTTTTTCTACTCTATGGAAATATTTTGGTGTTTTCATCCCTTGTTGTGAGCCAAATATATCATCCCTTTAGGTGGCATTCTTTTTCATGGTTACGAAAAATCTCCTTTCCAAACTTTTTGAGCACAAATCCTTGATCTAGGAGGTTTTCGAAGAATATTGGATTCAATTTCCAATGATATTTTGGAGGATTCCTCTCACTTTTTATTCATCCATTCACATATAATATCCTTGCCTTTTTTTGAGGTTTTGTTGAAACTAAAGGGAAGGGGATTCTAGAGAGTTAGGGGAGAATTCAAACCATGTTACTCTATATCAATGGTATTAAAGTGGTCTACTCTTTCTCTTTGTTTCTTTGCATGTCCCCAACTAGGTCAAGGTACAATGAGTTAGGTAGCAAACTCGTTGAACCTTTGCAAGACGAGCCTCGCAAACCACGAAAACCTCTCAACTAGTTAATACCAACAACGTGGAAACAAATATGGGCCACTTATTATAACTTTAAAGAGATAGTAAGACCTAGTATAGACCCGCCCGTTAATGTCTAGAATAAATAACAAAAAAAAATAAAAATAACCTACCATTAAAAGAACAATCATACAATGTAAGTCTAGTAAAGACCAAAAACGCATATACATGTATATATATTCAAACTACAAAGGGAATCATTAACCATGAATTGTAAGAAATATAACCATGCACATAAATTATTATAATACAACCTAAAATAATAAACAACACAGAAATATAAAATTGATTAGATGAACGGTCCCCATAAATCTATGATTTACATGTTATGTCGATAAGTGACTCTTCAAGAAAGGAAGAGACGAATATTATAAAAAGTATCAATTGTCGTTCAAGCAATATGCCAACCAAGAACAATTGAAAGTTCTACGAGTGCCAAATACAAACCCTAGACTTACGGTTAATAAACCATAAGTAACAATTTTTTAAATTAAAAAAGATATCGAATAGTACATAATAAATATAGTGTGGCTACCATAGCTATTGCCAAAAATTATTGTAGTAGAAAATAAAACCCAATTTTCATACAAAAATATACAAGTTGTCGAAGGTAAAAAAAATAAAAAAATTTCCATTGAATGCACAACGAACAACACAATACCCTAACCGTACACAACAAATCAAAACTCAGATGAACACCAGCTTTCATGATAACACAAACTAATATTATCGACATGTTAGCACAAGAGCATTTGTACCTTCATGGTACCATGTCGAGATTTTGAATACCGAAACCGAGGAATAAAAATAGAACCCGTAGATTAATCATCAAAAATTTCATAAGGGTTTGAAAAATAATTCAAAAAGGATTCGTCGAGGGTTACAGGAAGTGGGAAAAGCCCATAATACCTTGACAAGATAACATTGTGATTCACTAATTCTGTAGCTGCAAGGAAATGACAACCAAAATTTAGAAAGAGCAATAGATTTTCAGCTCGAAACTAAAACTGGAAAGAAAATATCATAATTAAACCATGATAGAAACATTGTTGCATACGTGACAGAATGCAGTTATGTCTAGAATGGTGGAGGAGTTGACCCCTTCTTAGGGTTTTGCACGGAGACTGCACATCTCGAAAGAGCAGAGTGAGGGTGCAAATGAATCTGTGATGTCACGAAGGAAACACAGTAGTTACCCATTAACCTCCTTAGTCAACGTTGAATTATCTCATTAGAACCCTAGGTTATCGATGGTGGAAAATGACAGTCGAGACAAGTTGAATGCCCCAAGTCCAGCCACACAATCAACCCTATTTATGATAGCTAGGTTATGGTGAAGGTTCTCCAGCTCCTTACTAAAGAATTTATAATTAGAACTAGTAAGGTAGGTGGAAAATATATTAAAAATAAAAATAGTCTTACTTTGGACAATTTATAAGGGTAGGCTCAAACCTCAAATAAACCCTAGGCCACCCAGCAACAAATAATTCATCTTGCAGAATCATAATAGACTACAAACTATGTAACTGCATATGGCGGTAGTACCACAGTAATAACCATTATAATGATCATATTGTATTTACATTGTAAACATAAATATTATTGACACTAAGAATGTGGATATTATACATGACTAACACAACTTTTGTTTAGTATATAGTTGAAATATGATCATGTATATGTGACATTATGGAATCGATCTCAAATTTGGTGAATTGATGGTTAATGGCCAAGTACGAACATATTTCATTCCTTAGTAATAATTCCAATGATAAGTTATGCATCTTCTAGTTACATCATAAACTAGGAGTGTATGTACCCTCAATTTTTCATTATTTTGGGGCTCTATTAGAATTTATTCACCTCCATAAAACCCCCATTGTTTTTGTGAATAGAATTTATTCACCTCCATAAAATCCTCATTGTTTTTGTCAATAGTGTATCTATTTAAAATGTGATTTTGATTTCGGATAGAAAAGATCAATTTAAAAGCCTTGAACTTATAATGACATATTTCCTTTTATCTAATACAAAAATTTTCATTATTGTTTATATACATATGTTTCTATAATTGTTTTCCATTATTAATAACGTTGAACTTAATTTTTAAAAAAATAATTGATTTATATTTTTATTACAAATAAAAAAAATTATATTCCTAAAAATATATTTATATATATTTTTTATATTCCTAAAAATATATTTATATATATTTATTTCTTTATATTTCTTTTAATAGGATAAACAAATCTAGTATCCAAGAAAATGCATACATATGCATTTGATTGAACAAATTTTAAAATATAGTTTATTTTTTTAATTAATATTATTTATTATTTTAAATATATTTTTAAATTGTTTATGAACCATATCCATGTAGTTTCCCTCCATAACCCTCAATGTCACCTAGGAAAAAAAAATAGAGCCAAAGATCTAACGCAAAGGGGTTGAAGTTCTTCTGACTCGACACTAACTCCAGCAACACTCAAAGCTGTAGATAAAACATTTCTTGGTGGTGATAGGGTGCCAAAGACGCTCGGGTGCCAGGGCCCCAAACATCCCTTACACCACTATGATTACCTGCATCATGTTGTCCTTCAAGAGCTTCAACATGCCAAAATCGAAGACCTTGGGATTGAAATTTTTTATGGCAACGTGTTATGAGGCTCTATGTCCGAGTGCATCCCCAAGTCGAGGAGGAGTCATTAAGGAAGTTAAGAGAACATCCTACATTTTTAAAGGTGGGAGGAGTTCTGTAACGATATGACGGAGAAGATATTGCTATTGTAGCCAATGAGGCTTGCTGGAGGGTGTCAAAAAAATTCGATTTTTGGATTTAAAACTTGTCGAAATGCTTTCCACGGATATTTTATGGATACCTGATGGTCAACCAACAAATGACAACATCATCCATATGTTTTGGATGGGCCAAAAACATATATGTACTTTCCAGAAACCGGAGAACACATCGAGATGGATGCGTTCATCGAGGAAATGTTAGATAGCCAAAAATGGTTATTCAATATCCTATTTCATAAGTAACATAGTACGCTAGCAAAGATGGGATGTGATGTCATGATGGATAGATAGGATACGATAATACGCTGAGATAAATGTGTTAGGGATGGGAAGCAATGATCAAATTTGAAGGGATAGTCTTAATTTCAATTAGAATGGTGTATATTTATGTAGCCTTTCTATAATTCAAAGCTTAAAAGAATTTGCATTTAAATTAACAATGGTATAATATATTTACATTTCATTTTCAATCAAATTTATTCCTAAAAATAGATGCGAGATAGTGTTGTAACTCAAAATGACTCCATCTTTGTGTTAATAAAATTTTGTTACATAGTGTATAATTTTTAAAAATATACCACATTTATGGTGAGAAATCTAAAAGAGAAAACTTCACCTCCCATAATATTTTCTCTATCTTATGAGACTAAAATAGGAACAAAAAATAAACATATATACTATTAGGTATAATAATTTTAATTCATATAGACAATCAAAATAAACTATTAGATGTAATCCTTTTATTTTCAGTCATGGAGGACCTTCTTCTCATGATAAAGAGACATAGCCAAAAAATCAAAGAGGGAAACAGTTCTACCAAGCCCGATAAACTAACTGGGTAGTAGGAACTGACCTACCGAGGAGAAGAAAACGTAGGTATCATTTTTTGATGGAGGAAATATGTCAACCAATTCAATTTTTAGCAGGTTCTTGTTGCCCTTATAGCTCTACCAAATATTTTGGCAAATTGGGAAGCTCACAAAAGTTGGGGCTCAGGATCATTATAAGAAGATGAATGGGGACGTTTCTCATACAATTACATTTTCCCCAAACATTGTCCTCACTGAATGGTTTTCAAGGTCTTATCTACAACGAGGTGTGTTTCCATGGGACCATTTCAGAAGACCAGGTGAAGGTTCCAGGGAAGATGGTCAATGAGATATCTAACACCAAATATTCCTATTTGGGCATTGGTTTCCTTCAAGAGCGAATAGAAACAAGATCTTGTACCCAAAGAGAAAATTTCATATTATATAACTGATACAATATAAAAATCTTTGTTGGACATGGGAGAAATTGCCTCGAGACAGTATTTCTGAAAGGATATAAAGAATTTTGGAAAAAAGTAGCTACAGATAGTGTGATTTGTTTATCATAGGTTATAGATAATTTAATTCTTGACAACCAAAACTTCTTGTCAACCACAATATAAATATTTTAGACAATGATATGCTTCTCCTTGTGAATATGTGTGTGTTAGAGGAAAAACTGCTGAGCTTTTAAAGAATGGTGGTGTTGTTCTTGAAAAGCAACGAAAAAAAATATTGGCTCATTCCTATAATCATAAGATTTATTTTTGATGCCGTGATGGATTTTTTCATGATATTGAGGGTTGGATTTATAGATCAATATGTTCCTCTGTTTCATAATTCATGTGATTTTTTACTAACTACCTCAGACATTGAGGAGGGAAGTGTACTCCTTGGGGAACTAGGTGGATAATTTGAAACCTAATGACAATATTGAATTATGAATTAAGGGTTGTGAGGGGACCTATAAGCATAATCATCATTGGAGGTGCCAAAGCCTACCTGGAATGTGCAAATCTGGAGCCTTGGTTTGACCAAATTAATGAGAATAAAAAGGCTTTCCCCCATGTTTATGTGAACCCACTGTTGGGAAAAATACTGAGTAGGGTGGGGGGATGGGGGTGAATAAGAATTTAAAACTCATAAAACTTTTCTTTACTTTACTGATTTCTATACGCGACTTTAATTAATCCAACTAGCGTATGCACAAGGATTTATTTAAGGAAACTTGTGCATGCCCAATGAACTTATTATTCAGATAAATATTCAGAAAATTTACTTAGCCCAGTGCATCATTTATTCATAATAAATTTAGTAAGCAGTAAACATGTGCAGTAATAATAGAATAAATCATCACATATAAGCAACACACGTGAACATCAAGATTTAAGGTGGAAACCTAAATCGGTAGAAAACCACCTCTGGTCTCATCTCTATCTTTAATATTTATTATAAAGAAAACTGATTACAATATCTGCTAGCAAAGACTCATACTAGCATGTAGGAACCCACCTACAGAAGGCTATAAAATTATCTCATTCTCCAACTACTACTAGAAGGGAGGTACAACCCCTAATCTCATTTACCAGCTACCACTTGAAGGGAGCTTCAGACCCCTTCTCTCATTTACAAGCCACTAGTGGAAGGGAGCTAAAACCTACTGATCTAATCACCAAATCCTACTGGAAGGAAGCTTCGACTTCCATACTAAAGTCTCCAACCTTTAGCACAACTGCAGACCATGTTTCATAAATTTTTACACTCGATCGACCATCTTCAATATATCATAACTTGTAGGCCTATTTTCATCACATAATCCATGTTGAACCCTTTAAAATTATATAAGCCAAATATCAAAATAGAAACTGATTACTGTACCCAAAATATTCATTCAATTCATAAAAGCAACTACTGGACAAAAACATCACCAATCACTCAAATACTGAAACAAACACTCAAGAAAATAGTCACTTAACCAATCACTAACTAAATTCATAAAAAATAGTGAGATCTGTGTAACCTGAATACCAGAGTTGAACCCATACTACTACATCAAAGCATTGAATCATCTGCAACCATGATCATTCATAAAAAAAATGTATATGCTACTCAACGTAAGGTAACGTGTGTGTGTACATGATTTTTGGTAAAGAAACCTTCTTACAGATATTAATATACTAAGTTCATAAAATTATTACACTGAATTAGTCACAAATTGGATAGAGATCTCTGAACCCTCATACAATCAGCAGAATCAAGTACCCTTTCCAACTAATCAACATGCACTAAATTTCCACTTCAAACATTCTCACTGAACCTATATTAAAATGAAGACATCATTGATACACAACAGAAATACAATATCATTGATCTGATTGATCACTCGTTTATAAGAAGAATCCCTTCCTTTATGTGCACGATTTTCATGATTCATTTCCTCATATATACGCGCTTATCTAGAAACCAAACTGCGTATAAATTTCCTAAAAATATGCATGCCCTTACAGAACTGAACCCACGTGTATACACGCCTTCTTTGAGTTGAACCCATGTATAGATCTGTAAATAATTCGGGACAATGCAGCACTCCAGTACTACCAACTTATTCATATCATACCCTTCACTTTAGAAAACATGCGCCATACCACAAATCTAAACATCTCACAAATAGATCATGCAAACACATAGCTATTTTAGGTCTAGAGATCCAGATCCATCATTCTATTCATGGGTGCATCATTATTTCATATATATCAATAAAATTTAGCCCATTCCATGCAGTTATACTTCATAATGAAGTATTCATTCAATACCCATACACATGCACACCTAGCACTATGATCTTCAGCTCCTTATATAGTTTGAGCCTTAGCCAAAACCACACAAGTGTAAATGGTATTATTGGATGGGATTGAATAACTATTGTTGCACTCAATATTTTGGGCTAATACCTTGGTAAGGACCCTTCATATTGTTAAAATTAGTGCACCCACACATACATGACTTTGATTATTTGTACCCACGTGTATATGCAACTTTTCTTCACCAAAACGGAATATACACAAATTCTGTGTATATTCTACATATATACAGGAATTCGCTTCATTTAACTTGTGTATATATATTGTATACATGACTTCCGTTCATCAAGAATGTGTATACTTACTGAAACTTTACCTTCAGCATTCCTTTGTCAATGAGTGGTATTCCTTTCTCTGTCACATATGAACTAGCCTGTAAATACATCAATTTTACATCTTCAACAAATTGGTTGATATAAAAAGGAAACTCATCAAGTAGGTTTCCATAAAGGAAAAAAAATGCAATCATAATACCAACAATATTCCCCTTTGGACTTTATAGCAACCATGTTGGTGTTTGATCACCACAACCTGTAGATATGTGATAGATAGATAAATATAAGAATTATTCCAACACCAAATTATTCTCTCCCTTTGACATCAAGGGAAAATGGTGGACCAATGCTGAAAACATGTTTCTCTTTCCTTATAGATACAAGAGCTTTGTAGATATGATCTGTACTATACTGACCATGCTGCACTATACTGACCATGCTCCCCCTGAGCACATGCTAAAACTTCAGATAGATTTTCAATGAATTCCATGAATCTATAAATCAACTGAGTATGACCTTTCCTATCAATAAGGACTAATACTGACATAAATCCCAAAACAAAGTGGGATTACATATTTAACAAACTACCAAACTAAGTGGGATGACCTGAAATTCCATAGATGATTGAGTATGAAAATTATTACATCATAGGTCTCAACATGACATGTACATCAATTTATAGATATGAATTCTATAACCAAGATGAAAAGACCTCAAGAGTGAGAGATCAAGACCATGGTCCGCAACAATCATATACCAAAAAGAATTGGCACCATAAATATATGTCAGTAACAACATGGTTAAATTTCAATGTCATCAACCTATGACTAGGTATACAATATAAACATCATAATATCTTTCCGTAGAGATAAAATATCAACTCAATCTAATGACTTCATCAAAGACAACTTTCCATTTTCCCTTTATAGAAACATATGTGGGAACCAAGTATATCATCACGAAGATAGGATAGAGTAGTGAAGCATCATATATATAGCATGATTAAACACAATATGTATGCATAAGAAACATATGTGAGAACTAATCAGTAGCCATGTCTCCAAGTATCATCCAACAGTTGTAGAATAAGTATATCATTAACCAAGTCTTGCAACAACATCATATTCTTCTCCCAATATGCAAGAATAATTATCATACCAAAGCCACTTCACCAATAATCAATATATCTCAACCAAACATCCCTGTTATATCTTATCACCAAGGTCTTCATGTTTTAGTTTTATTCCATTTTCATAATCACGATGTAACATGTGTAGGAATCAGGCATCATTCACTGTAATAGTCATCAGTAACAAGATCTGCATGTTTGTTCTTCATATATGAATCACTAGACATGCATCAACTCCACATGTGTAAATAAATATAATATTCTACAGAATATGATCAAGGCTCATCCATAATCAAATCATAGTAAATCCATGTAAAAGTATAACATCATTCAAACTACTACATGAGAATCACAAGTATTAAAGATCTAAGTATACGCAATTCCAACAATGAATCTTTAGCACTAAGGGTAATTCTCCCCCTGAAATTTTGTTACTTGTTCATTGTCAAGTCTGACCACAACAACTCATTCATCAAATCATATTCATAAAAAATATAATCATAACTTAATATCATATCAGCAAACTATAACCATCAACATCAGACCAAGAAAATTAAATCATAACTGTCAGCAACATATCAGAATCTATTCTTAAGTCTGTTTCACTATTTTTCTATTAGATAAAAACATACGCAACTGTCTCCAAAGGAACTAACATATATGCGTGGATTTAGTTTATGAAACTGACATACCGAAAGTGAAATACTGAAATTTTATGGCTCCATCTCCTCCTGAACTTGTACAGCCTGTACCTGCCTTCTATTGTCACAACAGATGCACTATCATAAATATAAATAACCAAAATTACTAAACCAACCTTCATACATTCTCTTTCATTCTGTTTCTAAATCTTCCTCATATCTGCAAGAGGTCAGATCTTTAAACACATATAATTTATCAACATTTATGTATCCCGTTGCTAGCACCTCTCTAATTTCTTTGTCCGTGACCTTGCATTTGGTTGAAGTGAACACAATTACATTTCATTTATCTGTGATTTTACCTACACTTAATATGATTTTTTAGGCCTTGAACTAATAAGGTATCAACTACCCTTATATTTTTGTTAATTATGGCTCTAACTTTTCCCAAAACTTTTGTTAGAGCATCATTTGAAAACCTAACCTTACCATCTTAATTTTTCTTGAGAGAATCCATGTTACTCTTATTACTAGTCATGTGATGAGAACATTCACTATTGATGTACCATTGATCTTTATTTTTAATTTCAGAGAGATAAATACCACATCTTATCTCTTCTTCTTTCTACTTGTTAACATTAATTTTGTTGGATTCAATTTTCTTTGGTCTTACACTATCATCTATTTGTCTTGCATATTGTCTTTGATGATTCATTGGTCCGTTCTTGCATTCTTTTTCTACATGCCCAAAGTTGTTACAAGCATAACATCTTATGTGACCAGAAAAGGGAGCATATGAATCATAATAGGTTTGCCTCATCTTTCTTCTATTGCAATAAATAGATTTATGACCAAAATTGTTGCATAAAAAAAAATATCCCTTAAATAAATCTAAGTAAAGGGATTTGATGGTCTTTTTCTATAGTGTATATTTGTCTGTGTCCAAAACAATATGCTTCTACAATTGGCCGCAACATATCCATAATTATGAAATACAAAGAATTCAAAATTAGTGATCGAGGGATATAATCGACTGATACTTATATAGTTGGGATCTAATGATTTCCTTTGAGAATTCATGATTTTCAGTTAACCTTTTGTCTCTTTAAACACTTTAGGCTTTTCATTGATATCCTTTGAATATTTAGCATTGTCTTGTGAACTATATTCTCCTCTAACAGTTTCATGAAAGCAAATATCATATTTAATGGAAGGATATAGTTGGCTACTAAGAATATTATCCATAACCTTAGTACTATATTGAAATCTAAAGTGTTTATCCTTTTCATCTAATTTACCTTTCAAAATGTTTACATCAACCTCCAATCTTTGGAACTGCTTCATACTTCTTCAACCCTTCTTTCGTCTTATACTTGCTCATTTATTTTTACAACCTTTTATTTAAGCTCATTTTTTTGTTCGTAAAACATTTGTAGAAATTCTTCATTCTTATTATTTTATTTTTCCATCTCTGTTTTTAGAGGGATAATTTTTGCTTCAAGTCCCTCACTGTGGTTGGTTACTTCATACTAAATCTTTTGACACTGGTCAATTTGTTCTTCATTCAGCTGATCAATTGAGTTTATTTCTTGTAATTTTTTATTCAATCTAGTAATCACATCTTCATATATACATTCTCTTTCATTTAATAGAATATATTGATCTTCATCTTGATTTTTGACGTTATCAATTTCTGCTTCTATATCCATAACATTACTTTCACTTTCATATTCACTATATTCAACATTGCATGAACAAGAAAGTGGATCAAAAAAACAACAATGAATACCTGTTTTATCTTCTCTATTTTTTTTTCACACGTTTTCTGAGATTTATTCTTCGTTTGAGAAGCCTTCTTCTCTTGCTTCCTTCCCATTGTGACGAAACTCCTTCAAGTGATCAAGCTTCTTCAGAAGGAACTACTATGATTCAAATTGTTGGGAAAATTACTGAGGGGGAGGGGAGGTGTGAATCAATATTTAAAACTCACAAAACTTTTATTTACTTTACTATTTTCTATACACGAATTTAATTAATCCATCTATCCTATCCACACGACTTTATTTAAGGAAACTTGCATATGCCTAGTGAAATTATTATTTAGATAAATAATTAGAAACATTACTTAACCTGGTGCATCATTTATTCATAAAAAAATTAGTTAGAAGTAAACATGTGTAGTTAGAATATAATAAATCATCACACATAAGGAAGACACACGAACACCAGGATTTAAGGTGTAAACCCAAGTCAAGAGAAAACCACTGTAGTCGTTGTCTCTATCTTCAATATTTATTATAAATAAATTACTTAAAATTGTGTACTGATACGGAATCATACCACCACACAGGCACCCACCCGCAAAAGGCTGCAACCTTCTCTTCTTCTCCCACTACTACTATAAGGGAACTCCAACCACTTGATCTTGTTTAATAGCTACCACTGGAAGGGACCTTCGACCCCCTGCTCTCATTTACCAGCCACTATTGGAAGGGAGATACAACACCCTGATCTGATCACCAGCTCCTACTAGTAGGAAACTTCAAATTCCTCACTGAAGATCTCAACCCTCAGCAACAGTGCAGGCTATGTTTCATAAATTTTCACACTAGATCCAACAGCTTCAATACATCACAACTTGTAGGCCTATTTTCATCACATAATCCATGTTGAACACTTTAACATCAGATAAGACAAATATCAAAACATAAACAGATTACTGTACCCAAAGTATTAATCAAATTCTTAAAAAAAAATCCTTCAACCAAAAATTCACCTATCACTCGAACACTAATCCAACCACTGAAGAAAATAGTCATTTAGCTAGTCACCAACATATAGAACAGTGAGATCACTATAACTAGAATATCAGAACTAAACCCAGACTACTGCATAAACACATTGAATCAAGTACAACAGTGATTATTTACAAAGAAAAATTTATACACTACTTCACTTAAGGAAACCCACGTGTATACGCGCTTTTCAATAGAGAAACCTGCGTACACATATCAATATAATAATTTCTTAAAATTTTTACTCTGAATTTGACACAGAATTGGATGGAGACATTCTGAATTATTCTGATAGGTTATAGATCTCTCAACTCTCATAAAGTTAGCAGCATCAAGTATCATTTTCTGCTAATCAACATGCACTTAATTTTAACTTTAGATATTTCTACTGAACCCAAATCAACATGAAGATATCATTGACAGACAACAGAAATACAATAGCATTGATATGATTGATCAATTATTTATAATCAGAAACTCTTCATCTATGTACGTGCTTTTCATGAGGCATTTTCGCGTATATACACACTTATCCAAAAGCCAAATTGTGTATAGATTTACTGAAAATATACGCGCCTCTACAGAATCAAACGAGTGTATACATGTGCCTTCCTTAAGTCGAACCCGCATATAGATTTGTAAATAATTTAGGACTGTTTAACACTTTAGTACTACCAAGTTATTCATATCATACCCTTCACTTCAGAAAAATGCACCAGACCATAGATCAAAACATCTCACAAACATATCATGAAAATACATAGTCATTTCAGGTGTAGAGATCCTAATCCATCATTGTATTCAAGGTGCATCATTATTTCAGATCTATCAATAAAATTTAGCCCATTTCATGTGGATATAGTTTAGAGTGAAGGATTCATTCAATAACGATACACATGCGCACCTAGCACTATGATCTTCACCTTCTTATATAGTTTGAGCCCTAAGAAAAACCATGAACCAAAACCACATGTGCCAATGTTTTTCTTGGGAGGGATCCAATAAACATTACTGCACCCAATATTGTGGACTAATACCATGGTAAATACCCTTGGTATTGTTAAAATTATGGCGCCAACACATATGCGACTGTGCTTCTTTGTAACCATGTGGATATGTTACTTTTATTCACCAAAACTATGTATACAAAAATTCCGTGTATATTCTGCATATATACACGACTTTGCTTCATTGAACCTACAGATATATATATATATATATATATATATTACACATGAATTCCCTTCATCAAACCTAATATAATTCTTGAAACTTTACCTTCCTCGTTCCTCTTTCACTGACTGGTATTCCTTTCTCTGTCACATCTGAACTGACCTATAGATACATCAAGTTTACATCTTCAAAAAATATCTTGTTATCAAATGGAAACTCATCGAGTAGGTTTCTATCAAGGACAAAAAATGAAATAATAATGCCAAAACCCATGTTGAGACATCCCTGTTTATATCAAATGCAGTTTGTATATAGAGAAAATAAATGCCACTTATGCGTCAGGGCGGTTGCACTAGCCAGTGTGGATTGGGACAGGGATGAGTTTAAGAGGTTAGTCACATTCGTTTCTTGCATGGCAAAGAATTACTCTCGTTCACTGAAATATTGTAGTTAAGAGGTTAGGCACATTCATTTCCTACATTCCAAAGAATCACTCTGATTCATTGAAATCTTGTCATACTAAGAACAATAATATGCAGGTTCATGGGTTTGAGGAATATATTTTCTATTATGCGAAAATTAGGTTTATGCCTGTATATGAGCTGAACTTGGAAAACATACATGTCAAATAATCTAGGATTAATTATTACAAACCTTTTCAATATTGTTATACATTTTCATATCCTTTTTTTTTTTTTGAATTTTGGGATGTTGGTTGCCATGGTACATTACTCATCATAGAATTCCATCCAAAACAAAATGTGAAACAAAAATAAATAAGTCAATTATTTATCTTCAAATATATATTTATATTTAATTATATATATATTTCTAGAGTTTTAATATCCCATCTAGTACGATGCAAAGTTTTATTTATTCATTTTTTTAAATCGCAACTAGCTTCTACAAAATTTTGAAATTTGATGTATAATGAAACTACTCAAATCTAAACTCGAGTTTGGATGAATTGTACTATGAAACCAAAGTTGTAAAATTCTTGCCAAATTTTGCAACTCGTTATCGAAAGGACTACGTGATGAGGACATGTAACTAATTGAAGTAATAGTCCTATGCTATGTCTTCATACACACATCTCACCTGATGAGAAAGCCAAAGGCATGGAGTTGTTTTGACCTAGTCAAAAAAAACTTTTAGTTTCTAGGAAATTTAAAAGTTTGGATTGCCATTAATTTGTATCTTTTATGAATTTCGTTATTTATCATATTGATTACTGAATAATTGAAAGATTGAGATGTGAAAATACATTTAGTCATGGAGGAAAGAAAATAAGAAAAAAAAGAAGCTTAGGGATAGTGGAGTTTCTTAAGTAATGATCGCATAAGGAAGGAAATTCTTCTTATATTCTATTCATTTAAGCTATTATTTATTCTCTACTAAGCTCATTAAAGACACAGGGTTCTTATACAATTCTGGAATGATTAAGATTGGTTATGAGAAAGTCATCCATATAAGAATGAATGCCATATTACATAGGAAGATCGGTAACGAAGCCATATAGTTTAGATTCTTAAGTAAGTCACTACATAAACAAAGCCATCAAAGATACATAAATAATGAAACCCATTTTTATTCTAAAAAAGGAAGGCCCAAAACAAAGTTGACCATAAAATATGATAAGCTTCATACAATAATACTTGGAAAGTATGTATATATACCTTGATTTCAATGGCAAATGAAAGTAGTAACTGTATTTTAAATTTTGTAGAATGAAGTGATTCAGCCTCCGATATCGAGCTCCCAAGTTCTGAACTGGATGGAACATGAGATTTAAAGCTTCAAAGACCGAACACGCCACCGTTATCAAATCAACCAAATTTTACTAGTTTTCTTTCCTATTTTATTTGAGTGGCGTGGCGAGAAGATGAGATTGAAGTTGGCGACTATGTTCGAGAATCAAAACTTAAAAGTTTGCAATACACCAGCCTCCATCACAGTATATTTACTTCCCCTTGAATTTATGACCTGTAATCCTTTCTCATAAACTTAGTCATTGAATAGGGATAAGATCTAGTTACGAAATATTATGAACATTAAATAGCATGCACAATGCACTTTCAAGGTAACGAGTAGTTACTTTAAGTCGTCTTCAAAACAATTACCAAGAAACTAGCTATTGAAAGGACCCACAACCCTTGATAGGCCATTTTATAATAATATTTTATTTCTTTTAAACTGGTATAAATAAAAAATTTGATTTATTTTGACCATTAATTTCTTCTTAGCACTTTTATGATGTGTTAGAGGCCTTTGGACGAGGTGTGAAGGGTGCAATTTTGAACCATTGGCAAGCCATGAGAGATAGATGTTGATACTAGTATGTGAGTGATGAGATGGATGTATATTAAAGTCTCTTAGATAACATTAAAGAATAAATAGCATAGGAAATATTCATAGCCGTTAACAAACACACGAAAACTTCGATACAACGCATCCAATTTTCATCTTGAATTGGCCTGACAACAAGTCTTATCTCCATTTCAATGCTAATCTGTCATTGATACAACATAGTCGATTCATCGTGAATTGTGATGATATAAAGTCTGTATCAGTGTTAAATGCACTGCATACAATATTCTTAAGGAAAAAGTCAAAAGTGTTACAGTAATTTTAAAATAAAATGAAATGTGCATGCAAAGTCTATGAAGTCATGGTAAACATCTTCTTCGGATTCTAAATTTTTCTCTTTCTACAAAACGAGCATGGTCAACATCTTCCTCGAATTATGAAGTTGTCTCATCATACAAAAGGAGAATTGCAATTGGAAGCATGAATAAAAAAATCAGAGTGTAATGGTAATTTCTAATGGTATTATTTTAAAATGTGCTTATCTCAATTCTTTGATGTTTTTTTTTAATGTGAGATGACATTCCTATTATTTATAGAACGCCCATGCAATATTTTCAATAGGCTCTACGTGACTTGGAAAATGGCTTTGTTTGAAGTTATTTTTTAAAAGAGGAGAGGGTTTATTATTGAAATAAAAGTATTTTTCTGTTTTTCACTCATAACTTTTTTGAGAAACAAAAACTTGAATTTGTTATAAATAAAGAGGCTTCAAGATATGGTTTAAAAAATCCTCATTTAATTCTTAAATTCGATAAGGTATATGTGATTTATTTTAAAAAATAAAGGTGTTTTGTTTCAATTTAATTTAGGAATTGCAATATTTTAAAGAAAGATAGTTTGCATTAAGGTGTTTTAGAAGGGCTTGTGAGAGCTTTTGTGAAAGGTCACCTTTGTTGAAAGTTTTTAGACCTCATTTTTTAAAAATTTGAGTAGTAGAGAAGACATCACAAAGATGTTTTTGTTCCAAGAAATTGTTGTATGCAACTACATTTAATTGTTGAGTGACATAGCTTTCAACAACTAGTAAAAACAAAGATGCTAAGATAGTCGAAGCATTAACTAGAGATTTACGAAGTTTTTTTGAAATAATTGGAAGAACGTATGCCTTCACATTGAAATGCATAAGGGAATATGTTATCATAGCACTCTTCCCCTAATTGTGGATGTAAATACATACAAGGAGGCTTGGGACACCCTTGAGAGGATTTACGGTGTAAAGGGGAGTATTGCAGTTGAAGACAAAGGTGGACCTATAACAACATATCTATGGTGACAAAAAAAAAAATTTCAATCACACTATGCTCAACCGCAAGTGGATGATGACTATGATAAGCTTCCAGAAGAATCCCACATGCACAACCACAAGTGGGTGACAATTTGGTGAATCCAACAAGCTTGTTGATGACAATGAGTTAACATTAGAGTAGTCAATTTTATGCTTAGTACAATAATTCAAGTTGTTGATACTAAGTTTGATGAAGACTTGTTTCCTAGTGGTGAATGGTTGCATCCATGCAAAGGAATCATCATATTGACATGATTTTATTCGGTCAGAGAATCTCACTTAAATTTGAAAACCAGGTGGAAGAAAACTTATTTTCAATGTCACATGTTAGTAAATATGTTGAAGAGACAAAGACAGGGAAAAAAGTAGAGCTAGAGAGGAAGCGCATTAGGAGAAATCTCCCATTGCGGAGCAGAAGGACTAAAACAAATATGGTTTTGTAGATGTTTTTAAACATACCAATGATTTACAATGTCTAAGTAAACCTAATGATTGTGAAGAAGAGGTAATTTACTTGAAGCATGGATTGCAACAACATCTCTAAATGAGCTATGTGTACAGGTTGCAACAATGAAAATTGAAGAAAACTTCGACGATAAAAAAATTAATGAAATTTTTTAGGTATTTCATCCATGGAGAGAAAAACGTTTATTATAAACTTATGTTGCAACAAAATATTGATGGTGAAAAGTGTACTACAAAAGATGATATGTGGCCACAATCCGCATAAAAGACAATTTTTTAAGAAGCTCAAGACATACTTAGACAACGTGGAAAAATAGAAGACATGTACCATGAAATGAAGAAACTAAGATTTGAAGGATACAGTAAAAGGAAAATTTTGAAACAATTTAGAGGCTACAGAATCTGGAAGGAAAGAAAAAGAAAAGAAAATTGTAGCTTATTTTAAATTTTAAGTCTAGCTGAGAATTAGAAGAAAATACATCTTAACTAAATTGTTATGTGGTTGTAATTAAGGTGGAGTTTCGGAGAATCTAATTCCAACAACCTGAGGTGTCACAATTTATCATCTAAGTGTCACAGTCTATTTTAGTTTATTCCAATTTTAGTTGTGTTCAATTTAGTCTCATTGCAGTCATTTATTACTAATGTCTCCACTGTAATATTATTTAAATGATTTGTTATAATGAGCAGAGTAATCTCCACTACACGATTTTAATTCCTTAACAAATCTATTTGATGATTCTATGCAGGGTGAAAATATGTGTAAATAATTTTTAGTGAATAATTTTTTTACTAAATTATACGTATAATTTAAATTAATTATATATATATATATATATATATATATATATATATATATATATATTCACCATTGAAAAATAATATCGATTAATAATATCAAAATGTAACTTATTAAAACTATGATATCATATATATTAATTTTCAAATATATGGTTATCCTCGTTATGTTTATTTTCCTCATTTTAAGGAATTCCATCTTGGAGTTCCTAATATATATGAAATATTGTTTACATGGTTTTAACAAATCGGAAATCCTCTTACATATAGAGAAAATTTTCTTGTGTATCTACTTTAACTAGCTAAACTGCTTCCAAAATATTTCCAAACCTGACTATAAACCTAGGTTGAATCACCCATGGGAATCCTTAATCTATTCAAACCTTGATGTTAAATTCGATTTTAAGGTATATCATTTTCACTTTTGAATGTGGAGAGGATAATCACTAGTACTCCAACACTCCACGAGCCTAAGAGTCGCTTATTTCGTTTAAATATTCCAACCATAATTTTTAGGTAGCCCTATTTTAAGTCAATTTGAAGTTTATGACAATTTCTAATGTGAATAAATTAACATTAAGTCAATTAGTCTCATGAGATATTATTATTATTGTGGGATTAATGTGTTATAAGTGAAGAATAACCATTTGGTTACATCATACTAAATTCGTTTATCTGCGGATTATAAAAAAAGAATTTAATGTTAGAAAATATAAATCCTTGACGATATATTAGCAATTGCAGAAGATATTGCAAAGGAAACATTGTAGAACAATAGAATATAATAATAATTAATTCTTCTTTGAAAATTGTTACAATATTAAAAACTATCAACAAAAGGTAGTGACCATACTACAATGAATTCTTACTACAATTTCTTCTTTGATCCTTACAAATCATGAGGATTGTGTTGAAGTTAAATACCTTGTGTGATTATTCCAACATGATGTTAGGATATTCCGACACATAGGAAATAATTAAGAATAACTTAGTCTAGTGTAGAGTTAGGTAAAGTGCGTTTCTTTACCATGTACATTTGTAACTTATAATCTCACGGTCACGATTTGTAGTGATCCGACGGTTATCTCTCACCTCAGTATTAACGACACTTGATCCGTGGCTTAGCACCTGATTGGTCCATGATCTCTATTTAAAGAGCATGGAGGGTCATTTGTCTCGTAACCGTTTATGAGAGAAACATATGTAACTTTTTCTTTTATATTAATAAATTTCCTGAAGTGGTCGTGTTGGCTCAGAACGTGGACTGTTTCCCTCTTTGAGGGTTTTAACCACGTGATTATACTGGTATATTGATTTGTGATCTATTTCTGAGAGATGACCTTTGGTTCTTGATCTACGAAACTTACCCTGTAAATTCCTACATGGTATCAGAGCTATTTGAGGGTCGTGTCCGTTGTTGATCAAAATCTGAAGTCGGTTTGACTCCATGCAATTTCCATTTTGTAGATCTACTATTTCTAAACATTTTTGGGCTTGGAGAATTGCTTGGTTGTATCTGGAGCATCTGTTACAGTGAGTAACGCTTTTCATTTCATGCGAAAAGGTTTCTGGCTGCCCAAGTTATGACAGTTTAGATCTGGAGATATAAAGCATCTGTTTTGTAGTTATATTTGTTAATAGCTTTGCTTATTTCGGTTTTATTTTTGGTTTTTAGTTTTTTTTTATTTTCCAGATCTATACCCTCTTCTCTGTGTATGCTCTTTACTTTGCACCGTGTGTGATCTCAGTAAATCAAAAACAAGAACAGGGATTTTTTTGCTACCTACGATCTTTCCCCGCATCTTTGTGTGATCTCGGGAAATAAAAAATAGTAAAAAAGTGATAGTTTTCGGTAAGGCTAACTGAGAATCAAAATTCTGCCGTAAGGCTTTTAATTTTGTTTTTTTGCTCAGTTTTTGTGTTTTTTTGTGCAGGAATAGGCACGCACATCGAATATTAAAAAATAAAAATAAAAATAAAAGAACCCCTTCCTCCTTTCATACAATAATGTCATCCTTTTACTATCTCACTTGGTGAGGGGTTATTTTATGAGAATAGAGGTCTTGGGTTGAAGTCTCCTTCTCAAGCTTCTTTTGTTAAAAAAATTTGTTCAAAGGAGCAGAATTTGTTTTTTTTTTAAATCACACTTCATCCCATTCCCGTTACTATTCAGCATCTACAACTTAGATTTTCCAAAAGGCATAACTTCTTCATCCGGAAGCCATTTTTCGAGCCCTTTTTTTTTTAAAGCGGTCTATTTTTTGGAGATCTTTCCATTGGAGCAATTAGTTTCAACTTTTCTCTGCTTTAGTATTTTTAAAAAAATGGAAAGTGCATGCCCGATTATTCTTAACAACACCAATTATTTTCAATGGCTACCTCACATGGTAGGTATAATTAGAAGTAAAGGGCTTTATAGAATAGCCATAGGACAAGAAACTAAACCTTTCCATGATGATAAGGATGCTAAATGGGAAAATAAACAAGATCAAGCATGAGGGCTGATAGAAATGTCCGTTGCTCAAGATCTTCGATTTCATGTCCTTTACATTGACAACCTTGGTGAAGCCTTGGAAAAGATAAAATATATTTTTTACATTCAAAATCAAATCAGGGCCCACTAGCTTGAAAATGATTTTCTTATTTTGGACCCCAATAATTTCTCCTCCATTGAAGATTTTTTTTCCAAATTTAAGAGCCTCATAATTCTGTTAGAAGGTTGTAAGATCAAAAAGAATGATGGTAGCCTCATCTATTGCATTTTTTCTAAGCTTGGCCTTGCATACTCTATATTTGTTTCCGCTTTCCATTCCACCAGCTAAGCCATCATTTATTCAGGAACCACCTATAAGAATCATGTCTTTTGATGCCTTTTGTGATTATTTTATAAGAGAACAAGAAAAAATTTTACACCATGGTCTTATCAATGCTGGAAACACTTATAAGAAAGCCTTAGTAGCCCAACAACAACCATATCAAAAGAATCCCAAGAAGCACTATCCTAAAAAATATATTCCTAAACCAAACAAGGGCCCTAATAAATTTTAGCCACAAACTGAAAAATCAAGTCACCAAAATAATAAGGAAAACCAAAACAAAGGGAAGAAGACAGATAAACATTGCAAATTTTGTAATCGGGATGGCCATATAGATTCCAAATGTTTTAAGAAGATGGAATACTTACAAGCAGCAATGAAGAAGCATAACATCAATTTGGAGGACTCTTCACCTTCATCTTCAGGCATGGCACTTTTTGCTTGTGGTTGTCAAGCATCAAGATCTGGTTATGCATTAAATGTATCTTCTTCTTCTCCTTCTCATGTGTGGCTCATTGATTCTGGAGCTTCTTACCACATGGATAAAAATAAATCCATGTTTTCTTCTTTAAATGATTGTAACATCAAACATATTTATGTTGGTGATGATAGATCTCTTTTTGTTGGAGGATCTGGAACCATTCATCTAGATAATGGTCAGTTTAATGATGTACTATGTGTTCCTACCTTGTCATGTAACCTTCTATCTGTTTATCGGATAACTCATTCAGGTGAAGGGAAAATAGTAGAATTCTCACCTCATGATATTGTAATCAAGGACCTCAAAGATCCTAAACATATTTTAGCTACTAGCATTGTTGATGATTCCACAAGGTTGTATAAGTTTGACAACTTTGGGTCATCCTCTCTTCCCTCCGTTTTTGTTGCTCATAATGATAATGTGAGAAAACTTTGGCATGAGTGATTTGGTCACTTAAACTATCACTCTCTTCAAACTCTATGTAAGGAAAATATGGTGACGGGCCTTCCTATGCTATCTTTTCGAGATGGTGTTTGCTCTGGATGTGTACTAGGAAAACATCATCAGGATAGTTTTGAAAAACATGCCTCTTGGCACACTTCAGCCTATTTGCAGCTTGTGCATAGTGATTTATGTGGTCCACTTCTTGTTGTTTCTTTCTCTGGTTGCAAGTACTTAAATTTCATTGATGATTTTTCTTAAAACTCAAGAGTGAAGTTTTTAACATGTTCTTGGCCTTTAAGGCCTTTGTTGAGAAACAATATGGACATCAAATTCTTAAGTTAAGATCAGACAATGGTGGAGAATATGTTAACAAAAAATTTATCAACTTTTTCACTAATCATGGAATTCAATTGCAACATATTGTTCCATATACTCCACAACAAAGTGGTGTAGTTGAAAGGACGAATCGCACCTTAAAAGAAATGGCTAATTGTATGCTTCAATCTAAAGTACTTGGTCTCAATTTTTTGGCAAAATCCATTAACTGTGAAAATTACATAGTAAATCGCACTCCTACTAAGGTTTTAAAGAATATAACTCCAGAAGAAGCTTGGAGCTCAATGAAACCAGATGTAAGTCACTTTCGTGGTTTTGGAAGTGATGCTTGAGCCCATATTCCAGATGTGAAACATAAAGCCTTAGAACCTAAGAGTGAAAAATGCATTTTTGTTGGATATTCTAAAGATGTCAAAGGATATAGACTTCTTCAGCCAAAATCCAAAAATATAATCATTACAAAATATTTAAATCTTGATGAAAATATATCGGCCTGTGTGCCTAGTTCGGTGGGTGTGCCACCTTTGGCCTGCGAGCGTGATTCGGCATATGTGCCACCTCTTTCTCTCTCTCTCTCTCTCTCTCTCTTCTATTTTGAACATAATTCCTTCTAGTTTAGATGATAACAAAAAGGATGAAAATCCTCCTCCGCCTCGTGAAATTTTTCATTATAGTCCATTGCTTCCAAGATATGTCCGCTCTACTCGGCATGCAGCAGGTTCTCTTGCAGGTGACCCTTCCGATCGACGATGTACACATTCTTAGTTTGAAAAAGCCTCTTCCTTATTGGCTCAGGTTCCAGAAAAAAATGATCCAGAAACATTTGAAGAAGCCTCCGGTCATCCAGATTGGGATGAAGCTATGAATGAAGAGTATCGTTCCTTATTGGCAAACGATACTTGGGATCTTATTCATCTTCCAAAAGGAAGAAAAATTGTCAGATGAAGATGGGTTTACAAAACTAGGTTTGGACCAAATGGAAAAGTGGATAGACATAAAGCTCGCGTTGTTGCTAAAGGATTTTCACAAGTTGAAGGCATTGAATATAATGAAACCTTATCCCTTGTTTCCAAAATAAATTCAATCCACCTTTTTCATTCCCTTCCTGTCTCCTTTAAATGTTAAGTCCATCAGAGGGATGTTAAATCCACCTTCTCACATGGAGATTTTAATAAAGAAATCTATATGGAACAACCCCCTAGCTTTATCCAAAAAGACTCTAGCCTTATTTTTCACCTTAGGAAGTCTCTCTATGGTCTCAAACAAGATCCTCGAGCTTGGTATGCCAAAATGGATATATTTCTCTTAGATAATGGCTTTTCTAGCTGTCATTCTGACAACACTTTCTACACCAAGAAAGTGGGAAATTCCTTCACCATCCTTGTTCATTATGTTGATGATCTTATCCTTAATGGTAGTGATCCAAACCATATAAACCATGTGAAGTCTAGCCTCAAAAATAAGTTTGAAATGACAGACTTAGGACACTTGCATTATTTCCTTGGTCTTCAAGTCTTGCAATACAAGGAAGGAATTACCCTCTCTCAGTCTAAGTATGCCTGTGATCTTCTACGCCACTTTCACATGGAATATTGTAAGCCAGACCCTTCTCCCTTTCAGTCTGGAGTCAAGCTTTCAGTTACTTGTACTACCCTTGAAGTTGATGCTACCTTATATCATCAACTTGTTGGTAAACTTCTATATCTAACCCATACCCATCTTGACCTTTCCTTTGCCATTGGTCTTGTCGCTTGGCTTATGCACCAACCTCATGAAATTCACTAGAAAGAAACTAAAATAATACTTCGATATATTTTAGGTACAGTTTAGTTTGGGATTCATTACAATGCAAGAGCATCTCCTTTTTTGATTGGCTTCACTGATTCTGATTGGGTTGGTGACCCTGATGATCGAAAGTCTACTGTAGGATATGTATTCACTCTTGGTTCAGGACCTATTACTTGGTCTTGTAAGAAACAAAGTTTCATCTCTCTTTCTTCAGCGGAAGCAGGGTATCGTGGTGCAATTGAAGCCAACAAGGAAGCCATGTGGCTTCTTCAGATTCTATCTGAATTTGGTCTTCATCAGCAGCATCCAACTACACTTTGGTGTGATAATCAGAGTGCCATTCAGCTATGTAAAGATCCATTTCAGCATCAACGTATGAAACACATTCAAATCCACATACACTTCATCAGAAAGCTAATTCATGATCGTGTTCTTGAAGTGCAGTATTGTCTAACCAATGATCAAGTAGCCGATATCTTTACAAAGGCTCTCACAGAAGATAAGTTTACCAAACTTCGATTCATGATTGGAGTTCAAGAAAGTTTTCATTAAGTGGGGATAGGCTCTAATGCCTCCTTCCTTCTCTTATTGTGTCACTTTTGCAAATCCTTCAGTCCTATCCAAATTTGTTCTTAAGGGGGGATGTTAGGATATTTCGACACATAGGAAATAGGCTCCTTTTGTGTCACCTTTGTAAATCCTTCAATCCTGTCCCAATTTGTTCTTAAGGGGGGATGTTAGGATATTCCGACACATAGGAAATAGTTAATAATAACTTAGTCTAGTGTAGAGTTAGGTAAAGTATGTTTCTTTACCATGTACATTTGTAACTTATAATCTGAAGGTCACGATTTCTAGTGATCCGACGGTTATCTCTCACCTCGATATTAACGACACTTGATCCATGGCTTAACACCCGATTTGTCCATGATCTCTATTTAAAGAGAATGGAGGGTCATTTTTCCGATAACTGTTTATGAGAGAAACATATGTAAATTTTCCTTTTATATTAATAAATTGTGTGAAGTGGTCACGTTGGCTCAGGTCATGGACTATTTCCCTCTTTGATGGTTTTAACCATGTGATTATACTGGTGTACTAATTTGTGATCTGTTTGTGAGCGGTGACCTTTGGTTCTTGACCTACGGAACTTACCCTGTAAACTCCTACACATGAATGCCTCATAAATAAATTAATATATCGTGATCCTCCATATTCATTGTTGATCACTTCCTCCTCCTATAGAAAACCTTAATCATTAGAAATATCTTTTTTAATAGTTTGAAGCATGTGTCTACAAAAGAGTATATTTTTTTTAAAAATATTTTGAATTTTTTATGTGAATTAAGATGTACCCTTGAATAAAAATTCACATATCCCTAGTCTAGAAATTGAAACCAATAATAGCATCAACAACACATCTTCTTGAGAAATTTTCTCGTGATTTTGTTTTGGTTGTTGGCTCGCATCTTTATTACTTCCTTCATGATCCTTGAAACTATTAAAAAGATCACATTACCCTTTACCACTAATCTCCTTGGTGTCTTCCATGTTCTTGTATTAATCCAACAAATTATGCTTAAGAAATTCTAACCATGTAATGTAGTTGGAAATAATGTAGATATAATTCAATAACATTTAAACCATTTTATCTTGAAAATAAAGAAAGTGTGGTCCATAAGAACCACAATGAAAATATTGTTTTTTTTTCATCAAAAGACCACACCTTAATTTGGTTTTAATGGCCCAAAAATTTATATAACCTACTCATTTCTCTGAATGGTAAAAACATGAAAGAGTTATTGTGATTTTTTCATTTTTGATAGGAAACATAGGGATAAATTTCACAAAAAAACATTGGATGAAGTGAAAAAATGCATGTAGAAATTGCACATAGTGAGCTTTGTGGTCCCAGGAGAATTTAGTCATTAGAATTTCCAAATTATCTTATGACATGCATCGACCATGCTACAATGACATATTATTGCAATAATTCTTCATTGAGCCTTACAACTCATGAGGCATATGTTTAAGTTAAATACCTATCTAGTTATGTGAACATCAATGCCTCCTAAATAAAGAAACGGATTGTGATTTTCTACCTCCTAAATGAGAGTTCATCTTGGTTAAATTCCTCCATATTTATTCTTCATCAATTCCTCTTGATTTAAGCAACCTTAATCGATACAAAAAAGAAAATTTATTTTTTAAAACATGTGTCTACAAAGGACTATAATATTTTTTTATATAGTTCTTGAATTTCTATGTGAATTAAGATCTACCTTTGAATCAAACTACATATATCTCCAATCTAGAAATTGAAACCAAGAATAGCATCAAGTACACTTCTTCTTGAGAAAAATGTTTGTGTTTATCTTCTGACTATTGACTCACCTATATATTATTTCCTTCTTAATCCTTGAAACTATTCAAAATATCACATTTCTTTTTACTGGTAATCTCTTTGGTATCTTCCACGTTCTTCTTTTAATCGAATATATTCCACTTAAGAAAATCTAACTGATGTCATGTAGTTAAAAATAATGTAGGGATCATTCAATAACATTTAAACCATTTTATATTTAAAATAAAGCAAGTGTTGTCAATAAGGAGCACAATGAGAACATTGTTTTCTTACATCAAAAGACTAGAGTGCCTCACCTTGGTTTTAAATAATAACCCCAAAATTTATATAACCTACTCATCTATCTGACTAGTAAAAACATGAAAGAGTTATTGTGAATTTCACAATTGAGATAAGAGTTATAGGGATAGATTTCAAAAAAAAAAATTGTATGAAGAAAAAGTATGCATGTGGAAATTGCTCATACTAACCTTTGTGGTCACATGAAAATTTATTCATTGGAAAGACCAAATTTTTTTATGGCATCCATCGATGCCCTTCCAAGAAAAATGTGTTGTACTTTATCAACTACAAGTGATTATGTCTTATAACATTGAAGCAGTCATTTAAACTCGAACAAAAAATTGATAAGAAGATTACAGTTCTCATAAAATAGAGTTTGGAAAAATAAACTCTAATCACCTCAAAAAGTATTTCAAGACTCAAGGTATTTTTGCAACATAAATATATTGTAGATACGAGAATGGGACCATTGTTGAGATGGAAAAGAGCATTTTCAAGGAAAAAATATCTCAAACAAACTTTGGGTTGAAAAAATCTATAGTATATACAACGATGTAATTATTCAATAGAAGTACCACCAATGTTGTAAGACACATCTCACATACAAATGAATATGTGGTAGGAAATCATAAGTATATTTATATGCTTCATGTATATATGGACATGTGTGATATCTGATACAAATATAGAAATTTTGTAAAATGTCCTAGATATAATATGGCCAGGACACAACCCATTTATATAGAAAAATGTGTGTTTTCATGCAAGAAGGGGAGAATTTTTTTGGAATATAGTTCATGAATTTACAGATATAACCAAAATTATAGTTCTCATTAATATTAGCGAATTTATTGTGTAAGAATTAGATGAAAAATGAGTTTCTTTTCACTCTACTTATGACTATCTAGACTATACAAATTAGATTCAATACTAGTAAGAAATTACATTTGATCAAATTTAATATATTCATTTTACATTCCCCTAAGTCCCCAAGTATTTATTCTTTACAAAAATTAGGTTTTGTGCATTTCTTCCATGTCCACCTTGATGGTTGTTTAGCATATGTTTCCATGTACATTCCCCTAAATCTCTAAGTACTTATACTTTGGAAAAATTAGCGTTGTCTTAACATATATTTTAGTCTTTGTTTTAAAAATTCGCAAACCCAAAGTATAAATTCTCTATGATCCGCTACTTCTAAAGAGTTGTGAAAATACAAATTTGGGAAATAAGAGCGTAAAATGTCCCTAGCAATAAAGCTAATGTAATTTAATTCAATCATACCTCAATGCAATATAAAATAAATTCCCATTGTTTGTCATAAAAAAAAAATATCCATTATCAATATCGATGTGCCAAGATTAAACTTAGAAAAAAAAAGTGCCGTGATATTATAGATTATACTAGTTAACTAAATATGTGTAGGAGAATAATACCAATCATTCAACGCTAGTTAAAAAATACAAGATCAAACTTAGAAAATATTGTGCATTGAATGCCATGTTGACCTGAAGATAGCAAGAAGAAATGAGGTTGTGTGGTGTGAATGTCAGAACCACAAAACTAAAACATATTTAACAAAAGGAAGTTAATTGCTTAAACCTTGAAAGGGTTTGAAAAATGTATCAAGACCCCAAGAAATGTTAATATCTAACCATTTTCTATTTTGGATTCATCTTTAACTTAAAATCATGTTATTTTTCAGATATTCATATGTGGAATATATTTCATGTTACAATCATGCATGTTTTTAAATTAAAAAAAAAAAATTGGAATTCAAAAAATTAATTTGCTTCCTCGAGTCCCTCCCTGTCGCTATATCATAAAATAGGTGGTTTAGATTCCACATAAATGATTCCTAGTACATATTAATGAAAATACCTTTAATAATATTTCCTACACTAATATGCATGTCTACATCAAATATATTCATCATAAATAATGGAAGTGGACACTGAAAACAAAGTTTTGAAATTTATCAAAAATATATCATCAATACATGTTTCTGAAGATATTAAAAGAGATTTTTAGTGCTTATGTAGTCAAACTCGTATTATTATACATTATAAAATAAAAAAGATATAATCTTAAAAAATGCATTTATCCAAACCTTTCTTAAAACATTTTGAAGCTGAAAAAATCTGTAGTCTAACAATTTACAGTCAATGAGTTAGCTTTCCCGTGTGAACCCATAAAAATGTAAGTTCATAGTCACATCATGAATACAAAACATGGAATATTCTTTCTATATATATCAGAATTAGGTGGATTTTAGGGCTCATAATAGATTTAGAGTGAATAAAAATTGCAACACGCTTAATCTAAATTCATAACATATAAAAGGTCTCTCCAAATATTTGTAGTAATTTCTAGCTAAGAAAACACTCTAAATTCATAAAATATCAAGAGAAACTCAAATACCGATCACCTTCCCCAATCAAACTGAATATGAATTGTCTTTTCTGAAATAAAAAAGACAAATTTCAACATTAAAATAAATTACTCCAAAGAAAAATGAACATAGATAAATATCAAAATCGTGATAGAATTGAATTCCTTCCAGTGCCAAGAGATCGATCCATTTTTATGTGAGTCATGATTGATTGAAATTGTGGAAACAACATATGAATCCTTGGTGATATAAAATTTTGTTTCCTATTAGGAGATATTGGAATCGAATGTCTCCTTATTATAGGAGCTCCCTCCTCCTAAACACCTGAACTCGACCTTGGAGAATGACCAGAAAGCTTTTCTTTTTTCGACTTAGTAACAATCATATAACTTCGATTCGATGGACTAATTTAAGAAACATGTCCAGTATCCTTAGTCCTAACCAATCAAAATCAACTATGTATTCCAGGTTCCTTCTTCTATAATGTTATTTATTTGAGCATGTGACATCCCTAGCCCTTTTCTATGATTGTCGATCGGGTTATAGAATAGAATGGATTCTCTCTTCAGAAGGCTCCGCAATATCTATTATATGGAGAGAAAGTTTATGACAAAATTTGTACAAAAAACTCCTCAGGATTGTCTCAAATTACTCTGTGTTTGTTGTAAATACTCGGTTCTAAAACATTTTAGATATAACTCGTCACTTGGTTAGAGGAAAAATTGAAAAATCTATGAAACTTTAAACCATTTATTTCTTCACGCTCTATTTATTTTTATTCTTGTTTACTTTCAATCCTCATCTTTTAAAATTGTAAAACATATTTCATATACGGACTTGTTCAGAGTCCAAACACATTATGTTATACGATCTATTCAAATATTCATCCGTTATTAATTTTTCATCTATCCTAATATAGAATACATAAAATACACTTCATCATCAAATTTTCCTTGCGTGGAATTGAAACATAGACTTCTCTTCATTTATATCTTTCTATCTTCTTGTTTCCATTGCTAGGTGATGAGAGTTCACACTAAATTGGAATATTCTATGTCATTCAAGGATGCATATTTTTTCTCTTGAGAATATGTTGTAGTATGTTATATTTTCTTTCGGTACTATTCGTGCCAACTTCAAGAATCTTAAGGTTATACTATAATGTGCCTAGATAGTTTACAAATTCTACTTTCATATTTAACAAGGTTTTTTATATTTTCGTTAACCATTTTATGTTGATTTAATTTCATACTCATTGAGTCTGCCTTTTCCTTCGTGGGTTCTTGACCTATTAAATATTATTTAATCTACTAAAATTTAATTGTATTTCAGAGTTTCTTAAAAAAGAACTAGTTTATATTTCAATAGCTCATATGAAGTTGGTCGCTTTTTTTCCTTTGTGAAAATAGTAAAAAATATATGGTACCATGCCTTTCCTCACTTTAACAACAAAAAAAACAAGGATATTGAGAAAAAGACTCCAGCAGCAGGAAGAGAGGTTTGGTAGAATTTGTGGAATTGGCGAACATGTCTTGCTTAGTGACATTGTCCACTCGGTATAGCAATCTTGTATAGAAGAAATTAAATTTTCATTTAGCTTATACTACATTAAAAATTAAAGTGCCAACATTCAGGGAAAACTTGGCATCACATTTGTAGAATAAATTAGAAGAGTGTATCACACTTTTGTTATCCGATCCAAATGCTCCTATATGCAACAACTGTGGATTTCATCACTTCAGTCTTGCTTTGTGGTGTTTGTTATTGGGCATAGATTTCTTAATCTTGTATACAATATTGTAAAATTTCCATTTCCATTTATCTTATACGAGACTAGCCATGAAATTTACATTTATGGAAATCTTCGCATCACATTTTTATAGAAAAATACAATAGGGTATCAAACTTTTCTTATCAGATATAAATTCTCCTATATGCCACGACTACCTTGTGCCTCATAATTTAAATTTGCGCAAGGTGCAAGATAGACTAAGAATATGGGAAGTCAAGATTCAATGGTGTATGAAGACTCTTACTTAGGACTTGAGATATATTCATTCTTCACTCAGCTAGAGTAAATCTTAGTAAAAAAAACTCGTCATACTTTCACTTGCATTTATCGTGTTACAATTTGGATTCACTATTGTTGGTAGTTACCTTGCTGCAAGGTTACCTTTCTGCAATCTAACTGTTATCCTTGTCATTGTCTGTATAGTGAAATGGATCAAGAAAGAAGAAATATATTTTGTTGCCAGCAGTGAGCATCTGATTTGTTTAATGAAACAAATGGACCGGGGGTTCGCAAGATGTGTAGTGGAAATAAATCTAGAATATGGGAAATAAATATCCGTATTAGTTTCATCATCCAGTCGAGTAGATATGAGAAATGAAGAGGCATAGAAGTGGAGTTTGCCTCTCTCATTCTTCCTCGAATTACTTACCAGAAAATTTTCCCTACAAAATCGTAGCAATACAACTTCAAGAATACGGAAAGTCATAAAAGAAAGGAATGGTTTTCACATAAACCATAGTGGCATTTAGACAAATGTCTAAAAAAAAATAACAGTGATTCTGCACTTCTCATCCCAACGCCATGGAACATGTTTCATTTAAGTTGCTTCAAGTTTTATATAGCCTTCAGAATATTTGAGAGTGAGAAAAAAACTCGTAGCTCCAACAACTACAAGTACTGCTAGGATGAAAACCTATTTTGTAAAAGAAAAACCCTAGCGCCAGATGATAGTCGGATGAAACTGGAACAAAAACAAGAAAACACGATTCAGAAGCTGGGGAAGGGTGTGGTGAAGAGGTTCGTTGAAGAACTTTAACATATCGAAGGGATGAATTCATTACCAGCGAAGTGTCTGCAATATGTCCATGGGTTATAAAAGGGATTAACAAGTTTAAAAGTCGCACAGATTAATATTCAGTTGACAGTAAAGAAGTGGGATCTATAAAAACATCTTAAAACATAGTTATTCAAGATATACCATGGCATTCATGTAATAATCATTTAATATTTTAAAATTATAAATATATCAAATTTTTCCATACTAAATAATAAATATAAATTATTATAAAAAATATATTAAATTTAACTTTAACTGTGTTTCAAAAATAAAATAAAACAAGAATAATAGGTTTCATTTTGATGTGATAAATCAATAAATATTGTCGAATACATAACATTTATATGATGTCTCAATAAATGAAAACGATTTACTACCATGATGTGTTGTATCGTAATCATTATATATTTGGGGAATTTTAAGTGTTATGACACAATTTAAATTAATAATATATAAAAAATAATAAAAGTAATAACTCAACAATTTTAATATTAAAAGAAAAACATTAATTTACTAGTACCTCAATTGGTAATTTCATGTTATTAAATATAGTGGTGTGATTAAAAGTACAAATCCCTAAAAATACATTGTAATGATAAGTTTGACTAACTAGTTTTATATAATTTTATGTTTTTGGAGTTTTTATATAATTATAATTATTAAATATATTTTAAATAATAATTTTATATTGTTCAATTTATTTATGTCTTTAAAATCATATTTTGAATAACCAAAAAATTGCCATTTCAGAAAGAGATTGTAATTATAAGTTTGAATTGCAAATTTTATATAATTTTATGTTTTAGAAATTTGTATATAATTCTGATTATTAAACATATTTTAAATAATAATTTCATAGTGTTTAATTTATTTATTTATTTAAACACATATTTTAAATTATTAAAATAAAATAACTATTTAATAGTTAAAGTATATATTTCTTCCTAAAAAATCACTTCAAAATTAGAGAAAGAATTATATTTACCTTCACACTTCTTCATTAAAACAAAATTTTATCACAAGTTCAAAACTAAAGAATGAACTTTATTTACCTTTACACTTCTTCATTAAGACGAAATTATATCACCAATTTTTTAAGCAGGAAACTCAATATGGTGTTTAAACGTTGCCTTCAACAAATGATGAGCATTATCCTCAACCACTTAAACCACAACGTACTTGATACGGTGATTAAAATTTTCCTTCAAGAAATGATGAGGATTATCATCAACCATTTAAACCACAACATATAAGCCGTAAAATTACAAAAAAAAATTGCATCTGATACCCATTCATATATACCAGAATATATAAGAAAATATATCAAAATAAACAAATTTTCATATGCAGACCAACCATATACATCATTATGTCTCAAAATAATACATGAAGATATTTCCATATAGACAGAGGCCAAACATCGACATTGAAATTTCACTTTCACCCAACACAGTCTCTACACCGCTGCCGAGGGGCAAACATTACTCTATAAAAGCCACTTTTATTTAATGTCCACACTGTTAAGACTTCAAGTGAAGCATAAAATGTATATAAAGATATAGAAAATGCACTAGAATATTTGATATTGATCTAAGATTATACTATACAATCTAACTATTACGGTTTTGATGATTTTTATTGATCTAACGTTCTACTGTAAAGTGTAACTATTACGGTTTGGATGATTCTCAACCATGTGTCTCCTAATTGTTTATGTGCTTGCCTTGCTTCTACTGGTGGATAAAGAGGGAAACTTACTGCTTACATGTGGTGCACGTGCACATTAGGAGAACATAAAGCACACTTAGCTTCAGTTAGCTTTAACTATACATATTTATTGCATGTACAACTAAGCTTAACTTAGCTGCTTTTATGTATTTATTCCAAAACTAATATTGAAAAATAAATTTCATTATTTTTTCTATTCTTGCTAGCTCCTTCCCTCTCTTGCAAGTTTGTTCATTTCTTTGCAAATCTAGATCTTTGTATCTCAAAATCTTACATGGTATCATAGCGGGATTTGTAATAGTGCACAAGAAATTTTTATTTGCCGGTTCAAAAGATTGAAGCAACAACAAATAATGGAGTCTAAATTGGAGTTTCCACAATCAGCAATTCTTACTCCATATAATTACTTCGAATGGAAGCCAAAGATTCTACTTCATCTCAGAAGTAGAGGCTTATTTCGAATAACCATGGAAACAAAAGTTGAACCAACATCGGCAATGGAGAATAGGACGAGGCCTTCGGCATCATATGTTTATCTATCTCTCAAGAACTTCTATTTCATTTTGAATCATGTTCAACTCCAAATGAAATATGGAAAACTTTGGAATGATTGTTTGGAAAACAGGATGAAATGCAAGGTCACATTCTCGAAAATGAGTTAAACTCATTAGATCCGAGAAATTTTGAGAACATTCAATATTTTTTCAGAAGATATAAAGCCTTGTTGCTTCAGCTGAAAGGATGTGGGATCAACAAATCCAAGTAAGAAAATAAGTTGATTCTTTCCATTTTATCAAAACTTCGTCCAAAGTATGTAGTATTCATCTCTACATTCCACACAGTAAGATATGCAACTGGTGCAACTTGGAAGATGACCTCACTGGATTCTTTTATTCAATATTTGGTGCATGTGCAAGATAAGCTCATCAAAATGGGCACACTTAAAAATTCCAAAGCGCATGCACTTACTGTGCATGGAAAATGAAAGGAAAATTCCAAAGACCATAAGAAAGGAAAAGGGAAGAAGGATCCTGATCCAAGAAAGGGAGGAAATGCCAAACCCCTTGATGGATCATCTAGCTCAGAGGAAAGGAAAGGAATGAAAGGGCAATCAATGTGCAGTTACTGCCACCGTGGTTTTCACCCTGAATCTGCATGCATGAAGAAGACTATAAATCTTATGGCGCACACACTCCAGAAACACAATCTTGGAGACCACATTCGTAAGAATGCCAATAAGAAGTCTGGAGAAAAATCACCAGATCCAAGAGGTAATGGGCATGCTTTGATTGCTCTTCATTCTGCACCACCAGAATGGATCTTCGATTCAAGAGTTTCACATCATATGGCTTCTTCAAGGGAATCCTTTTCTTCTCTACATGCATACTCAGGACCTCCTATTCTCATGGGGGACAATTCTGCAGTTGCAGCAACTGAATAAGAAAGAGTGCAATTTGAAGATGGAAGTTTTGAAAATTTCTTGCATATTCAAAGGCTTTCTGTCAATCTTCTCTCAGTGTATCAGATGACACACACAGGCAGCAGAAATAAAGTGGAATTTACACCGGATTCCATGAGAATTTATGACATGCAAACGAACTTGAAGATTGCATCTGACAAGGTAAATGGTTAATCTCATCTGTATACATTTTTTGATTTTGTTCCTCAATCAAATTCCATTTTGCTACTTACGCATGCAAATGAAGAAATTAGGATTTGGCACAAGAGATTTGGGCACTCGAATTTCAGATATATGCAATAACTTAGCAAGCAAGGGATTATCAAAGGATTGCTGACCATTGAATTTTCAAATGGTGTTTGTAATGCATGTGCTCAAATTTGAGAAGGGGCATGCATGGAGAGCCTCTTCACCTTTGGAACTTGTACACAGTGATCTCATGGGTCCATTTCCAGTGCTTTGAATGAGCAAAGCAAGGTATGTGTTTTCATTTATAGATGATTACATGAGATTCACTTGGGTTTAATTCTTGAAACTCAAGTGTTGCGTAACCAGCTCCAAAAATAGAAGAAAAGAGATATCAACGCGTTAGAAATAAGCCACTTCGAGGGGGAAACCTCCAATACAATTTACAAAACCTCCTTTCTATATATAGGAGTCCATGTGGCCATAATGTAATCCTAGTGGGCCACAATGTAATCCTAGCCGACCTAATAATAATAATTTAAGCACATAATAATAACAAAATGGGGGTTACAAGGGTACAATAATAACAATAAGGGGGTTACACTAATAACAATAAGGGACTATACTAGTAATATAGGGACCTAACATGCCCCTCTCCTTAAAAAAAGTGTTGTCCTCAATGCCTGAGTAGCTTTGGGTGCTTCTGTATAAACTTCTCATCCTCCCATGTAGAATATTCAGTGGGTAAGTTCTTCCACTTGATGAGATACTCCGAAATTGATCGATTTCGTAGCTGTCGAGTTCTTGTTTCCATGACCGCTTCAGGTTCCAATATGATTTTTCCTTCCTCATCAAGTTCTGGCAATATTGTTTGAACTGGAAGATTTTCACCTATTGTAATGTACCTCTATTACCACAACAATTTTTTTTTTTCGACATTATCAGTTTATAGCCTAGGATGTATTATCCAAACTTATGTATCAAATCGGGTCATAACCCTCATGTTGAGGTTAAATTGACTTTCCCAATTATATACTTGGGTGTGGGCATATAATATATATATATCCATATAGTATGCCATATGACATAATTTTCAACACATGATAAAACTTACATATATTTATAAATACCATTTCCATAAAACTTACATATATGCAGATGATATATATATAATTGATTTATATATGTGTATGACTACTACTCTTATACCATGCACCAATCATAAGTACGTATAACGCACTAACCATAGTTGTGACGAAACGTTGGTATATATTTATGAACATGGGTTTATATATATATATATCACATATATGTATGTAACGTAAGGCCTAATGAAACTGAAACCTTGGTACACCATGATTACATACTCTCGGACCACATGTTAACACAGATATATGTATTCATTTGAGACCCTAAGGATTTACGTATGTTTCGTTCTGAACTCATCATTTCGTTCTGCATATGTTGATTTGGCCCGATCTTGGCATTTAAGTCCGGAGTACCACCTGGAAAAAGATTGAGCCACCTCGGCTTGGGTTCACGTGGCTATACGTTGAAACACTACGCTATTCACCCTCAAGCGTGTTCGAGACTATGGCTTATTAACTTGGGCCGTAGTACTCTACCTACCCTGGTTGACAGATATGGAGGATGTAAGTTCTGAATTTAATTGTGCCAGTCCCGCCGAGTTTCTCATCCCCATGATAGTCGTTGTGATGAGGACAAGTGTAGGGCGCTGGCGGGTTAGGGTTTGTAGTTTTTTATTCCAGTTGTTCTTTAATTCACCCATTGCATAACTCTGTTCTTTTCTCTCGTTCCGAACGAGTAACGCGGCCATCCCTTAGCTTGTCAAATCAATGTAGGAGTGACGCTTTGCAGAGAGGGTTCTTCCTACGCCATCTCTCGGCTGGTTGAGGTCATTTTCTCCCACAGTCGACTGAAGCTCTGAAATCGTGGTTACCTCTGGCTTCAACGCAGGTAATTTATTTGTTTGGGGTTTGTAATTTGTTCGATGGCCATTTACCAGAATCATATCTCTATTACTAAATCTTTTCAGTCTTTTTCAGCAGGCGTTGGTTTCAGTGGCTATGAATTCTTACGAGTCAAAAAATTTTGTTTACAGTTAACTAAATTTTCCTCCTGTACGTGGTTTCATCTCGGTGCCTGGGGCGTTTCGCGGAGAGCTTTCGCTCCAAAAACCTCTCGGCGTTCAGGTAATAGTCTTGATTTTTCGTCCCTTCGTCTCTGGTTACATACCCTTGGTTGTATGCTACTGACTGTAGTCTTTCAGTTGGGGCACGGCTGTAATGTTTATTGATTTCTGCATATCGATACCTGAACCTTTACATCTTTACCCATTTTCTGGAATTGATTTACGCACTTGCCTCTAATTGCCATTGCATTTTCGTGGATTTCTAATACGTCTTCCCTGGCTGTGCAGGTGTCAGTTCTTACTTACCGAGGTGAAGTCTTTCGTTCCCTGTGAATACCCTAGCCTTAGCTACGCAGATTTTTCGCATAGGGTGCTTCATGTACTAACTTGAACTTATGCTCATACCTACAGGTCGGTATTCGTGGCATTCTCCTATTGAGATAGCTTCCAGATGAATGCTTGATGGCAAGAAGTCGGTTCCTGAATTTCTCGTGATGGAACGATGCCATCATTGCTCGCTATAAACTTTTGATTTTGTTAATCTCAGACATATAATGGATAACGCTTTGTTTCTAATTCATACTACGAACTGTGTTTATCACCGTCTGCGTTTTAAGTTCTGTTGAGTTTTATTCGGCATTTATGCCGAGACTCGTTAAGCTTCTGATGCTACTTTTTGGTCGTGGACAGTGAATAACGATTCCGTATTGAGATATATATATATATATATATATATATATGTTGTATATTCTGGTTAATTTATTTTTGACTGAATTCTCGGCATATTATATTTATTTCATTGTGATGCCGATGGATGGTGATTGACTATGTGAAAAGCCTTAAATTATTTATCGTTTTCATTTTAGAATTGTTCTATATCTATAATATTCTCTTCTATTGACATGATATATGAAATTTCCCGTATTTCCAGTTCCTGCTAGAGGAAGGTCTGTAGAGTTAATATATTCAATATCTAATGTAGGCTTCCATTTGTTATTCTTGTATTGAAAATTATACAATGTCTGTCAAGTCTCTTTTTATATCTACCTACTCCCTTACTGTGGTTACTTCCGTGTTGTTATCATAAATTACTCACATGCGTTCAGAATAATATATCGAAACTGATGGGCAGCTAGCTATACCAGGTGATATTCCATAACGTTTTATTTTTGCGATATAAGTACTGGTCATATTAATCCTCTAATCTCAGGTATAACCAAAATTTCAGGTGACAGCTACATACCTCCTGGGGTGTGTGATTGCTGCCTTACAACACATCTATGAACTATATTTCTGAGCTGAATAAGTTTTCACCTGATTCCCCTACTGTGTTAATAAAGAAGATTCAGAGTACTTTGTATTATGTCTATACTCTTCCATGTATTTACAGAATGTTTATATATCACATTACATGTCTTTCAGTTGGGGCACGGCTGTAATGTTTATTGATTTCTGCATATCGATACCTGAACCTTTACATCTTTACCCATTTTCTGGAATTGATTTACGCACTTGCCTCTAATTGCCATTGCATTTTCGTGGATTTCTAATATGTCTTCCCTGGCTGTGCAGGTGTCAGTTCTTACTTACCGAGGTGAAGTCTTTCGTTCCCTGTGAATACCCTAGCCTCAGCTACGTGGATTTTTCGCATAGGGTGCTTCATGTACTAACTTGAACTTCTGCTCATACCTACAGGTCGGTATTCGTGGCATTCTCCTATTGAGATAGCTTCCAGATGAATGCTTGATGGCAAGAAGTCGGTTCCTGAATTTCTCGTGATGGAACGATGTCATCATTGCTCGCTATAAACTTTTGATTTTGTTAATCTCAGACATATAATGGATAACGCTTTGTTTCTAATTCATACTACGAACTGTGTTTATCACCGTCTGCGTTTTAAGTTCTGTTGAGTTTTATTCGGCATTTATGCTGAGACTCGTTAAGCTTCTGATGCTACTTTTTGGTCGTGGATAGTGAATAACGATTCCGTATTGAGATATATATATATATATATATATGTTGTATATTCTGGTTAATTTGTTTTTGACTAAATTCTCGGCATATTATATTTATTTCGTTGTGATGCCGATGGACGGTGATTGACTATGTGAAAAGCCTTAAGTTATTTATCGTTTTCATTTTAGACTTGTTCTATATCTATAATATTCTCTTCTATTGACATGATATATGAAATTTCCCGTATTTCCAGTTCCTGCTAGAGGAAGGTCTGTAGAGTTAATATATTCAATATCTACTGTAGGCTTCCATTTGTTATTCTCGTACTGAAAATTATACAATGTCTGTCAAGTCTCTTTTTATATCTACCTACTCCCTTACTGTGGTTACTTCCGTGTTGTTATCATAAATTACTCACACGTTCAGAATAATATATCGAAACTGATGGGCAACTAGCTATACCAGGTGATATTCCATAACGTTTTATGTTTGCGATATAAGTACTGGTCATATTAATCCTCTAATCTCAGGTATAACCAGAATTTCAGGTGACAGCTACATACCTCCTGGGGTGTGTGATTGCTGCCTTACAACACATCTATGAACTATATTTCTGAGCTGAATAATTTTTCACCTGATTCCCCTACTGTGTTAATAAAGAAGATTCAGAGTACTTTGTATTATGTCTATACTCTTCCATGTATTTACAGAATGTTTATATGCACATTACATGATCTATTTTAGATGCATCCATGGTAAAGTTGACTGAAATTATCTCCATTGGAGAATCTGCTTTAGGGTATTTCAATATCCCTAATTTGTACAGACAGTAACATTGGTTTTGTTTCTATAATTGTTTTTCTTAGGATCTAGAGTATTTCATTTTAGTAACCGCTTAAAGGTTTACTTGAATCCCCCTGGGGTATTTCCTTTGTACAATATCTCCAGATTTAGACCCAGGTTGGGTTTAGACATTCTGGTGGATACTATCCCAGGCTATTGTTCTTACTACCATACAGAGGGTAGAAGATTTTCTTCCGCTATTTCCTTCTGTTAAAAGCAAGAACACCACAGACTTCAACAATTTCTCCTTTCTCTGCCATTTGGGTTGAATGATTCATTTCCTACTGTTCCTCTCTTATTTATTGAAGCAGATTAAGGTTACAAATAAAATTCTTCTTATCATAATTACTATTACTCATAATAAAGACTGATAGTATAGAATTTCCTATAGTTGAATTTCTTATCTACCATTACACAGAATACTGAAGGTAAATTCATGATGACCAATTCTGAGGAAGAAAACATTTACAATTCTAATATAGAATAGTGAGTTATATGTAGCCAATTCATACTGCAGGAAATAAAATCCCTGGGTAGTTAAATACATACCACTCATGAAGTAGACCAACCTCCCAACCGTAGAGTTCTATTTCTCTCCCAGAACTCACCCCTGAGCTGAGACCACCTCCACCATAGATCAACAACTCCTGATCTGTTTAGGAGCAGCTTATTTAAGCTAATAGTTCCCCAAAGCCTATTTCTAATTCTGCGTCCAGAATAGCAGGATGCTTTTCTTCCTGTTTTCCTAGGCTTCCCATTTTTGGGATTCTTTAAAGCTGTTTTATGCTTTCCCTCAGCTTTTCCAACTTTTTACCTCTTCCCAACTACTTTTCTCATCATTGGGGAAATTTAGATTCTTCCTCAAAATCTAAATTAGAATTAATTCCTTCCAAGTATTTTTGAAGGATTGTGGGGAATAGTTGCCTTATCCATCCTCATGTATTTAGCAAGTGATCTCCAATCTCATTTTTGGTCAACATGCACACCAATATTTTATTCATTTCCTCAAATTAAATATTAAATTACATTCACAATTTATTTATCCTTTGGGGTCCACTCCCCTTAGGATTAAAGTTCAAATGTCTAACTTTGAAATTCCAACACATAAATTGGGGGTGTTACATATTCCCCCTCTAAAAATAAACACCGTCCTCGGTGTTGGTATTTAACTACTAGAGTTCATTTTTTCAAACAAAAACGGATATCTTTCCATCATTTCAGCTTCTCTTTCCCAAGTAGCTTCTTCAGTAGTAAAGTGCTTCCACTGCAATTTTACTCTGGCTACCGTTCTATTTCTCAATTCAATTTCTTCCCGCTCCAATACCTGAAGCGGTTCTGGCAGAAACTCCCCTTCTGGTTCCACCTGTACAACATTACAATCAACTATGTGAGAAGCATCATGCACATATCTTTTTAATAATGAAACGTGAAACACATCATGAACTCTAACATGGGGTGGTAAGGCCAGCTTGTAAGCCACTGGTCCCACACTTTCTAAGACTTCAAAAGGACCACAATATCTAGGAGCCAATTTTGCACAACTTCCAGCATAAAGTGTGCTCTTTTTGGGTTTAATACGCAAATACACATGATCTCCCACTTTGAATTCTCGATGCACTCTTTTCTTATCAGCATAGCTTTTCTGGTGATCTTGTGCTGTCTTGATGTTTCTTTGTATCTGTTTAACAATTCTCTCCATCTCTTGTAAGGCATCAGGTCCCAACATTAGTTTATCCTCTGGTTGACTCCAGCTCAAAGGAGTACGACACTTTCTTCCGTACAGTGCCTCAAACAGACTCATTTTGATAGAGGATTGGTAGCTGTTATTATAGGCAAATTCAGCTAAATGCAAATACTCTTACCACTTTGATGGTCTGTCCATCACATATATTCTCAGCATATCCTCCAAAATTTGATTAGTCCTCTCTGTTTGCCCATCGGTTTGAGGGTGATAGGCAGTACTAAAATTCAACTTGGTACCCATCCCTCCAAACAATCCTTTCCAAAAGGCTGCTGTAAACTTAACATCTCGGTCTGAGACAATTACTTTTGGAACCCCATGAAGCCTTACTACCTCCTTCAGAAACACATTCGCTACTTGAGTTATCCCAAAGGTAGATTTCACTGGTATAAAGTGGGCAGCTTTTGTGAGAGTGTCTACTACTACCATTACAGAATCATGTTGATATTTGGTTTTGGGTAACCCTGTTATAAAGTCCATGGAAACTGTGTCCCATTTCCATTCTGCAATTGGCAAAGGGTTTAAAAGACCTGCTGGATGTTGATGCTCAACTTTGACTAGTTGACATTCCATGCACTTACATAAATATTCTGCCACATCTTTCTTCATTCCTGGCGAGAACAAATTCTTTTTCAGGGCTGTTAACATTTTCTGATATCCTGGATGTCCTGCATATGGCTGTTTGTGATATTCATCCAAAATTTCTCTTTTTAAGGACTCTACATTTGGAACATACAACCTGTTTTTATAATAGAGCAACCCTTTTTGGTTTTGAGTGAAATCAATTTTCTCCCTTCTCTATAGTTTTACCAGGAGTGTTTCATAGTTTGGATCTTGATTTGTTTCTTTTCTCACCAATTCTTCTACTTCGATCTGTGCACTACTTCCAAGGTTGTTTATATTCTGGAAAGCA
This sequence comes from Pinus albicaulis, assembly GCA_034641835.2. Classification (NCBI taxonomy): domain Eukaryota; kingdom Viridiplantae; phylum Streptophyta; class Pinopsida; order Pinales; family Pinaceae; genus Pinus; species Pinus albicaulis. The sequence continues at coordinate 620,573,903 of CM076580.1, forward strand.
TTCCTGTTTAATGCATCAACAACTTTATTTTCTTTTCCCTTGATATGTTTTATGTCCATATCAAATTCACTTAAAAAGGACAGCCATCTGGCTTGCCTTGCATTCAGATCAGTTTGGGAAAATAAGTATTTGAGACTAATGTGATCAGTCATTAAGGTAAACTTTTTCCCAAGAAGATAGTGCCACCACATTTTCAACGCATGGATAACAGCTGCTAATTCCAAATCATAGGCACTATAATTCTGTTCATGTATTTTCAGTTTCCGAGATTCATAGGCAATAACTGAGTTTTCCTGCAACAGGACTCCTCCCAACCCCTCTTTGCAAGCATCTGTACACACAACAAATTCTTTATCATGATCTGCAATCTTTAGTATAGGGGCTGAACTAAGTTTTTGTTTTAATTGTTCGAAGCTGATTTGACATTTTTCAGTCCACACGAACTTGACACCCTTTCTTTGCAATGAAGTGATGGGATGTGCTATAGCAGAAAATCTTTCCACAAATCTGTGATAATAGCCTGCAATCCCCATGAATGACCTTACTGCTGAAACATCAGTTGGGACTGGCCATTCTTTGATGGCTTTTATCTTTTCAGGATCAACTACAAGGCATTTTTCAGAAATAATAGGACCCAGATATTGAATTTTATCTTTATAGAATTCACATTTGCTGAACTTGGCATATAACTGGTTTTCTTTTAAAGTCTGCAACACTATTCTCAAGTGTTCTTTATGTTCATCCTCATTTTTGGAGTAGACTAAGATATCATCTATGAACACAAGAACAAATTTGTCCAAATACTTATTTAACACATTGTTCATCAGACACATAAATGTGGCAGGGGCATTTGTCAATCCAAAAGGTAAGACTACAAATTCGTAGTGTCCATACCGGGTTCGAAAAGCTGTTTTGCTGATGTCTTCTTCCTTGATTCTGAGCTGGTGATACCCAGTTCTTAAGTCAATCTTCGAAAAGACTGAGGCCCCTCTCACCTGATCAAAAAGATCATCAATTCTAGGGAGCGGATATCTATTTTTAATGGTCAACTTGTTTAGTTGACGATAATCAATGCACATCCTAAAAGTTCCATCTTTCTTTTTCACAAATAAGACTCGTGCTCCCCAAGGAGACACACTTGGTCTAACGTAACCTTTATCTAGTAATTCTTGTACTTGCATCTTCAGCTCCATAAGTTCAGGAGGGCTCATTCGATAGGGGGCTCGGGAAACAGGTGTTGCTCCCGGCACCAGATCTATGGTAAAGTCAATTTCTCTTTTGGGGGGAAGATGAGGAATCTCATATGGAAAAACTTCTTTAAATTCCCTTACCACCGGAAATTCATTCAGCAGATTTTCTCCAGTTTTCTATTCTACTTCCTCCACATGTACTGCATAAACTTGGTATCCTTTTCTAGCTGTTCGTTTTAATTGTAAGGCTGATATGTGTCTTACTGAAATGGATTTTTGTTTTCCTTTTAGAGTAAAAGGTTTCCCTTCCTCATCCACACAATGCAAGGTTTTATCCCAGCAATTCATCAGGGCTTTCCTCTTTTCCAGCCAATCCATTCCTATCAGCAAGTCATAGGATCCTAACGGCAGTATGTTCAGATTTACTTCTGTTGGAAAACCATTTAATTGAATTGCTGTTTTGGGCAATTTATGTGTTACTTTTCTCTTAGTCCCAGTGGCCAGCTGTACCAACCATGACTACTGAAATTTTTCAGGTTTGATTTTACATTTTTCTACAATTCCAGGACTAATGTAACTCAAAGAAGCACCTGGATCAATCAAAACAGTAACAGGTAGGTCAGAAATCTTACCCTCCATTTCCACCATGGTTGCTTGATGTTCTGCTTGCCGATTTTCCAAGGCTGCACTAATAGTTGGTATATTTCTGGCGATGTCATTTACTATTGTCGCTTCCCGCTCTCTTCTGATCATATGAATGTTTCGATGGGGATAGTCCCTCAAAAGATGGGGTTCTCCACAGCCCCAACATTTCAAGGGTTCCTTCATTCTGACTGTCCCTTCCTTTTTATTGTCCGCCTCTATTTGTTTTGAAGCCACCTGGGATTGAGCAGTTTGGCTCTCTTTGGGTTTATTAAACTTTTTCCGCAGATGATCTCTGCCAAAATTCTTTAAATATGCTGGTTTTTGTCTTTTTCCTTTAAACTCCCCCTTGTTTAACCAACTTTTTCCTTGTTCAGCCTTTCCTTTAAACTGCTGATAGCATAATCTCGCTTTTCTAACAGCTTCGTCCATTGTCTTCGGGTTTTCAAACTCAATTTTCTCTTTGTATACTGTAGGCAAACAATTCAAAAACCTTTGTACTTTTTCCTTTTCTTCCCTAATGTAGGGTACATATCTCAACAGGTTTGTAAACTTAGTAACCAACTCATCAATAGTGAGCTATCCTAGTCTAAGTTCATGGAATTATTTTGCTTTATCATCATAATAGCGCTCATTCAAATAACGATTTTTGAACTTAACCTGGAAATCCTCCCAAGTAATTGTCTTTTCATCAATGGCATGCAGCATTTTTGTCTCCTCCCATCACAAGGTAGCTTTACCTTGTAGCTGGTATACAGCTAATCTGGCTTTCAGATTGCTCTCATATTCATAAACTTGGAAATACTTAATCATGTTCAGCAACCAAGCTTCAGCATCTTCCTCCTTCTCCCCATCATAGGAGGGAGGTTTGATCTTTCGGAATTCCCCCTGCAATTCTCTTTTCTGTTTATATTGATGTCTAGCAGCATCATCATCATCAAATTCATCCATCTTCCTCTTTCCAGAACCTTCGCCTTCTTGGCTGTTCCGGGAAGTTAGTTCTCTGATGAGCTTTTCCTGCTCCTTACTCTCTAATGACAATATGTCATTCTGGCTTCTGAGTTCAGCCAATTCTCGTTGCAACCTGTGCAACATAGCCAGTACTGGGGCATTGGGATCTGGTGAACCAAACTCATCATGCAGATCCACATAAATTTCTCCACCTTCAGCCATTTTAGCACCACTGTATACACTCATAATATTGATCAGTAAAATTGAAAAAAACAATCTCTACAATATTCATTTATAAAAATAACATTCAGAATTCAGTGAGCACAATCACAACAGCCCAGTTTTTATAACTTGGGCTCTGATACCATTTGTAATGTACCTCTATTACCACAACAATTTTTATTTTTCGACATTATCAGTTTATAGCCTAGGATGTATTATCCAAACTTATGTATCAAATCGGGTCATAACCCTCATGTTGAGGTTAAATTGAGTTTCCCAATTATATACTTGGGTGTGGGCATATAATATATATATATCCATATAGTATGCCATATGACATAATTTTTGACACATGATAAAACTTACATATATTTATAAAGACCATTTCCATAAAACTTACATATATGCAGATGATATATATATAATTGATTTATATATGTGTATGACTACTACTCTTATACCACGCACCAATCATAAGTACATATAACGCACTAACCATAGTTCTGACGAAACGTTGGTATATATATATATGAACGTGGGTTTATATATATATATCACATATATGTATGTAACGTAAGGCCTAATGAAACTGAAACCTTGGTACACCATGATTACATACTCTCGGACCACATGTTAACACAGATATATGTATTCATTTGAGACCCTAAGGATTTACGTATGTTTCGTTCTGAACTCGTCATTTCGTTCTACGTACGTTAATTTGGCCCGATCTTGGCATTTAAGTCCGGAGTACCACCTGGACAAAGGTTGAGCCACCTCGGCTTGGGTTCATGTGGCTACACGTTGAAACACTACGCTATTCACCCTCAAGCGTGTTCAAGACTATGGCTTATTAACTTGGGCCGTAGTACTCTACCTACCCTGGTTGACAGATATGGACGATGTAAGTTCTGAATTTAATTGTGCCAGTCCCGCCGAGTTGCTCATCCCCATGACAGTCGTTGTGATGAGGACAAGTGTAGGGCGCTGGCGGGTTAGGGTTTGTAGTTTTTTATTCCAGTTGTTCTTTAATTCACCCATTGCATAACTCTGTTCTTTTCTCTCATTCCGAACGAGTAACGCGGCCATCCCTTAGCTTGGAAAATCGATGTAGGAGTGACGCTTTGCAGAGAGGGTTCTTCCTACGCCATATCTCGGCCTGTTGAGGTCGTTTTCTCCCACAGTCGACTGAAGCTCTCAAATCGTGGTTACCTCTGGCTTCAACGCAGGTAATTTATTTGTTTGGGGTTTGTAATTTGTTCGATGGCCATTTACCATAATCATATCTCTATTACTAAATTCTTTCAGTGTTTTTCACCAGGCGTTGGTTTCAGTGGCTATCAGTTTTTACGAGTCAAACAATTTTGTTTACAGTTAACTAAATTTTCCTCCTGTATGTGGTTTCATCTCGGTGCCTGGGGAGTTTCGCGGAGAGCTTTATCTCCAAAAACCTCTCGGCGTTCAGGTAATATTCTTGATTTTTCGTCCCTTCGTCTCTGGTTACGTACCCTTGGTTGTATGCTACTGACTGTAGTCTTTCAGTTGGGGCACGGCTGTAATTTTTATTGATTTCTGCATATCGATACCTGAACCTTTACATCTTTACCCATTTTCTGGAATTGATTTATGCACTTGCCTCTAACTGCCATCGCATTTTTCGTGGATTTCTAATACGTCTTCCCTGGCTGTGCAGGTGTCAGTTCTTACTTACCGAGGTGAAGTCTTTCGTTCCCTGTGAATACCCTAGCCTCAGCTACGCGTATTTTTCGTACAGGGTGCTTCATGTACTAACTTGAACTTCTGCTCATACCTACAGGTCGGTATTCGTGGCATTTTCCTATTGAGATAACTTCCAGATGAATGCTTGATGGCAAGAAGTCGGTTCCTGAATTTCTCGTGATGGTACAATGCCATCATTGCTCGCTATAAACTTTTGATTTTGTTAATCTCAGACATATAATGGATAATGCTTTGTTTCTAATTCATATTGCGAACTGTGTTTATCACCGTCTGCGTTTTAAGTTCTGTTGAGTTTTATTTCGCGTTTATGCCGAGACTCGTTAAGCTTCTGATGCTACTTTTTGGTCATGGACAGTGAATAAAGATTCCGTATTGATATATATATATATATGTTGTATATTCTGGTTAATTTGTTTTTGACTGAATTCTCGGCATATTATATTTATTTCGTTGTGATGCCGATGGACGGTGATTGACTATGTGAAAAGCCTTAAGTTATTTATCGTTTTCATTTTAGACTTGTTCTATATCTATAATATTCTCTTCTATTGACATGATATATGAAATTTCCCGTATTTCCAGTTCCTGCTAGAGGAAGGTCTGTAGAGTTAATATATTCAATATCTACTGTAGGCTTCCATTTGTTATTCTTGTATTGAAAATTATACAATGTATGTCAAGTCTCTTTTTATATCTACCTAGTCCCTTACTGTGGTTACTTCCGTGTTGTTATCATAAATTACTCACATGCGTTTAGAATAATATATCGAAACTGATGGGCAGCTAGCTATACCATGTGATATTCCATAATGTTTTATGTTTGCGATATAAGTAATGGTCATATTAATCCTCTAATCTCAGGTATAACCAGAATTTCAGGTGACAGCTACATACCTCCTGGGGTGTGTGATTGCTGCCTTACAACACATGTATGAACTATATTTCTAAGCTGAATAAGTTTTCACCTGATTCCCCTACTATGTTAATAAAGAAGATTCAGAGTAATTTGTATTATGTCTATACTCTTCCATGTATTTACATAATGTTTATATGCACATTACATGATCTATTTTAGATGCATCCATGGTAAAGTTGACTGAAATTATCTCCATTGGAGAATCTGCTTCAGGGTATTTCAATATCCCTAATTTGTACGGACAGTAACATTGGTTTTGTTTCTATAATTGTTTTTCTTAGGATCTAGAGTATTTCATTTTAGTAACCGATTGAAGGTTTACTTGAATCCCCCTGGGGTATTTCCTTTGTACAGTATCTCCATATTTAGACCCAGGTTGGGTTTAGACATTCTGGTGGATACTGTCCCAGGCTATTTTTCTTACTACCATACAGAGGGTAGAAGATTTTCTTCTGCTATTTCCTTCTGTTAAAAGCAAGAACACCACAGACTTCAACAATTTCTCCTTTCTCTGCCATTTGGGTTGAATGATTCATTTCCTACTGTTCCTCTCTTATTTATTGAAGCAAATTAAAGTTACAAATAAAATTCTTCTTATCATAATTACTATTACTCATAATAAAGACTAATAGTATAGAGTTTCCTATAGTTGAATTTCTTATCTACCATTACACAGAATACTGAAGGTAAATTCATGATGACCAATTCTGAGGAAGAAAACATTTACACTTCTAATATAGAATAGTGAGTTATATGTAGCCAATTCATACTGCAGGAAATAAAATCCCTGGGTAGTTAAATACATACCACTCATGCAGTAGACCAACCTCCCAACCGTAGAGTTCTATTTCTCTCCCAGAACTCACCCCCGAGCTGAGACCACCTCCACCATAGATCAACAACCCCTGATCTGTTTAGGAGCGACATTTAAGCCTAGTTCCCCAAAGCACAGTTCTAATTCTGCGTCCAGAATAGCAGGATGCTTTTCTTCCTGTTTGCCTAGGCTTCCCATTTTTGGGGTTCTTTAAAGCTGTTTTATGCTTTTCCTCAGCTTTTCCAGCTTTTTACCTCTTCCCAACTACTTTCCTCGTCATTGGGGAAATTTAGATTCTTCCTCAAAATCTAAATTAGAATTAATTCCTTCCAAGGATTTTTGAAGGATTGTGGGGAATAGTTGCCTTATCCATCCTCATGGATTTGGCAAGTGATCTCCAATCTCATTTTTGGTCAACATGCACACCAGTATTTTATTCATTTCCTCAAATTAAATATTAAATTACATTCAAAATTTATTTATCCTTTGGGGTCCACTCTCCTTAGGATTAAAGTTCAAGTGTCTAACTTTGAAATTCCAACACATAAATTGGCGGTGTTACACCTATAACCTTCTTTAAGCATGAAACATGGAAAACCGGATGCACTCGCAAAGAAGCAGGAAGCTCCAATTTGTATTCCATAGTACCAATCTTTTGCAACACCTTGTAAGGACCATAGTACTTTGGTGATAATTTATTATCCTTCTTAGCTTGCTTGAGGGACATTTGTTTGTATAGTTGTAGCCTTAAAAATACCCAATCTCCTACATCAAAACTTCTCTCACTGCGATGTTGATCTACTTGTTGTTTCATTTGATTTTGTGCCATATTCAGGGTATCCTTTAAGAGTTGGAGAATTTCTTGCTGATGCTCGATGTGATCTTCCACTACTTGAACTTTCGAATTTTCCGTTAAAGATGATGTGATGGATGGTGGATGATATCCATAAAGTGCCATAAATGGGGTCATTTTTATTGCAGTATGGAAGGAAGTGTTATACCACCATTCAGCAAGAGCTAACCACTTGACCCATTCTGTTTGTTTATCAAATACAAAACAACGAAAATATCCTTCTGAACATTTATTTACTATCTCAGTTTGACCATCATATTGAGGATGATAAGATGAGCTATGAGCTAATTGAGTACCCAAAAAAGAAAATAACTTCGTCCAAAAATTTCTAGTAAAAATGGGATCTCTGTCGCTCACAATAACCCTTGGGCTTCCATGTAGCTTTTGAATTTTGTCCATAAATGTAGTAGCAACTGTACTTGCTTTAAATGGATGAGATAATGCACAAAAGTGTGCATACTTGGTAAGTCTATCAGCTACCACCATGATGACACTCTTTCCTTCGGACTTAGGTAAACCTGTGATAAAATCCATTGAAATCTCCTCCCAACGTTGACTTGGAATGTATAAAGGTTGTAGAAGTCCCGGGGTCTTAATTGTCTCAACTTTATTCTGCTGGCAAACCAAACATTCCGCCACAAAATTTTGAATATCAGATTTAAGGCCATCCCAAAAAAATTCTTTCTTCACCCTGTGGTAAGTTTTTAAAAATCCTGAGTGTCCTCCTAAAGGAGAAGTGTGCAATTCCAGAAGAATCTTTTGTTTTAGTTAGGAATTCTTACAAAGATATAAGCGATCTTTGTACCATAAGGAATCATTTTTCCAACTAAATGTATCAGATGTACTAGGATCTTGCTGCAACTTGTGAATGAGTGTCCATACATCTTTGTCCTTCTTCCATTCATCTCTTGCTTCGGTTATCCAATCTGGTTGGATAATAGAAATGGCACAAAGAAATGCTTCCACCTCTTCATTCTTTCTTGAGAGTGCATCTGCAGCAACATTAAGCTTTCCTTTTTTGTAGATTATTTCAAAGTCATAACCCAACATCTTTGTGACCCATTTTTGCTGCTCTTCTGAAGATAGTCTTTGTTCCAAAAGTGTTTAAGACTATCATGATCAGTTTTTACCTTGAAGTGTCTTCCCATTAGGTAAGTTCGCCATTTCTTTAGTGCATGTAGTATTGCTAACATTTCCTTCTCATAAATAGTTTTATGTAAATACTTTCCTTTGATTGGACGACTTTCAAATGCAATGGGTCTTCCTTCCTGCATTAAAACTGCACCAATTCCATTTCCTGAGGCATCACATTCCACAATAAAGGTTTTTGTGAAGTCTGGTGTAGCTAAGACCGGTGCTAGGCACATTGCCTCTTTAAGACGTTCAAAGGCCTTAGTTGCTTCAGGAGTCCATGAAAATACATCTTTCTTCAATAATGTTGTTAGAGGTGCTGCTATTCTCCCATAATTCTTAACAAACTTGCGATAATACCCTGTTAACCCGAGAAATCCTCGCAACTGCTTTATGGTTGTGGGGACTTTCCATTCCTTAATAGCTTTAATTTTGTTAGGGTCTACTTTAACACCCTCGTGAGATACAATATGACCCAGATATTCCACCTCTTGTACTCCAAAGAAACATTTAGATGTTTTTGCATATAATTGTTTCTCCTGCAATAGTTTGAGCACCCTGTCAACATGTTCAACATGATCCTTCCAAGACCTGCTATAGATTAGTATATCATCAAAAAATAGCAGCACAAATTTTATAAGGAAGGGTTTGAAAATGGAATTCATCAACCTTTGAAATGTAGAAGGTGTATTGGTAAGGCAAAAAGGCATGACCAAAAATTAATAATGACCCTCATGAGTTCAAAATGTTTTTTTTGGAATATCTTTAGTCTTCATTCTAATTTGATGATATCCTGAACGAAGATCCAACTTGGTAAAACAAATTGCTCCATGTAATTCATCCAATAATTCATCAATCACAGGAATGGGAAATTTATCTTTAATGGTGAGCTTATTTATCTCCCTATAATCCAGACACATTCGCCATGATCCATCCTTCTTGTGTACCAATACTACAGGAGCACAGAAAGAACTTTGACTAGGTTGAATTATACCTGCCTCTAACATTTCTGCAATCATACATTCAATTTCGCTCTTTTGGATGTAAGGATATCTATAAGGCCTGATGTTTGGAGGAACACTTCCTGGAATCAAATGAATAGCATGATCATGATCAGGAATAGGTGGGAGTCCTTTGGGAGTTTCAAACACGTTGGAATGATTGTCCAAGACTTGTTGGAGATCTGCAGAAATAGATGATTTTGATATTGGAACTTCTAGTGAGCATAATTGTGCAATTACACCTCGTTGTTCTTTATTTAGAAGCTTTGTCATGACATTAGTGCTTATTATCCTTCCTGGCTTCCCCGCAATACCCCGTAATTCGACTTCCTTTCCTTCTGAAAAAAATTTCAAGAAAAGTTCTTGAAAATTAAAAGCTACCGTCCCCAAAGATTGTAACCATTGTACTCCTAGTACAACATCAGCACCTCCCATAGGAATGGCAAGCATTGGACTAGTCAATACATATTCCCCCACGGTTAGCTTGATATTATGGCATTTTCCAGAGCAATTTATAGTTCCTCCATTTGCAACCATCACTTGACATTCTGGTGCTGGGTATAGGAAACAATTTAATTCCTTGGCTACCTTATAATGAATAAAATTATGGGTGCTACCTGAATCAATCAACACTATTACCCTTTTCTTCTTTTTATGTCCTTCTATCTTGAGAGTTTGAGGAGTGGTAATTCCCGCCAGTGCATTACACGATATGGTCGCATTCATTTCTTCCTCTTCTAGGGCTAGTTCCTGGTGTATATCCTCTTCTTGTTCATTTTCTTCTTCCTCTTCACAATCTATGTAAAATAATTTCTTCTCAGCACACTTATGACCTTTAGTGTATTTTCTATCACAACCGTAGCAAAGCCCTTTTGCTCTTTTTTCTTCCAATTGTTGTGGTGTCAACCTTGTAGGTTGTGGAAATCTAGGAGTAGCAACACTTCCCTCTTTATAGAAGTGAGTGGTAGGCTTCCTTGTCGCCATAATTTTAAATTCAATTTTTCTTGCCAACCTGAATGCCTTCTCCAATGAATCAGGTTCCAAAATGCGAACTTCATGTTGGATGTTATCCTTTAAAGTGCGTATGAAGAGATCAATCCTCTGTTCCTCTGGAATATCAATTACCCTTATATTCAATTTTTGGAAGTCCTCAATGTGCTCCCCCACTAAACCCTTTTGTTTGAGATTTATCAATTGGCTAAAGAAGGTGTTTCTCTTTGTATCCTCATAATGTGCTATAATTTCCTCCGTGAATATTGACCAAGTGACAATTTTTTTACGGGAGCAAAGCCATTGATACCATACAAATGTATTTTTTTCTAAATGTAAAGTTGCAATGCGTACCTTTTGTGTGTTTTGCACATTATGGAGATCAAAATGTTGCTCCATTTGTAGTATCCATGTTATACGATCCTTCCCATCAACCTTCCTCATATCCATTTTTGGAATATGGTGGTTCTTCCCGCCAACATTAGAGTTAATGAAATCACGATTAACATTTATTTTTTTCTCATCATGAGCTTCCTCTACTATCTTTTCACCATTAGGAAACATTTCTTGTATCATGTTTGTCAAAATTTCTATGTCTGCTTTTAGATCATTCTTCATGTTTTCCATTTTAGCTTCCATGTCATCCATCTTAGATTCCATGCCAGCTTCCATGCCATCTATCTTAGATTCCATGCCTTTCTTCAACCCATCCATATTATTCTTCACACCATCCATCTTTGCTTCCATGCCTTTCTTCAAAAATTCCATGTCATTTTTTGCTACTCTTTGCGAGAGTGAAATTTGGTGCACTTTCTCTTGTAATTTTGATAGATCATGTTGCAATTCTTCATCTTCATGAGTCATAGTAGAGCCTTCTGAAGGCTTAATGGGTGTTGAATTATTTTTACGGGGCATTTTTTTAGAACCCAATACCGATATTCTACAATATGCCCTTGGAATCAATTCAAATTGATTTTTCAAACAAGACTTATGCAATTCGGAAAAAAAATACAGACCTTTTTCTTGCTTTTGAGGAGATCGATATTGAAATTGAATTATCTCTGTGATTGTAGGTCTTCAATATCTAAAATTCAGCACTAAAGTAGCCCTCTGAATTCTCTTTCTAATGCCATGGGTGTGACCTGATTTGGATTTTCCAAGACAAAGTTATGTCCAATCTCCCACAATGACGTAATTATGGACTAGTTCAGTAGAGCTAATTTGTACGACTTGCCACGTGTCACTGTTTCATCCTTCACCTTTGAAATTGATATCCAAGAACTACAGTCCATGTACTTGTGACAAATTTTTACGGCACTCCAATCAGAAGCTCAGAGAGAGAGTTATTTAACTTTTCCCACGATCACATCTTTGAGATGAAATTCGAGAACCTGAAAAGGCACTACATTCCACAGATCATATCTCCAAAAATATTGTGAACCAAGATCTACGATTTTGCGAAGAGTTTCCTCAGGATTTCAGCTTCGCACCCTAAACAATTCAGATTTTGAACCTTGGTATAAAAAAATTTATAGCACAAATGGCACGATGACCCATTTAGGAGCCTGAAAAATGACTTAAATTCCACAAATCATATCTCCGAAAATGTTGTGAAACAAGCTCTGAAATTTTTAGAAGATCTTCCTCGACATTTTGGCTTCGCCTCCTAAAAATTTCATCTTCTAAAACTTCGTAGAAAAAACATTACAGTGAAAATTCCACGATGACCTGTTTGGAGCAGCGAAACCCTAGAATCCAAAGCTTTGATACCAAATGTTGTGTAGCCAACTCCAAAAATAGAAGAAAAGAGATATCAATGCCTTAGAAATAAGCCACTTCAAGGGGGAAACCTCCAATACATTACATAAATGAACAATTATTGGATGATACATTTTACAAAACCTCCTTTCTATATATAGGAGTCCATGTGGCCATAATGTAATCCTAATGGGCCACAATGTAATCCTAGCCGACCTAATAATAATATTTTAAGGGCACAATAATAACAAAATCGTGGTTACAAGGGTACAATAATAACAATAAGGGGGTTACACTAATAACAATAAGGGACTATACTAGTAATATAGGGACCTAACATCAATTCTGAAGTTTTTCAACATCTAAATATTTTTAAAGTGCATGCAAAAAATCAGTCTGGAAAACGCACGAAGATACTCCACACAGATAATGGGACGAAATATGTCAACAAAGATATCAAGAATCTTTTTAATGAAGTAGTCATACAGTTGCATCATATATTTCCTTACACTCCACAGCAAAATGACATGGCTGAAAGGAAAAATCAATCTTTGAAAGAGATGGATAATTGCATGTTGCATGCAAGATATCTTCCATCGAAATTGTGGGCTAAAGCTATCAATTGTGCCTCATACATCTAGAACAAATCTCCTCATAAATATGTTACTGGAAAAACACCTTTTGAGGCTTGGACTGGCATGCAACCTGAAGTCAGCCATTTCCACATTTTTGGATCTTGAGCATGGGCCCACATTTCTATAGAGAAGAGAAAGGCTTTTGGAGCCTCAAAGTAAAGCATGCATGTTTGTTGGATATTATGATGAATTCAAAGGCTACAGATTGCTATATCCATACTGAAGAACTCTTTATTTAAAGGAGTGTAAAGTTTGACGAAGATATTTTGCATGCACCAGCAGATGAACTTCTTAGCAAGTTTCCATCACCATTCATTGATGAGTATGCAGATGAAACTTCAGATTAGAATTTTGATGAAGATGAGTCTTTTCCTATGACACTTGTTGGACCACCAGTTGTTGAACATCGATATCATACTTCCGCATGTAGTTCGGAATATTCTCGACCACCTTCAACACAAAAATGGCACAACATGAGTGATATCCTTGATGATCCTACTTCTATCCCTCTGTTTGAGGAAGATCCGCAAGTAGTATTAGTTATGGAGCCATCCATGCCAATGCATGCTTATATGATTCATGGATCTGATCCACAAAGTTATGCAGAAGCAAGTGGGGATCCTGAATGCGAAGCCACAATGGATAACTCTCTCATTGAGAACTAGACTTGGGATTTGGTTCCGCTACCTTCCAATCGCAAACTTGGAGGTGTAAGCGGGTTTACCAGACCAAGAAAGCATGAAATGGATAAGTTAGTCGATATAAGGCATGATTGGTAGCAAAAGGTTTTGAGCAAGTACACAGTGTTGACTACGATGAGACTTTTTCTCCAGTGGAAAAAATCTATTCCATTCGGCTAGCTCTCTCCATTGCAATAGCAAGAGGATGGGAGGTGCATCATATGGATGTGAAGAATGTCTTTCTTCATGGTGATCTCGAGGAGGAAATCTACATGGAGAAGCCACCGGGATACATGCACAATTCATCTCTGGTACGCAAACTAAATAATTCTCTCTATGGCCTCAAGCAGGCACCTAGAGCATGGTATGAAAAGATGGATTCTTATTTTTTATCTCAAAATTTTGTAAGTTGAAAATCTGATTCCAATGTTTATTTTTTGAAGAAAAATGACTCCTTGTTGGTCATAGTACTCTACATAGATGATCTTTTGATAACAAGTAGTTAAACTTCTGTCATTACTAAGATTAAAAATGCATTGCATAAGCAATTTTCTATGACAGACATGGGCTTGCTAAACTTCTTCCTTGGATTAGAGATCAATGAGACTAATTCCGGGATTACCATTTCTCAACCAAAGTATGCCAGCGATCTTTTGGCACGATTTCACATGAGTGACTGCAAACCAACAACCACACCTTTCTTATCAGGGATAAAGCTTAAGAATGGCAAAGACACACCATTGGTTGATTGCACATTGTACCGTTAGCTTGTGGGAAGTATTATTTATCTCACTCACTCCCATCCTGATCTCTCATATTTCGTAGGATCAGTTTCCAGATAAATGCAGGAGCCAAATGAATTACACTGGAACATTGTGACACCATTTTTCGCAATTCCACCACTGGTTATGTACTTAGTTTGGGATCTGGCCCAATTTGTTGGTCAAGAAAGAAGCAGGCTGCCATTTCTTTATCATCAGTAGAGGCCAAGTATAAAGGAGCAGTCAATGTCATTATTCAGGCAATTTGGCTACAACATTTCTTATCTGAGCTTGGGATCAATGTCCATCGTCCAACTGTCATCTGGTGCGATAATCAAATTACGCTAAAGTTTTGCAGAGATCCAGTGCAGCGGCAACGGACCAAACCAATCGATATCCACATGCACTTCATTAGAGACCTCATTAATGATCGGATTATCTAACTTCAGTGATGTCCTAGTTCCGAGAAAATTATTGATATCTTCACCAAGACTTTCACTCAGCAGAAGTTTTGATTCCTGCGAGATCGTCTCGGGGTGAAGGACACGACTACCTAGCAGTTGTCTTTTCTCTACTTTTGCATTATATTTGGAGGGGCTGTTTTCTTCCCGCTGGGTTTTCCCTCTTTCCTCATTTTTATGCATTGTATATGGGTACTTAAAATTCCCGTGTTGCCAGGACTCATTCATTTTGCATCACAGTCACCTAAGTTATGCTTAAGGGGGGGTGTTGTTGTACATGCACCTAGATTAGCTTTAGTTAAACTTTAAATATTGCATGTGATGTGCACTTAGATTAGTTAGTTAACGTACTGCTTGCATGCGATGTGCACTTGCTTAGTTAGTTAACTTACTGCTTGCATGTGGTGTATGTGCACATTAGGAGAACATAAAACACACTTAGCTTCAGTTAGCTTAAACTGTCCATATTTATTGCATGTACAACTAAGCTTAACTTAATTTCTTTTATGTATTTATTCCAAAACTAATATTGAAGAATAAATTTCATTCTTTTCTCTATTCTTGCTTCCTCCTTCCTTCTCTTGAAAGTTTGTTCATTGTTTTGCAAATATAAATCCTCGTATCTCAAAATCTTACAAGCAACCCAAATTATGATATTTCAACTTCCCTCTAGACCAGGCCGAACTCCAAGAGTATACTATCAAGCAAAAAAAAAACCAAAAGCAAAACATTCGATACCGTAATCTTTGTTAGATGAAGAAAAAATCAAATGTAGGAATTCAGCTGTTGCACACAACTTGCGTGAATCAGTAGGGTTGAGCGTGAAGGGTCGAGTAGGCTGGTTGGAAAATTGTAGCAGTGAGGAGGGATGAATTTGAGATGAATTTATTACCAGCTAAGTATCTGTAATATGTTTATGGATTTTAATAAAGATCAACAATGCACAAATCAAGATGCAGTTGACAGTGTAGTTAAACAAGTGGGATTTAAAAGGTACAAGAATTGTCAATGGTCTAACCTATCTTAGAGTTTAGAGGGAAGAGTGACAACCAGGAGAGTTGTTTTTAGGAATATATATATATATGTGTGTGTGTGGTTGATCAATATTGGACTTTGTTTTGAGAAATATTTTTGATGAATGAAAATTAGATAGATTAAATTAAAAGACACAATTTTTAGTTTCAAAATGTAAAAATAACAAAGTAAATTAATATATTATTTCTTTTCCACTTGTAAAAAATTGTTTCCACCCTCTTCTATTGGAATATTTGAAAATTCCAGAACAATAAATGGAGAATAAAAATCCCCTATTTAACACAAAGAGAATATTAAAATTTCACTCACAGAAGACAGAGTTTCAACTCTGAAAACAAACTTCTATTCCTTTAAAAAAAAACTGTTACAATATCTGCACTGCTTCAAGACACAGTGCCCAAAACAGACTTCACTATCTGTGCAAAAACAAACACACTCTGTCTCATAAAATAACACTGTTGTGTTTTTTCTTCTTCGCACTGCTGTGCTTTTCAAAACATAACATAAGATTACATATTATAGGATCTTAGGCCTTTTGGATTTTTATATGCCGCACATATAATAAAAATATTAACATAAAAACATTAAACCTTTGAGCCTTCGCGCGATGCAATAAAACGAATACACCGCTGGACTTGAAACCTCAATTAAACCAACCTGCATAACCAGTTCGGGTTACAATTGTGGGTGCTGACGTCAGCCCAATTGTGACCCGAAATCCTTATAAAATCCGCACTATAAAACATATCGGGTCCGTTTTAGGCTCAGCGTACGGAGGGCTGAGTGTGACCTGAAATCAATTAAAATCCGCCCTAGTAAACACATCGGGTCCGAACTTTAACATGTTTCAATCGGGCCATAAAACAAAGGCCTCCGATTCAATACTTGCAATTGTGTATTACACTGCCGCATGGTCTGTGGGACCACCTGCGAACCTTGGATTCGGTGGAGGGCGATTTCAATAAAACATGCAATTTAACTCATCCCATCGGCCCAAAGCAAAAAAGGGCTGTGGTATTACATATGTGATACCTCCGATTGCGATGAATGCATCGGACCTCCAACATCAACAAGACACTGCTGTGGGGACCACTTGTCGTGCCTTTTTAACAAATTTAAAATCTTTCACCGCTCGAACAAGTCTTCTTCAATTTCGGTTGTTGAAGTCTTAAAAACCCGAAAAGACTATCTTAAACAAAACTCTGTTATTCTTTTCTTTTAACCATGAAAGTCTTCATTCTCTGCAAAACTGGCTACGCATAAACAAATATAACTTCACCTCCGTAATGGTGGCTGTTACCCATCAACCATTAATTCCTCCTTGCGATTTTCTCCATTCAACTTGAATGCGCGGTGCTGTGCACACAAGCTCCTCTACTGCCCCTTTGTACTATGTTTCTTCATGTTCAAGGCACGCAGATGACTTTAATATTTTCACCACTCCCCCTTAAATTCAGTTGTTGGGTTATCAGTCATAGCCAAGCATTTTCTTAAAAATTCAAAGGGCTTCTGCTCCAATGGCTTTGTCAGAATGTCTGCAAACTTCTCCTGAGTTCTGCAGTGTTCCAAAACAATTTCTCCATTATTTACCAATTCTTTGATGTAATGAAATTTTGTGTCAATGTGTTTCGTCCTCTTATGAAACATTGAATTCTTTGAAAATGCAATAGCTGAGCTATTGTCACAATAAATCACAGTTCCCTTTGTCTTCTCTTGGCACAAGCTTCTTAGCATTCTTCTCATCAAAACTTCTTGACACGCTACTACTGTAGCTGCCACATATTCTGCCTCTGCTATAGACAACGCTACAATGGACTGTTTCTTAGAAGTCCATGAAATGGCTCGTGAACACATGTGAAAAACATAACCAGAAGTGCTCTTCCGATTATCTACACTTCCAGCCCAATCACTGTCAGTGTATCCAACTAAATCTGAACATTCTGAAGCCGTATATAAAATGCCATACCTTTTGGTTCCTTTAACATACCTCAGAATTCTCTTCGCTGCTTACCAACGTGCATCCTTTGGCTTCTCCATGAATTTGGAAATCAAACTAACAACATGCATTATGTTAGGCCTAGTTGCAGTCAAATACATGAGGCTGCCAACTATGCTCTTGTACAAGCTAGGATCAAAATCCTTGCTACTGTCCTCTTTGTTGAGTTGTAATCCCATCACTATGGGAGTGATTGCTACTTTGCTCTCCTGCATATTAAATCTTTCCAGCACTTTATTAACATATTTTGCCTATTAGATAAAAATCCCATTTTCATCTTGTTCTACTTCTACTCCTAAGAAGTATTTCAATAAACCCATGTCAGTCATTTCAAATTCTTCTTTCATGACTGTTTTAAAATTTTCAATAAGGTAATCATCATTACCTATGAAAATAACATCATCAACATATAAAACTACAATCAACATCTTACCATCTTTTTCTTTGATGTAGAGGGTGGGTTCTCCCTCACACTTTTCAAATCCATTTTCTAGTAGATAGGAATCTATTCTACTGTACCACGCTCTTGGCGCTTGCTTTAGCCCATAAAGAGCTTTCTTCAACTTGCACACTTTGTGCTCTTGGCCTTTCTTTTCATATCTGAGAGGTTGTTCAATGTAACACAATTCCATTAACACTCCATTTAGGAATGATAAATTTACATCCATTTGGTAAACTTTCCACTTGTTTTGTGCTGCTATGGAAAGCACTGCTCTCACGGTTTCCATTCTAGAAATCGGTGTGAAAGTTTCCTCATAATCTATCCCATGCTTTTGCTTATAACCTTTGAAAACAAGTCTGGCCTTGTGTCTCTCTATTTTCCCTTCAGCATTACTCTTGGTCTTGTAGACCCATTTAACTCCAATGACTTCTTTACCTTTTGGGAGTTCAACCAAATCCCAAGTCTTGTTTATTTCTATGGAATTTATCTCCTCATCCATAGCTTCTATCCATTTCCTATCCTTGATAGCTTCTTCGAAATGAATAGGATCATCAACATGACAATATAAAGAAAACAAAGAATTGATACCTTCATTTGCTGCCTCTTCTGCATAAATGTCATTCAAATTTCTGAACTTATTACCTCTTTCATTAGGTGTACAAATGCTTGAAGAAGCATTTGAATTTCCTCCTTGTGGTGTGCTTGGAGAAGCACTTGAATTTCCTCCTTGTGGTGTACTTGGAGAAGCACTTTCATTTCTCCTCAAGGGTGTGCATTGCTGCCCTTGTGTTGGAGCTGCTGTTTGGGGATGTATTTCAGCCAACTCATCATTATTTTCATCATGAGATAAACAATGTTTAACATTCAATGTTTTCTCTATGCTTCCATCCCAAGCTTCCTCCTCAATGAACTGAACATCTCTTCTCACAATAAACTTCGTGGTGGATGGGTTGTACAAACGATAAGCTTTGGATTCCTCACTGTATCCAATGAAAATACATTCCTCCCCCTTGTTGTCCAACTTCTTCCTTAACTGATCCGGAATGTGTGCATAAGCCACACATCCAAAAACCTTCATTTGTGTGACACCTTGCTTTGTGCCACTCCATGCCTCTTCCGACACTTTGTTCATAATTGCTTTTGTAGGGCATCTATTTAAAATGTACGCTGCATAATGTACAACTTCAGCCCAATAGTCATTAGGCAAATGATTTTCCTTTAACATACTCCTCACCATGTCCATTATGGTTCTATTCTTCCTTTCGACTACTCCATTTTGTTCCAGAGTATATCTAGATGTAAAATTCTTATGAATACCATTTTCTCTACAAAAACGTAGGAAATATTTAGAGATATACTCACCTCCTCTATCAGTCCTTAGGACTTTGATATGCAGCCCACTTTGGTTTTCCACAAGTTCTTTAAAATTGCAAAATCTTTCAAACACTTCGCTTTTGTTTTTCAAAAAGTAAACCCATTTTTTTATTGTAAAATCATCTATGAATGTTAACATGTAGTGGTTTCTAGCAAGCGATGGAGTTTGCATCTGTCCACACAAATCTGAGTGGACAATCTCTAAGGGTGCCTTTTCCCTTATGCTTTTCCCAGAAGGAAAACTTTCTTTGTGTTTTTGCCCCAAGATACAACCTTCACAGTGGCTGTACGATTTCTCTATCAATGGTAAACCTCTTACCATTCCTTTTCTGTTCAATAAGTTAAGACCTCCAAAGTTGAGATGTCCAAATTTCAAGTGCCACAACCAATTATCATCTTTTGGTTCGCTTTGGAAATCCTCTTGTGCCACTGCTGCTATATTTTCTTCATTTTTCAGATCTGCTCTCATTCTGAGAGGGAACATCCTGTTCATTGTCATCTTCACTTCAGTAATACATTGTTTGCTGGGTGGTTTGTCCATGATGGTACAAACATCATCCTAAAAAAATACATTGTACCCCTTTTGAACAAGATGTCCAATAGTTAAGAGGTTACACTTCATTCCTGGAACATAATAAACATCTGCTATGGATTTCTTTGCACCTTTCCTTGTTAAAACATTTACATTTCCTTTTCCCATAATAGAAACTTTGCTATCAGTTCCTAGTGTGACTTGTTACTTCACACTCTCATCTAACATAGAAAAAATTGTTGTGTTTCCTGTCATATGGTTACTACAACCGGAGTCTAGAAACCATAAATCCTCACCGTTTTCTTCAGCCATATTACAAGCTAAAAACAAATTGTCTTGGCTGATATTTTCTCTAGTGAAATTTGCACTAGTTCTATTTCCCATATCATGTTTATTCTTTCTACATTCATTAGCATAATGACCATATTTTTTACAATAGAGACATTAGACATTGGATTTATCATACCTCTATCCTTGTGCATTTTGCTGACCACTTTGCTGGCTGTTGCCTTGGCCCTGATGCTGATTTGGATTGCTGCCCCTTCCTTGAGCATTTGCTGGACTATTCCTTCCACTTCTGTTTTGGCTTCTGCCTCTTCCTATCTTGTTTCCTCTTCCTTGCCCTCTTCCTCTTTCGAAAGACATCTGGGTCTTAAAGGCATGTTCCAGAGATGAGTTTTCACTCCTACCCAATCTCTTCTCATGAGCCATCAGTGATGCATGTAGCTCATCGACTGAAAAATGAGTGAGATCCTTAGTCTCCTCTATGGTGGTGACAATCACATCGAATCTTAAGCGTAGAATCCTCAAGAGTTTTTCCACAATCCTCTTCTCTTCAAGAGTCTCTCCATGAGATCTTATTTGTGTGACCATTCCAATCACATGAGTGAAGAATGAGTCAATGGTATCTGACTCTTTCATACAGATAGTCTCAAAGTCTCTCCTCAACAAATGAAGTTTTGTTGTCTTCACTTTTTCCATGTCTTGATAGGCTGTCTTGAAAGTTTCCCATGCTTCTTTGGATTTCTTGGCTGCTGCTATCCTCGGAAATACACTCTCATGCACTGCTTGATACAATAAGAAGAGAGATTTGGAGTCTTTCTTCTTATTTCTCTTCAACAGTTCTCTTTCTACCTGAGTTAAATGATCAAACTCTTTTTCATCTGTTGGCTCTTCAAAGCCATTCTCAACAAGTTCCCATAAATCTTGGGAAGTAAATAAAGCTTTCATATTTATTCACCAGTAGTCATAATTTTTCCTCTTAAATTGTGGGAGGTGGATATTTCCAATACCCATGCCAGTGCTGGCTCTAGCCATTCTTGCACTCTTAACTATGATTCAAAAAACACTTGACTGTGTATTTAAAATAGCTAATTGTTCTACAACAGTAACATAATAAACTGTATAGAGAAATACCTTGAATTCTTTTAGCTAAGCCTTCACATTGCTGGAGAAGCTGCTGCAACAAAGAGCTCCTTCCTTCAACTTCTTTGACCTTCAAAGAGCCTGGACTAGCTCTGATACCATGTTGGAATATTTGAAAATTTCAGAACAATAAATGGAGAATAAAACTCCCCTCTTTAACAGAGAGAAAATATTAAAATTTCACTCACAGAAGATAGAGTTTCAACTCTGAAAAAAACTTCTATTCCTTTAAAAAAAATTGTTACAATATCTGGACTGCTTCAAGATGTAGTGCCCAAAACAAACTTCACTGTCTATGCAAAAACAAACACACTCTGTCTCATAAAATAACACTGCATTGTGTTTTTTCTTCTCCGCAGTGCTGTGCTTTTCAAAACATAACATAAGAGTACATATTACAGGCTCTCGGGCCTTTTGACTTTTTATTGTCGTACATATAATAAAAATATTAACATAAAAACATTAAACCTTTGAGCCTTCGCGCGATGCAATAAAACGAATACACCGCCGGACTTGAAACCTCAATTAAACCAACCTGCATAACCATTTCAGATTACAATTTTGGGCACTGACGTCAGCCCAATTGTGACCTGAAATCCTTATAAAATCCGCCCTATAAAACATATCTGGTCCGTTTTGGGCTCGGCGTACAGAGGGCTAAGTGTGACCCGAAATCGATTCAAATCCGCCCTCGTAAACACATCAGGTCCAGACTTTAACATGTTTCAATTGGGCCATAAAACAAAGGATCCCGATTCAATACTTGAGATTGTGTATTACACTGCCACGTGGTCTGTGGGAACACCCACGGACCTTGGCTTTAGTGGAGGGCGATTTCAATAAAACATGCGATTTAACTCATCGCATCGACCCAAAACAGAAAAAGGCTACGGTATTACATATGTGATACCTCCGATTGCGATGAACGCATCAGACCTCCAACATTAATAAGACACTGCTGTGGGGACCACTTGTCGTGCATTTTTAACAAATTTAAAATCTTCTACTTCTTGAACAAATCTTCTTCAATTTCAATTGTTGAAGTCCTAAAGACCCGAAAACACTGTCTTAAACAAAAATCTGTTCTTCCGTGCTTTTAACCACAAAAGTCTTCATTCTCTGCAAAAATGGCTATGCACAAACAAACATAACTTCAACCCAGTAATGGTGGCTGCTAGCCATCAAACATTAATTCCTCCTTGCGATTTTCTCCATTCAACTTGAATGCGCGGTGTTGTGCACGCAAGCTCCTCTACTGCTCCTTTGTAGTCTCTTTCTTCCTCCTTTGTAGTCTGTTTCTTCCTGTTCAAGGCACACAGATTACTTTAATATTTTCAACACTCTGTTTCTTCTGCATGGTTCCGATTTAACTCCTCATCGGGTTAGGTTGTATAACTTGACCTGCATCGTGCATACAGGTTCCACTGAGCCCTCTAAAATATAATTTATCATTCGCTCTAAATTATTGAGAGTGGACAGAAATTATATTTTCACTCTAAATTAGTGAGACTGAAGCGATTACTGTAGCCTATTTGAACTTCCGAATTAATGCACCGAAGTACTGTGGACCATAATCAAAGGGGACTGAGAAATTGAGTATAAAATTTAACGAAACCAGTGGAGACGTGTAAGCATGAGATGTCTGTATTATTTTATCAATATAACGATAATTTTTTTGGAGATGGTCTATTTTTTTATTTAAAATGTTTTTTCTAATTAGTAAACGCATTCATCCTGCTCAAGACCCCTTGAAACAAAATTGTTATATGGTGATGAAAATTTTGGAAATTGTGTATTTTCCTTCAATTATTTTTTAATCAATAAATATATTTAGCCTGCTCGAAAAGACAAGGAAGAGTTGAAATGCGACAAAGCCCGAAAAAAATCGACTCAAAAACATTAAAGCTCACACACTTCTCAAGAAAATGTCAAAAACTTCTCACAGTTAGACTACGGGGAAAACACTTGTTTGCATCTCTCCATCTAATCCATTATGATAACTTTTGAGGTTTTATAGAAAAATCAGGAGATGCAGGTAGGAAGTTGTGAGCTTCTGACCTACAGACGCTGATGCAAGCAGGATCGGAGGAAATTTGTAGACTTGAACCGTATGTATGGTCACGGAGGACTAAGTCCGTCCCTGGAATTTTAGTGTTTGGAATCAATTTGCAAGTAAAAAACCCGTGGGAAGCACATATCATGGAAATAATGATACAAAATATTTCGAACATCGAAACCAGACCAAGAAAATAGTATACAAGGAGCACACCCATGTTTAATTCCAATGAAACAAAAACACACCATACCTGTACATATATTTATTACAAAGAACCGGCACATAACAGCCTCCCATTGAAAGCGCGGGGGGTGTATCTAATAATCCCTCCCCTCTCTTATTCTAGTTCATAAGCACTTCATGAGATAACTATGGGATCTCGACTTGCTGAAACAAAACCTTCACTGCCCAGGCTGCCATCCGAGTTTCAAGTCTAATGCACCCGAGTGAACCTTTTGCAACTTCAAGTTCACGTCACGACTTCGTTTACTATTAGTAGCTTGAGTCACGATAGGCTTTAGGTCAATTTCACCTCTTCCCATGAAGTCGTCCCGTGTGAATCTATCCTTGTCCCACACTTCCTGCAGAATCCAAACAATTGTTCAACGAAAATGTTTTAGCCTTCAAATCATTCAGAGTTGTCTAAGGATGTTTCTTCATAATCATTTGTATAAATATATTAAGCACACTAGGAAGAATAAGGCTTCGGCGTAAAGCGCATACCACAGTGAGTGAGCAACTATCTTGAGGAGAAACATTCGGTACAGTGAATGTCAGCTCTTCATTCCATTCTGGATTAAGGGTTTTATACATGATACCAGTCTTCTTATTCTGAGAGGGAAGCACAAATTGCACGTGTAAGATACTAATAAGTATTTGTTACAGAAGCGAAAAATTCCTCTCCGCTACAAAATCTTTTGGCATGCCTATGATGACAGAGCTTTATATCAAATCTGAATTACAGTTAGTATATCATATGCAGCTAACTACATTGTATGCAGCTAACTGTTAATGCTAAGACGAAAGGCTGGTAGGTTCAGAGAGTACGGACTTGGTCGCTTAGCATGATGACAACGTAAGGATCACTGAGCCTGTTCAAGTCCCTAACTACTAATTTCGACCCTCTCACCACCTTCACAGTCAGAACCCCTGAAACATCCCCGTTCCCCATTCTGCAGCTTAATCGAAATACAACAGCTGAGAAATAGGAATTCTCAAGCCTCAAGTTAGCGACTGTTGTTTGATGTGTGCCGTGATACGATCACAACTATTAATAGTTGCCTTCTGGATCCGCGAATCTAAAAAGTGGACAATAATGCAGCCGGCCACTAGCATCTAACACTGATTCTGGAAAAAGCAAATAGGAAATTAAACGAATATAGCTTTTCTGGAACCCTAGTTACACTGATTCGTAGTGAATCATACATATATAATTGCAGCGGCTTTGAATAATGTTTGACACGTTGACGGAAAACAAATGACGTTAGAATCTTTACGCTTTTATGTAGGTCATGCACATCATTTTTTTCATAATACCTATACCAATGGAAACGCATCTTTACGCTTTTATCTAGGTTATCCATATCATTTTTTCAGAATACCTATACCTATGGAAACGGTTTGGCTTTTGTCCAGGACTGAGGAACTGCTACTTATTCTCTTTGCGATAATGATGGAAGAAATTTATGGTGCCTATTGTGGCCAAAGTAATTGTGAATATTTCCTTTGATGTGGTGATTTGGGTTTCAGGATTTTTTTGTTTTGTTTTTGCATATATTTTAAAAGTTTTTAATTGAAAAGGATATATATATATATAAAAGTTGGATATTTTATTGAAAAAAAAGTCTTCAACGTTAAACTACGAATTTTAATCCTAGATTACTTTTATGACAATGGGGTAATTATAAGCACCATGGTGTATTGTATAACCCAAATTGAAGACCCCCACCCATTAAAGCTTCGATACCTAGTGGTGAGTGGTGGGCGGGCAAAGTGATCTTTCAGCTGTCCATCTTGTTGAATTACTAGGCATGTTTTTGGAAGGTGTGAGTCATTTAATCCACAGCGATCAAGGGCTAAGCACACTTGGGCATTAAGCCCTTAGTTTAGGTATGTGGTCACATTTTCCACGGAGCATCAGGGGAAGGGGCTATTAGATGGAAATTCAATGTTAGGTGCCAAAATGTTGTTAGAGGATAAAATTATATTATGGACACCAAATTTAGAAAAGGAGGTTGAATCAATTAAATATTTTTTTTAGAGTGGAGTTATAAATAGAAATCAAATAATTTAAGAATTTACAAATTTTTAATTTTTTTCTATTTTTATGATGAATTATATTTGGTAGTTAGAAACTAGTCTACTCAATGTTTTATGATGTGATTTCTAGGAAGAATATATTTGAATTAAGATAAAAATCCCCGTGCTCTATTATGACTATTCTCAATCATAAGTAGAACAAAGTGAGAAAAGGAAGTTAAATAACAAAGATATTTGTTATACATTAGAAATAATGTTGGAGTCTAAATGCTATGTAGAGTGATGAATAGATATAGAGAAGATGTGAGGATATGCTATGTATAGTGATGAATAGATATAGAGAAATGTGAGATTTGATATGGAGATCAAAAGTATTGAGAATTTAGTAACAGAATAAAAGATCATAAATTTTTGTTGTTGTTGTAGAGTAGAGTACATGAGATGTAAGAGATAAATAATTGGTTAAACAATATTTTAATTAAAACTGCTATAGATCTTATTTTGAAAGTTATATGAAAAATGAATCTCATATTCCTTATTATTTCAGATTGAATAAATAATTAATAAGTGTTAAAATACTAATTTACCACTTCTCTGTATTTCTTACCTTTCAAGACATTCAATCCTTACAAACACTTATAAGATTGTATTAAACCCTCTAATTTTTATAAGATACCCTTTGTAAGTTTTTACAATTTTGAATTGTTTTCAATGAATTGAATGTAATTTCTTGAAAATTTGTATGCACAATATTTATTTAGATGTAAGGAAGAATAACCCATCCCATGCACTCTAAGAAAGATACTGCCTAATCCTTGCACGAAGCCAAATTCAATCCCTACAAACGCCTATAAAATTGTGTTAAACCCTCTAAATTTTATAACATATGCCAGAATCAAATAAAAAATATCTCAAAATACTCAAAACCCTAAAGATTTAACATAGTTAATTTACCCTAAAGATTCAACATAGTTAATTTTTTTTAACATAAATTTAATGAATGAAATATCCCTATTTAACTACAAAATAATATCTAGGAAAAAATATTTAAATAAAAATTTAAGAGATAGTTGAAGGGTTTCCTATAAATTCATTATTAATTACATTGATAGAAAGAAAATATTTTTTCTTATAAGAAACATAAATTAAGAGGACCCTTATATTAACAAAAGTCTTGGAAAGTAAAAATAAATAAATTTTTCCCCAAAATTCACACATGGAACGGGTGCCCACAAAGATATATTCATGAAAACAATACCTTTTAACTGTAATTTAGATGTTATTTTTCATTTAAGAGAAAAAATTGCTGGGATAAATGTTGGAAGTATGTGGTTTTCCCTTTTAAAAGGGATGGGATTTTATTATTTGAATTTCAATGAAATATATAAGGTTTATTAATAATTTGGAAAAATTTCATTATTCTATTTCAGTTTAGATTTATAAATGCAAGTATTTATATTCGATAATACTCCAAGGAGATGGTATAATTTTTCATCATCAATCAATACCATCCACATGGAAATATAACTTGGTCTTCTCGGATGATTTTGGCTCCCTCTAGAATGTTATTTCCGTAGAGGGGGAGCGGAAAAGGTTGAAAATGTTTTATAATTTAATGATAGAAATGAAAAAATAAAATCACTTTAGAGTATCATTTCCTAATTTCCAGAAAAAAAAAAATGATATTCTATGTCCGTCCAAAATCAACCATATCTTGTTGTAAGATGAAGACATTATATTTCTGGTTAAATAGAATTGGGAGAAATGTAACTATGTAATTGAAGTTCAACAATTAAATTTTTGTTTAATTGAATTAAAAAGTAGCATAAATGAATTGAAAAAAAATGTAATTATTGTATTGAAACAGAAAACTTTAAACTCAAAAACGCTACCAAAGATTAGGAATAAATAAAAGAAATATGTTTAAAAGAATGGATAAATATATATATTTTTTTGATGATAAAGCTAAATTTAAAGGTTTAAAAGAAATAAAATGAAGATATTTTAATGGGAAAAAAGAAAAAATAATCTGAAAGTAAGACAATTTGGGTTGATTGCAGGCGTCTATTGGAGTGGCCTAGAATAGAAAAAAATTATAGAAATACAAAATTATTATTATAATAGAGATTAACAATAATGGGAGGACAAAGATAAGAAAATTTTTGGGCATAGATGATGTAAGAGTAGATCATTTATATAAATCATATATATATATATATATATATATATATATATATATATATATATATATATATATATAATTAATTAATTAATTAATGTTGGTGGTCAAAATCGTTTTATAATTAATAAGATTTTTACAATAATAGTATAATATAGAATTTGAGATATATTTCTCTGAAATAAAGCTAAATTAGTGTCGGAAAAATTTAAACATTATAAAATTTCTAAGAGCAATGTTATATTTTTTTCTCAACATTATATCTATCTATATCTATCTATCTATATATATTACAATGTATTTGGTAGTATAAATAAAATATTATTAGATACTAGCAAATTTATATAAATTAAATGGTTATAGAAGATACTAATCATCAATTTATGAATAAACACACTAAACTAACATATCATATTAACAAAGACTAAAAAACATACAAATTAAATTACAACTCTATTTTAAATTATTATGGTTATTAATTAAAATAAATAAATATATGGCTTGAACATATATATAAGAAAATTCGTAATTATGAAGTTTCACACTTACTTTTATCAGGATAATTTTAACAAATAATAAGTATCATTAGGAGTATATGAATGGTATGAAAGAGGAATATGATTTCATAGTAAAATATGGTAATACGGAGAAGAAACATTTTCAAAAAAAATGATTTCCTGTAAGTTCAGGATCATTTTTAAAAACTAAGTTTAATGTTAATGGTAATATAGATAAGTTTAAAACTATACAAGGTGTAAAAAGCTATTAAAAAATAAAAAGAATAAATTGTGAAGAATTATTTTCATTTTTAAAAACTAAGTTTAATGTTAGTGGTAATATAGATCAGTTTAAAACTAGACTAGTTGTAAAAATCTATTAAAAAAGAAAAAAATAAATTATCAAGAATTATTTTCAGTTATACCTAAAAGGAATACTATCATATTAATGGTTACATTAGGTGTTGTGTATCATTAAAATTTGTGGCAAGTAGATCTTAATTTATCACTTTGAATGATGAATTAAGAGAAGGATAGAAGGTTCGGTTAAGTATAAACAAGAAAATATTGAATACAAATTGAAGAAAGGGTTATATGCTATCAAATAGCCTCTCATATCATAGCATATTAAAATTCATTTTCTCCTCCCTTATAGGTGAAACATAAGTATTATTGATCGAGACATATACATCAATATCAGCAAATTCGAAATGTTTCTTTCATTTCCATGGATGTTTATGATTTAATTATGAAAGGAAATGGTACAAGGTTTATTGATGATATATATTATAACAAATTGGATGAGTTTGAAATGAGGAATATTTGTTAAATGCATTACTATGTAAGAATTTTTACGGAGATTTGAGAGTAATACATTCATTGCTCAATGTAAATATATAAAACAACCAATCAAGGGGTTCAATATGAGTGAATGCAATAAAATGTCTACAATGATAGAGAATAAGTGTAAGTTTAACGTTGAAAATGATAAGGAAATAAGTAAATGACCCTTTATATCAATATTTTGTGGGATGAATAAGCTATTTGAATAGAAAAAGACATGTGTCATGTCCCCAATAAATAGGTTTGCTAAGTATACCTCCCTTTTTGCAATTTTGGTGTTGAGAAAATATTTTAGCATGTAAAACTTACGAAAAGTGGGTCAAGGGAGTCCCCACTTAATTTTTGGAGAGAATAAGGCCACAAACATTAGAGGAAAGGAAATTTTAATTTCATAGTAGGTTGTGGGGCCACCCAAAGAGGGGAATTCAAACCAATTAGGGACATTAGGCTAGGGTGAAAGAGGGAGAGAAAGGAGGTCGAAATGGTGGAGTTCACAAGGGGAGAAGGGAGAAACAACTATAAAAGGGAGGGCCTCATTTTGGTATATTTTGATAATTTTACATTTGAACTTGAGTTCTTTTGAGTTTTTGAGCCAAGAAAATGAGTGTTTCTTAGCACAAGGGATTTCCAGGTGGAAATTCCACCTCTACCTTCAGCGATTCACCTTAAAGTGTAACCCTACGAGATAATTTGGGAATTATTTTTGGGTAATTGAGGAGCCATTTCTCACAATTTACTTCAGTTGATGTGTGTTTCTCTAAGAGAATAGAAGGAAACTTTTGGGAGTGATAAATACAACCAAATAGTAGAATTTGGGTCATATAATTTGCAGATATTTATCCATAGAGAGGACAAGCTTCTCCTTGGTGATTTGTAGGGCTAAATTTGAGGGAATTATTGTGGCCAAATTTATAATTTTTTAGTAGTGTGTAGGAGCTCCCAAGAAAATATTTTGCAAGTTTTGGACAAGTAGAGTTATGGAGAGATAAGGGTCAAAGTTAGGGAGTATTTTGCAAAGGATATTAATAGGACTTTGGGAGGTTTTATGGGAGGACTTGGATCACAATTAACATTATATTTTATAGTAGTGTTTTGCGCTTGATAGAGAGGGAAATTCACATTTCTTAGGGTCACTTCGTGAAGTTGGAATCCGCCCAAAGGATTCTTGGGGTTTTGTGGGTTATAGAGAGGAGGCTCCAACTAATTTTATATAATTTTACAGGTGATATTTGAGCCATACTTGCACATTTTTATAGCAGGGTGCATTACTAGTTACTTGGGAACTGCACATCACATCGTTGGTTTGATTCTGGATTGACATTGATCCAAAACATTTCGGAGCATTTCTGATTTTTAGGGGAGGAGTTCGTGGATGAAATTTCAGATTGATGTGGGTATTATTGAGGGTATAACTTTAGTTTCCTTCCAAGAACAATTAGAAAAAATAAAAATTCTGGGTAGTGCACATATTTTGTAGGGAGTCATTTCCAACATCGAG
The DNA here is from genome assembly GCA_034641835.2 of Pinus albicaulis. NCBI lineage: Eukaryota > Viridiplantae > Streptophyta > Pinopsida > Pinales > Pinaceae > Pinus > Pinus albicaulis. The sequence continues at coordinate 620,604,784 of CM076580.1, forward strand.
GCCATCAGTTTTTCACATGGGATTTGTGGATCTTGCATAGCAAGCCTAAGTTCTATCATTTCATCCAATTTTATTTACATGTTCCCAGTTTATTAATAAAATGGATCAGAGTATTTTCTTGCTATCTCTTGTGTTTTAATTTGTGACTGTGTCATTCACTTATTTTGTTGTTCCTTGTAAATTTCTTTGGTATTTGTTGATTATTTCAAATTAAGAACATTACAACATGATATTCTATATTTAGTTAGCACACTTAGTGATGTCATGTATAAACTAGTTGATGGTCACCGAAAAGTAGTCAAGGGATTTTTCCAATATCTTAAAGGAAGTATATATTTTGGTGTTGAACATATAATAATTTGAATGTAAAAATGATAGGTTATTGATACATTTATTGGGAAAGGGATTCAACTGACAAAAAATTGGCTAGTATTTATGCATTCAATATAGGATTTGACATTTTTGTCTTTTAATAATAAGGCATAGCCAATTGTTTCATTCCCATCCACTAAATTTGAGAACAAAGCCTTATGATTTTCTAACTTTGATGTAATTTTGCTAAGGTTTATTCCTTATGGAGCATAAGAAAGGTAAGGAGAACTAACACTCCTAAAATATGATAATCGGGATCAATAAAATTAGAAAACAATTCATTTTATAATAAAGTATTGGAGAAATTCAAATAGAGAATCATAATCCATTTTATCATAAAGTATAAAACAACTTTGAATAGAGTATCATTTCATGAGAGAAAAGATTCAGTCCAATAAAATTGAATTGAAGTATTGTACTATAGATGTGATTATGAAAGATATATTTATGAAGCCTCAAGTGTTAAGTGTGTTCGAATTTTTTTTTAGTATGCGTTATCATTGTTTTCAAGTGCAGTCATTTAAGTTATGTTTTGGGGGATTCAAGTCTTGTTAACAAGGTGAAAACCTAAAGCCCCAAAGGAAAGCTTAGGAGGGATCATCCCAACTCCCTAAAGTAAAGCATAGGAGGGCTCATCCCAATGCCCCAAATTATACCCTAAGAGAACCATAGATATGAGATCCATGTTTTGTATTGCCAAATGGATGCACATATGAAAATTTCAAGATGTTACCACATCTAAAAATGCGATCCCGAAGATCCAAGATTTTAAAATGCACCATGATATGCATGGATTGATATGTATACCAACGTATAATTTACATGGAAAACATATGATGCGGCTACATGTGAGGATGACATGTGACAGGTTATTATGAAGCTTTTAATAGGAGAAATAGTCAATTGGAGAGTGACACATAGTAGGAAAACGTGAGAAGTTTGTCACATGAAAAGTTCTTACTAGAATCAATTGATGTTGTGACAAATACATTGGGAGTTGATGTGGAAGTGAACCCCATATAGGGATTTCAAAATTGAACATTTATTTTGGATTTTTGAAGGATTTGTTGAGATCCCAAGATTACAAGATCTTAATAATATGGCCACATCGCATAGTCAAAGCGGGCCTAACAATGGAGGGTTAGAAACTTATCATCTTGGGGCTTTGATATTTCCATTTTTATTCGTAACTTGATGTTGGAACACTTCTTCGACCTATGTGATATAAAAAGAGATCGACACTTAGGTTACAATCCCCATTTCCATGTGCTAGAAAATAAGCACATACCAGCCTATTGGCCATTGAAAACCATGATTTTTTATCTTAGTGCTTCAAAATTCAAAATTTGTCGATATGTTGATCTATAAAAAAACATAAGCCTAAGGTTCTAGGTCCTATCCATGTGTATATGATAAATAAAGCTCGAATGTTAACTTAAAAAAATTAAGGTATGTACTTCCAAATTTATTAAAGTGATGTGACTGTTAAAATTATTCAAAGATATGCAAACACAAGAAATGAAAATGAGGTTGCACAATGGAATATTGAAGAAATAATTTTGTTGAAGAGTCTAGTGGTGTGTGAGGCACACTAGCATTGGGCCAATTTAGAGCCAATGAAGTGGGAGAGAACTCATTGATGTGTGATGAAGAAAAGTTGAAATAACATGGGTCATCACCATGGATCCACACCCATCATTACCATGGATACGATGAATAATATGGAAGAGAAGGTGTATTTGTCGATGAAAAAAGGTAATATGTACAATGATTCTAAGACATGAGTGGTTTATAAATATGATGTAGATGAGAATCAAGTATAACGAAGAGCAGGAAAGAGTGTAATAAGAGTACGAATTTTGCATGATATGGGTTAGTAAAGAAGCCTCAAAGAATTTCTAAACATCAAAATGAGATGTAGACAAATATCTAGTTATAAGAAAAGAAGAGGACATGAACAAGGATGAGTAGTGTGGAGATAAAAGGTCATGTATGTACAGGAATGGATACCAAAGAATGAGATTACAGTCTTGTTGAAAATTTAAGCTACCATATGGAAAATTAGAATTGATGTAAATGAATTAGGAAAAGGTTTAATGTATCAAGTATATTTTATAACTTAATTTATTGTTAATATTATTTTATAATGAAAGTTCCTTAATTTATGAGATTGAAAATAATGGAAAGATCTGTTTAATAGGAGGAGTAAGTAAGTTCTTATATATTCAGGAATTGGAGTATTGGTAAATTTAGCACCCGTAAAGATCAAGGGGTTGGTGCCTCTAGAAGGTCGGTGCCTACAAAAAAATGGGAGTTGGTGCTTCCAATAAATATTTTCTTGCAAACAAATGGGGTTTGGTGCCTCTCATCACTTGGTTCCTCAAAATCTTTGTGGAAACTAAATTCGGTATCTGCATTTTTATTATAATTCAAATAATGTTTGGGGTTTTATCTCATATGTTTTGACTTTGTTAAAGCTTCATGTGAATCGTGCACTGTTTTATTTTTCAATGTGTTTGATTAATCCCCTCTGAGTATTTTCCTTATTTCCAACTATTGGTTTCATAATAGGCTCCTTCAATAGCAATATAACAACTAAAAGGTAGATTTAGATAAAAAAACGTGGCTAAAAAGGATGGAAATTTCACTAATAGAGTTCCTATATTCACATGAAAAAACTATTTGTTTTAGAAGGTAAGAATGAGGATTTACATATTGTGACTTGGTTCACATGTTTGCGATATAGTGTTGGATGGCTACGAAAAAAACACTTGAAGTAATTAATAGAGACAAGAAGATTGATATTTATCATAATGATAAACCAATTAAATAAATGCTAATTGTATTACTTGATTCTGGACTTGTGAAATTAATGCATTATGACATAGTCAAGGAGATATGGGATGAGATGAGGAGTGACTATGTAGGAGATAGCAACAAAAATAAGGATAAAATCCAAATTTATAGAATGAAATTTGAGTCGCTAAAGATTAATGGGAATGCCAAAATAGAAATATTCCTTCCTCATATATATTAAATAACTAACGCTATTAGACATCTTGATGAAACTCTGAATGATTCCAAGTAGTTCAAAATTGGTTAATATCTCTTCCCTTCCAATCCAATGACAAAGAATAAGCTATTAAGGAGATGTATACGATCTCAACGTATTAATAATGGATCAACTACATGGTACATAAAATTCGTTTCAAATAGGAACCAAAAAATGCATATCTACATCAAGGGAAGCATCCTTTAAATATAATCAAAATACTAATGGATATCAATAATAATGAAGCTATGGATCTATTTAATAAGAAGCCAAATTTTCTTAACATTCAAGGTAGAGTCTATTAAATACAAGGGTAACTTACATTCAAATTTTTTAATTCTTTAATGTTTTTTAGTGTACATATAAATGCACACATAATAACAAAAATAAAAAATATGAAAATAAATAAAAGGATAATTATATGAGAGTCGAGAAGGAAATAAGATGAAAGAAAAGGATATTTTATACTCATGATGAAAAAAACTCCTTAGAGGATAAGGATGAGCATCCTTCTAATGAAGAGATAATAAATGATTTCATGCTGATGGCTATAGAAACCCAAGATGAGAAGAAAGATGGTTATGAATTACATGAAATAGAAGATGTAGTAAATTTGGAAGGAGAACTAGTGAGTGCATTAGAGGACATACATAGGCTTGGGAAGAAAAAAGTTAAGAATGAATAGTTACTGATGAAATATTAAAAATAAAGGGATGAAACTAGAGAATATTTCTTTCTTCTTCTAAAGGTAGGGCTAGAGGAATCAAAGAATATTAAATAGAATATTTTAAAATAATTTCAACAGAAAGAGAAGGAATTTAAGATACTAGAGGGAGGAGTTGTCTCTATTACAAAATAATTTCAATCAACGAAACTCAACTCAACTATAATATGTGGCAAATAATTGAGAAGGTGGAACGTGGGGGTGACATGTGGTCGGTGATTTTTGCAGACTTGATATTTTAAGCACATAGATGGTGAGTGACACAAGGTAGGAACACATGAGTAGGTGGAAACATAGAAACTTCTTATTGGCATCAAGAAATGATATATCAAAAATGATGACATGTGATGCGAGAGCGGACCCCATCTTAGGACTTTGATCTCATAGTTTAGTGTCAAGAGCTTGGAAGGATCTCCTTAGATATTGAGATATGAGAAGCTTAAGCCTATGACCATAGTTCTTGGACGCAAATGGATTTTCAATGAAACACTCGAGAGCTCATCATCTAACGACTTCAATGTAGGTCATTTTGTTCAGAGCGTGGTGTTGAAAGGATCTATGAACTATGTGATCTAAGAAGAGATTAAATGAATGGTTACATGCCCTAGTTGCATGTGCTAGAAAATAATCACCTAGGGACCTACTGACCATCACAAAATCTGTTTCAGATACTATCACTCAAGTATTGAAAATCATAAATATATCAAAATGTTCACAAGATAAGCTCGAGGTTCTAGTGCCTACTCATGTGTAGACCAGAAACAGAGCCCAAGTGCTAAGGTAAAAAATTTAAGGCCTTTAGTGCCAAATTGTTTAAAAGGATACAAATGATATAATTGGGAAAATTTGTGCAAATGTAAAAAATAGAAAATCAAGCTACAAAGTGGAAGAACAAAGAAAGAGTTTTGTTAAAGGGTGTAATGTTGTGTGAGACACAAACTAGTGTTGAGAAAATTTACAAATAACGAAAAGGGCATGAGATTAATTGATGTGTGATGAAGCCAAGATGAAATACTATTGGCTTTAACCATCTATGATATCATCCCATGGAAAATCGAGGACCAAAAATATAAAAACTACAATGAAAACTTGAGAGAAGGTATATGTTTATATAAACAAGAGGTTATGTAAAATAACTGTAAAATATGAGCGGCTATAGAATATGGTGTAGGTGAGAATCAAGCATAATAGAGATCACAACAGAGTGTAAGGAAAAGATGAATTTAGCATAATATCGATTGGTAAAGATACAACAAAACATATATAAATATATATTTGAAATGCATATAAATATCTAACTAACTGAAAAAAATAAGAGAACATGGGAATAAATGAGTAGTGCATATATTGTAGACCATCTATGTAGAGGAATGTGGAATAGATATTAATATGGAAGTCGTATTGAAAATTGAAGCTATATATGAAAAAATATGCTCTATATATGAATTAGGATAAGGTTTGAAGTGCGAAACATGTGTGAAAAAAAAATTTCATGTTAATATTATTTAATTACAAAGGTGCCTTATATTGAAGTTTGAAAATGAATGAAAGAGGGATCAAATAGGAATATAAAGTAGGTTATTTTATATCAAGGGATTAGAGTCTCTTGCAAGTTGGTGCATATAATGATGAGGGGGTCGGTGCCTGAAATAGCTTGGTGTGTGCAAAGGATTGGAGTTGAAGGTTCTAGCAAGTGGGTTCTTGCAAGGAAATGAGGGACGGTGCTTGCATTAGGTGGGTATGAATAATATTTCATATAAATGAAGTTGGTGCTTTAATTTACATTATAATTCAAATAATATTTGTGGTTTTCTCATTTATTGGTTTCCATATAAACATATTGTTTTATAGCTTCATGTGATTGGTGCACTATTGTAATTTTGAATATGTTTGAGTCACTACAAAATTGTTAAAATTTATAAAAATACTAATTCACACCCTCTCAATATTCACCAAGTTTCAGACATGGAGAAAAGGTAATATATGTAACATCTAGAGGTGATTTAGATATTGGTAGAAAATAAATTTTCCACTAAGTGAAAGGATAAAATTATTGTGTGAGATGAGTGGCAAAGGAGACATTATTGAAGTTTTTTTGAGATTATTAGAATTGATATATTCTTTCGTGTTGAATTGTTTCCTTGTTCATTTTTTTAGTAATTTACTAAAAATATTTTTTTTCATTTAATTGGCACCATTTCTCATAATACGATATCTATTGAGTTAAATACTTTTGGTCACCTACTATGTGAGTAGTGGGAATTTTTTTTGCAATCGTTGGTTTCTTTTGGGAGAATTATTTCATATAATGTAATTGTATAACTTTAATTAAAATTGGTGAGAGTAGCCATTCCGCAGGAATAACACACAATAATTAATTGTATTACTCACATACACAATAGATACATATAGTTGGAGTGAGATCCAATTGATTCTAATCTTGGAGAGATAGGTTGAGAGAATCTCTCAACAACCTCAACAAACCCGATCCAAGATATACTAAAGTAAGAATAATCCTAACAAATCATAATACCCTTCCTTAATGCTTACATTAAAAATAATATAATACTTAATAACAATTACAAAATAATGACAACACTTTGAACTTCCGTCACTTTTTCTGATCTGGTCTTCATCAACAACTCTACCCACTCTGCGGTCTTCTGGACTTCGCTCTTTCTTCCTCCACATCTTCGAGCTTACCTTTCAACCCATTTAAAGTATACTCGCTTCTGACCATCAATGCTGAATTTGTAAGATTAAATATTCTTGACACCCCCGAAGAAGAGTCTCGACACTGAACTACCCTATGGAAATATTTCCATCTGTGAAATAACCCCAAAGAATAAATTTTAATAGTCTATAGGAAAATATTCTAGGTACAGAATATGATTAGCAATCAATCCTACAAAGTGACCTTTACACACAAGGATCTCATTGTATAACTTGTAACCGATGCTCTTGAAGCCCCGAGGAACAACAAGACCCATCAGCATATAACAAATTCACACAATCAAATTAGGCAATTGTTCTCTCGGCACTGAAGAACGTCGAGAATGACCAATTTAAATAATGATAATTTGTTCAATAATTGGTTCTGCAATATAAAATTTTTACAATCATAATACATACACATTAGTATATACATTAAGATATAGCTGCCCATTGCTCACGCAGTGAACCTCGTTCGACAAAAAAATAATGGATTTAGACTACACCTCTACCATCACACTTTGAAAGCCCAGCAACATGTACTTCATCTGCAGAATACCTGGCCACTATGCCAATGGTATGAAACTTTCCGTTAACGTTAAAGCCGCCACCATCTGCCGCTCAGTTTTTGATCTCAAAGCTTGGTTCCAGGAACTGCACTTGGTTAGCAGTTAGTCTTCTCTTCTTCTCCAGTTGATCGAAAGAGCGGGAAATGTTCTTGTTGCCCATCACAAGGAAGTTAGGCCCACCATAAATTCTCCCACCAGACATCATCATCTCCTAAGAGAAAAACTCCTTCAAAACTTGTCCTCCAGTAACATTAAACACTAAGCATATGCCCACCTCAGAATCGTTAACAATATGGAAAATTAGAAATATCCGTTTTACCACGTGGCACAAGAAAAGTTCTGGACGTTGCTTTGCAAGCTCCCTCCCATGCGTGCACAAATGCTTGAGTATCATCTTCAAGTTGTAAAAGACGTTGATTATATAGAGAGTGCAATGTTGCTTGATCTGTTCAAAATGTTGAGAACCATAGTAAACTCATTTTTTATGTTCACGCTCCTTCAACTCCTCCTCATGATAGGTATTAAAATTGATATTAATATCAATCTCACCATGTGATTCGAACTCGGACTGATTCGTTCCAATCAGAACTGATTTTTCGAAATTCTAGGGAATGCTCATGGAACATTTGATTGCCTTTGCTCAGCTGATAATTCTTGCACAATACAGTGTTCAGTAAAGCAAGAAGCAAATCTGGAATCCATGGATGCCGAAATGGTCAAAAATGTACTGCTCACAGGCACTCTGCTCTCACACGTCTTTCCATTTGACGACCTTTAAAAATCTAGGTCCATTCATTAAATCGATTTCCTCCACGGGATTGCAATACTCATGATTTTAGCCATCACATACTTTTAATCTACATTGTACGTAAATCGAAGTTCATTTTTTTAAAACTCACTACAATATTCACAAGATTGATTAGTCAATCAAAACGAGATACGCGTTCACATAACCTGATATATTCAGAAATCAAAAAATGTATTTAAACGTTATCCATTAATCCAACACAAATACACAATTTGTTTATCCTCGAGATTTACAACACGTTTGGTTTTTCCCAAGGCCGTGACATCTTCTCGCCATTCTCACACAAAACAAAATATGAAAATAAAAAATAGACATTTCACGTTCACACCTATGTATAGAAAATCAGTTACTTAGACTCTCACATCTTTCTGGGCACTCTCGTGAGGGATTAAGCCTAGCCAAGCTCTAATACGAAATTAAAATTGGTGAGAGCAGCCATTCCACATGAATAACATACGATTATTAATTTTATTACTCAATTACACAAGAGATACATATAGTTGGAGTGAGATCCAATAGATTCTAATCTTGGAGAGGGAGGTTGAGAGAATCTCTCAACAACCTCAACAAACCCAATCCAAAATATGCTAAAGTAAGCATAATCCTAACAAATCCTAATAAATTTTTATATGCCCATGGAATAAAATTGCATTATTAGAAAATACACTAATTTAATGCTACATAACTTTCAATTTGTCTTATTCGATTTAGGAAATTTTGGCTATGGCCACATTTATACAAAATTCGAAAATTTTAGTTATCATCATATTTGTACAAAATTTGTAGTCACACTTATATTTAACACTTTTTTATAAAAATAAAAATAAAAACTTAGTAATTAAACTATTTACAAACCCAATAATAAAAAAATATATTTCTTTATATTTCTTGTAACTTTGGTGAATCATATCACAAATTTCATTCCATTCAACCTTAAGTTTTAGATTGTAACTCCAACTCGAAAAACTGTTTAGGAAGTCATGTTTTCATTGAAAATGAATTCCCAAAATACAAGTAATAAGTGAATTATTTTAACAATATACTTTTTTCAATTTTCACTTACATATACTTCCATAACCTAAAAAGCTTTATATATTCCATATTATACATTAATATAATTTCATAATAAAAATAAACAACTTTACTCATGAAATAATGTAAATAATTAAAAATCCAATCATTGAAATAAACATAATGAAAATGGATTGGACAATATTCACTATATTCTTAAACCTATATGAAATTAAAGAAAGGAAATGAAGTGGATAGTGAAACACTACTTTTCACTTTTGCTTCCATTTTGCTAAAGAAATTGATAGGGACATATATCTTCAACCTAAAATAGAAAACAAATAGAAATAAATTAATGTGAAAAAGAAATAAAATAATAATAATATAATGAAATGAAATAAAATAGAATAAATATAATTATAATAAAATGAAAAATAAAAATAAAAATGTTTTTGAATATTTGAAAATAAACTATAAATTTAACAAATTGTAAACATAAATTAAATATATATTGATCACACACATACATAAGATACAAAATAAGATCACATACATATATAAGATACAAAATATGCTCTCTAGGAAAACTTTTAGGGAGAAACCCGAGTTGGAAAATGAGATTGGTTCACTCATTTTATTTGTCTAGAAATATGGATGCGGGTACAAAGAAGTAATTCATGTGGTTGATGGGATGTTATAGTGTACAGGTCATCTTTATATGATTTACTTCCTATATCTCTTCGCTATATTTGGTCAACTATGGAACAAAACAGTCTGGAAAGAATGAAATGTTATTTCCTCCCAGTGGCTCTACTGATAAACACACTTATTATGTTGTTTCAAAGACACATGTGTGTATAATAACATGAAACGGACAAGTTTTTAACCCCAAAAAATCTTTTGATGCCTCAAAACATCCATAGAATGTTTCAGATCTAGTTTTATCAAACTGGTCGGTAAAAATGGTCTCGTGAGCTTATTCCTCCACTTTTTCCACTCCAAATGCATGGAAATGGGTGGAAAACAAAATAATTATTGAATTCAAATCACAAATAACCAAATTGAAAATATATTATGAGAGATCTCAATGTTCATGAAACCAATTTGAAATTATCTTATGTTTTATGAGAGAAACTCCCTATTCAAGTGATTATAAAAAAAATATTTTTTTGTTTACTTGAATTATTATAAAAATAATAATAAATTATTTATTTGAATGATTATAAAAGAACAATCATAAAAAAAATAATGGTTCTCTTTTCATGATAACTTATATTAATTAAAAAACTTAGTTGCGCTTTCCTTTATTTAGGGGAACATTAAGCTTGCTCATTATTTCCATTTGGTAATTTTTTCTTCCTTTTCTCTTCCCTAATGGATCATATTCGAACAATATGTATTTATAGAGAACTTATATGGAATATCTTTTTGATATTAGTTTAATTTTTTATTTTCGTTTGACATGTGTATGAATAAATTTATATAGTTATGACTAAATAATTTATAGTCATTTCATATGAAAATTTTAATGTCTTTCTATATAAAAGAAAATGATTAATTATTTGTAATTTTGTGAGGCCATTTCCTTTTATAATTTGGTTTTGTTTTATGAACATTGTGAATATTTATGAAAATAAGTTATTGTAAATAAAATGATAGACATTTGCATTTTTTATTTGTTTTTATAATTTTAATTTTATAATTATTAATAAAATTAAATAAAATAAGACATTTTCCTTTAAATAAAAGTATTTATGGTTTTTGTTCTAAAGAAATTCTAACAATACACATTTATGGCAATTTCTAATCAGGTTAATCATAACTAGGTAATCACTTCTATGATACTCAAAATGGTTGCAAAGTTATATATCGACACTATAATTTATTGTATAGCTTCACTAAACAATGCAGCTGCTACAAGTTTATTGTATAGCTTAACTAAATAATGTAGCGGCTACAAGTTTTATGGGTGGACAAATATATTGGATTGAATGAAAGATGATATTTTTTTTTCATTGATTTTCACAATTTTAATATATGGTAAGCAATCTTTTAGGAAATTATTTATAATTTTTAATGATTTGGGTAGAGAGATTATCTGGCATAGAAAATGTATACGTATTTCACTTATTTTTTAATTATAAATTATGTAAATAATAAAATTTTGAATTATTATTAATATTATATATTTTTATTTTTATAAAGTAATTTGATTAATAGATAAAATGATTTTTAAAAGAGATTTTTTTCTAATTAATTTGCTTCGAAATTCTCTGCACATTTTTAAAAAACTATTTAATTCGTATATAATTTAATATATATATATACTTATTAACCATTGAAAACCACTTTACAATTTTATGAAAAGAATGTCCAAAAATGTTAGAATTTTGGAAATTTCAAACAATAGAAATGGAGAGAGTAAACTCCTCTCCTATAAACACATAAACACAGAGAAATTAAAAAAAAAATTTGCTTGCAGACAGAGATGGCATGAAAATGCTTTCTTTTATTTCATTAATAGAATTTAAAAACTATTACAAAAGTCTTCCTCAATACAGAGGGATACACAATATTGACTACTACAGATGCAGTGCTCCAGAAAACAAATCTCTGTCTCTCTCAAAACAATACACTCTGTCTCATATAACCAACATTGTTGTGTTTTCTTTTTCTTCACGCATTGCTGTGCAATACAAAATAAATAAAATAACAACGCCTTAGCTTTCGGGCCTTTTTCACTTTAAATGGCGCGGCGGGAATAAAAGGACATAAAACAAAATATAAAGGGAATACACTCCCGAACATAAAAATTATCATAAGCGCGACGTACGAGTGGGGACCACATCGCAGTCAGCCATCACAATCGGTGGATCGGCAGATCAGCAGAACTAACAAAACTTGCGAATATGCGATGTTGCGATCTGCGTGATGTGCGATGGGGCGACAATCACCATCGGCGGTTCAAACGTATGATATGGGCGAATCAAACAAAATGGGATTTGTGATGTTGCGATATCACGTGATCGTGCGATCGCATCGAAAACATTCAACAACGGAACATATATATTGCGATAACACATATTGCGATTGCGATTGCGATCGCATCGCATCGCGACTCTACATCAACAAGACACTTGGACTTTGCAATATATGTATGTTGCGATTTACGATTGCAATTAGATCACATCTCATTGCAAAACTCCTCATCAATAAGACACTCAACTTCAAACTTGCGCTCTTGCAATTTGCACTTAAGTGGTAGGGACCACTTGTCCTGCTTTTCAGAATTAAAAGGACTTCTGCTTATTTTAATCAATATTTCATTCATTTGGTTGTTGAGGGCTTTAAATTCCCGAAATGACTGTATTAATAAAAACTGCTCCTCCGTAGTTCAGATCTACAGGAAATCTTCGTTCCTCCTGCAAAAATAACTTCGCCCATAATACAAATTAATTTCTCCTCTACAAAGCTTGGCTGCGGCCCCTCAACAATTAATTCATCCTTACAGATTTCTCCCATTATTCTTCAATGCGTAATGCTGTGTACGCATACACTTCTCCTGCTGCCTTTGTACTTGTTTTCTTCCTGCCCAAAGCTGGCAAGTGACTTTAATATTTAAACACTCCCCGTTAAAGTCAGCTGTTGGGTTATCCATCATTCCTAAACATTTTCTTAAAAATTCAAAGGTCTTCTGCCCTAATGGCTTTGTTAAAATATCTACATATTGCTCCTCTATTTTGCAATACTGTAAAACAATTTCACCATTGTTCACTAATTCTATGATATAATGAAACTTTGTATCTATGTGTTTTTTTCTCTTATGAAACACTGAATTCTTTGACAATGCAATTGCTGAGCTATTGTCACAATAAATTACTGTTCCTTTTACCTGTTCTTGGCATAAACCTCTCAACATCCTTCTCATCCAAATTGCTTGACATGCTGCTGCTGTAGCTGCCACATATTCTGCCTCTGTTGTAGATAATTCTAGAATCGGTTGTTTCTTAGAAGCCCATAAAATGGCTCCTGAACCCATATGAAAAACATAACCGGAAGTGCTCTTTCGATCATCCACACTTCCAGCCCAATCACTGTCAGTGTATCCAACTAATTTTGAATTTTCTGAAGTAGTATATAAAATATCAAATCTTTTAGTTCCTTTAACATACCTTGGAATTATCTTTGCTGCTTGCCAATGTGCTTCTTTTGGCTTCTCCATAAATCTGGAAATTAGACTAACAGCATGCATAATATCCAACCTAGTTGCAGTCAAATACATGAGGCCGCCAACTATGCTTTTATACAAACTTGGATCAAAATCCTTGTTGTTGTCATCTTTACTCAACTTCAATCCCATTACTGTGGGAGTAATTGCAGCTTTGCATTCCTGCATAATAAATCTTTCCAAAACTTGATTCAAATACTTTGCTTGTGAAATAAAAATTCCTTTTTCACTTTGCTCTACTTCTATTCCTAAGAAGTATCTCAGCAAGCCCATGTCAGTCATTTCAAAGTCATATTTCATGACTGTTTTAAAATTTTCAACAAGGCAATCATCATTACCTGTAAAAATTAAATCATCAACATATTAAACAATAATGAGAATTTTACCATCCTTTTCTTTGATGTAGAGGGTGGGTTCTCCCTCACACTTTTAAAATCCATTTTCCAGTAGATAGGAGTCTATCCTACTGTACCATGCTCTTGGTGCTTGCTTCAGCCCATAGAGAGCTTTCTTCAATATGCAGACCTTATGCTCTTGCCCTTTCTTCTCATATCTGAGAGGTTGTTCCACATATACCTCTTCCATTAAAACTCCATTTAAAAATGCAGATTTTACATCCATCTGGTATACTTTCCATTTGTTTTGTGCTGCTATGGACATCACTATTCTTACTGTCTCCATTCTTGCAACTGGTGCAAAAGTTTCTTCATAATCTATCCCTTGCTTCTGCTTATATCCCTTGACAACAAGTCTGGCCTTGTGTCTCTCTATTTTTCCTTCAGCATTGCTTTTGGTCTTATAGACCCATTTAACTCCAATGACTTCTTTACCTTCTAGGAGATCAACCAACTCCCATGTTTTGTTCTTCTCTATGGCATTAATTTCATCATCCATAGCTTTTATCCATTTTCTATCCTTAATATCATCTTCAAAATGAATAGGATCATATACTTGACAATAAAAAGAAAATAAGGAGTTAATACCTTCATTTGCTGCTCCCTACTCATAGATTTCTCTAATACTTCTGAATTTTGTTCCACTTTCACTTGGTGTAGACGCACTTGATGAAGCACTCAATTCTGCTCCATGTGGTGTGCTTGGAGATGCACTTCCACTTCTTCTCAAGGGTGTTCTTACTGTTTCTTGAGGTGTCCCTTGCTGTCCTTGTGTTGGTGGAGATTGTGCTATGGATGAGTTGTTAATTTCAACTACATTTTCCTCATCTTCATCATGAGATAAACAGCTTTTGACATTGATTGTTTTCTCAATGCTTCAATCCCATGCTTCCTCTTCAATAAATTTCACATCTCTGCTTATTACAAACTTCTTTGTGGATGGGTTATACAATCTGTATCCTTTGAAATATTCAAAATATCCAATGAAAATGCACTTCTCCCCATTACTATCCAACTTCTTTCTCAACTTGTCAGGAATGTGTGTATATGCCACACATCCAAAAACTCTCATGTGGGTGACTCCCTGTTTTCTGCCACTCCGCGCTTCTTCTGGAACTTTGCTCATCACTACTTTTGTATGACATCTATTTAAAATATACACAACACAGTTTGCTGCTTCTGCCCAATACTCATTTGGGAAGTGTTTTGCCTTTAGCATACTTCTCACCATTTCCATTATGGTTCGATTCTTCCTTTTAGCAACACCATTTTGTTGCGGTGTGTACCTTGTGGTAAACTGCTTATGTATGCCATTCTCTCTGCAGAAATGCAGAAATTCGTTTGATATATATTCTCCTCCTCTATCGGTTATGAGAACTTTAATGTACTGCCCACTCTATTTCTCTACAAGAGCTTTAAAGTGGAAAAATTTCTGAAAGACTTCACTCTTATATTTTAGGAAATAAACCCACACTTTTCTTGTGAAATCATCTATGAAGGTCAGCATGTAATTGCTGTCTGAAACTGATGCTATTTGCATCGGCCCACATAAATCTGAGTGAATGATCTCTAAGGGTGCTTTCGCCCTTATGCTTTTCCCTGATGGAAAATTTTCTCTGTGTTGCTTTCCCAAGATGCAGCCTTCACATAGGCTGTTAGGCTTCTCTATCAATGGTAAACCTCTTACCATTTATTTTCTGTGCAGCAAATTTAATCCTCTGAAATTGAGATGTCCAAATCTCAGGTGCCATAACCAATTTTCATCTTTCGCTTCCTCCTTGAAGGCTTCTTGTGTTACAGCTGCTATGCTCTTTCCTTTTCCTTTCAAATCAATATTGAGCTTGAGTGAAAACATTCTATTGCTGGTCATTTTTATTTCAGCAATGATTTTCTTGCTTGGAGGTATATCTTTTATTGTGCACACATCATCCTTAAATATTACATTGTAACATTTGTTTATGAGCTGCCCAATGCTCAAAAGATTACACTTCAAACCTGGAACATAATACACATCAGGAACAAATTTCTGCTTCCCATTTCTTGCTCGAATACTAACTCTGCCTTTTCCTTTGACATATATCTTAGTATCAGTCCCTGTGGTCACTTCATATCTTACTTCTTCATTTAGATCGGCAAACATTGCTATGTTCCCAGTCATGTGATTACTACATCCTAAATCTAAGAACCAAACATCATCTTATTTATCTTTTGCTACATTACAAGCTAACAACAGATTACTTGGGTTCCTTTCTTATTTTGCTACATTATCATTCTGCTTATTTTTCATGTCATTTTGCTTCTTTCTACATTCATTGGCATAGTGCCCATATTTATTGCAATAATGACATTAGACATTGGATTTGTCATACCTATGTCCATGAGGATGTTGGTGTTGATGTCCACCTTGATGGTTGTTGCACTAGCCGTGGCTCTGATTCTAACTATTGCTCCTTCCATGTGAATGTGAAGGGTTGTTCCTTCCACCTCTGTTGGCTTCTTCCTCTTCCTCTTCCTTTGCATTGACCTCTTCCTCTTCCTGAAGGCATCTGGGTCTTGAAGGCACGCTCAAGAGATGAATTTTCATCTCTGCTCAATCGCTGTTCATGAGTCATCAACGGGGCATGAAGTTCATCTACTGTGAATTGTGAGAGATCTTTGGTCTCTTCTATGATGGTAACAATAACATCAAACTTTGAGGGTAAGAATCTCAAAAGTTTCTCCACAATCCTTCTTTCTTCAAGAGTTTCTCCATGGGATCTTATCTGATTTACAATCCCAATCACATGTGTAAAAAATGTGTCTACATTATCTGACTCTTTCATGCAAATATTTTCAAAATATCTTCTTAGCAACTGCTGTCTTGACTTTCTCCATGCCTTGATAGGCTACTTTCAGAGTTTCCCATGCTTCCTTGGATCCCTTAGCTGTTGCTATCCTTGGAAACACACTCTCATTTACTGCCTGATACAAATAGAAGAGGGCTTTAGATCCTTCTTTCTATTATTCTTCAATAATTCCTTCTCTGCTTGAGTTAAGGCATTAAAGGCCTGCTCATCAGCTGGTTCAACAAAACCATCTTCTACAAATTCCCATAAGTCTTGTGAGACAAACAGGGCTCTCATGGTAATGGCCCAATAATCATAGTTCTTTCCATTAAATTGTGGAAGTTGAACATTTGCAATGTTCATACTAGTGCTTGGTCCAGCCATTGCTTTTAAACTGAACACTGAACTTAAACAAATTGTCTTTCCTATTTCTGAAAGAAAAAACTCTTTTAAAAAAAAACAACAACTATGTTATCTTTGAGAAATACCTGAACTTTTTGACTTCTGTTGGGCTTTCACACTGCTGGAGAAAATGCTTCAACAAGTCTTCTTCTTCTTCAGCTTCTTTGAAACCTTCAAAGAGCCTGAACTAGCTCTGATACAATGTTGGAATTTTGGAAATTCCAAACAATAGAAATGGAGAGAGTAAACTCCTCTCCTCTAAACACAGAGAAATTAAAAAAAAAAATTTCTTGCAGACAAAGATGGCATGAAAATGCTTTCTTCTATTTCATTAACAGAATTTAAAAACTATTACAAAAGTCTTCCTCAATACAGAGGGATACACAATATTGATTGCTACAGACGCAGTGCTCCACAAAACAAATCTCTGTCTCTCTCAAAACAATACACTCTGTCTCATATAACCAACACTGCTGTGTTTTCTTTTTCTTCATGCACTGCTGTGCAAAACAAAACAAATAACATAACAACGCCTTAACTTTCACGCCTTTTTTCACTTTATATGGCGTGGCAGGAATAAGAGGACCTAAAACAAAATAAAAAAAAATATAAAGGGAATACACTCCCGAACATAAAAATTATCATAAGCGCGACGTACGAGTGGGGACCACATCGCAGTCGGCCATCGCAATCAGCGGATCGATGAATCTGCGGAACAAACAAAACTTGCGATTATGCGATGTTGCGATCTACGTGATGTCCGATGGCACGACAATCGCATTGCACCATCAGCGGTTCAAACATGTGATATGTGCAAATCAAACAAAATGCGATTTCCGATGTTGTGATATCGCGCGATCGCATCGCAAACATTCAACGACGGAACATATATATTGCGATAACACATATTGCGATTGTGATCACATCGCATCGCGATTCTACATCAACAAGATACTTGGACTTTGCGATATATGTATGTTGCGATTTGTGATTGTGATTAAATCGCATCGCATCGCAAAACTCCTCATCAACAAGACACTCAACTTCAAACTTGCGCTCTTGCAATTTGCGCTTAAGTGGTAGGGACCACTTGTCCTGCTTTTCAGAATTAAAAGGACTTCTGCCTATTTTAATCAATATTTCATTCATTTGGTTGTTCAGGGCTTTAAACGCCTGAAATGACTGTATTAATAAAAACTGCTCCTGCAAAAATAACTTCGCCCATAATACAAATTAATTTCTCCTCTGCAATGCTTGGCTGCGGCCCATCAACAATTAATTTATCCTTACAGATTTCTCCCATTCTTCTTCAATGCGTAATGCTGTGTACGCATACACTTCTCTTGCTTCCTTTGTACTCGTTTTCTTCCTGCCCAAGGCTGACAGGTGACTTTAATATTTCAACAAAGAATAATATTAAAATGTAATAAATCTATGACATCTTATATATTGGTGTTGAAACATACGCTTATTCCCATTAAGTTCCTTGTCGGGGTTCCAAAGATATTTTTAATTCGCTTTACATACTTTTAACGGATCGGAAATCCGGTTACATAATTACTTATCACAAAGGGCGCCTAATATTGAGGAATTTTTCTTCCATATATACGTTTAACGAATGGTGAAGGACTAATCGGCTTCCAAAAGCTTTCAAGAGATGACCAGAAAGCTTAGGTTGGATCTACCTCGGTGTTCTCTTCCATTGTAGAGTAGATGATTTTCACTTTTGAAAGTGTAGACGATAAAAACGGTTCCTGCTACACCACAGGAGCCAAGTTTTGCTTCATGCCGTTTGATTATTCCACCAATAATTTTGGCACAAGTTGTGCTTCATGCCGTTTGATTATACGACCATTAATTTTGGCGCAAACTTTGTTGAGAGGAGAGAATTTTTTTTTTTTACAGCTTATTTTGGAGAGAATGTATAAGTATGTTTGTTCAATTTGGAGTTGACACATATTCCTGTTAAAACAAAAATAAATCATTTTTTAAATCGGAAAAAAATGTAAACTATAATAAAGGAGAAAAAAAAATATCCTGTACATGTTTAATTTATTACTCATATAAAAATTTAACGATCAAAAATTAGAAATTGTTAACACTAAGTTTCATAAGATATTATAATCATTGTAGGATTCATGTGTTATGAGTGAATAATAAGTAGTTGGTTTCATAATATTAAACTAATGAGTGTATAGAATATTAAAAATCATTTATTGAGTTACATACTTATATATTTATTATTCATATGACAATTTAACGATCAAAAATTAGAAATTGTTAACACTAAGTTTCTTAAGATATTATAATCATTGCAGGATTCATGTGTTATGAGTGAATAATAAGCATTTGGTTTCATAATATTAAACTAATGAGTGTATAGAATATTAAAAATCATTTAATGAGTTACATAATTATATATTTTTAATTCGCATACAAGTTTATATATATTTCAACCTCTATAGAATATTAAAAATCATCGAGTTACATAATTATATATTTTTAATTCGCATGCAAGTGTATATATTTCAACCTCTAGTGGATGTTGATAGTAGAAATTTCTTTTTTTTTTTTTGTTTTTTTTTTATATGGGAAAGATTGTTGGCTTAATATTCTTCGTCTGATAATTTCATGCACGACTATGAAGAGAAAGGAAGTGCAAAGATCCGTGGTAACGTGGCGGTGAAGGATCGAACCGTCGTTTGAAGCTGAAGTGTGCACATGGGGTGATCATGGCGTTTGAAAAGCGAACAACACGTCACAAACTAAAAAGGGAAATCTCATTACAGTTGATTAAACGTTTCAATACCCCAGACAAGAACAACATTTTAAAGATTATAGACAAAAACTCTTTTTGGTATTGCTGAACTCAATTTCATTTTGTATTGCTCAATTCGTTGTGTATTGTTCCACTAATATTGTTTGGATTCCTAAATTAAGTGGAGGGACATATTCTTCCACAATAATCTGCATATTTTCATGAGATTTGATGGTGATATATATCCAAAAAAATACCATGCCACTTACAATCTGAGTGGTAAGATGTTTATGGTCTTTCGATATCTATACACAACATTTGAGGCGTAGTCTTAATATGAGGTTGATTTCATGGTGAGCAAGGTATAGAACATTGAAGTTGGAAACAAATATAAATTGGATTTCAACTTTCTCTAGTGGAAAACACTTCATGATAAGTTTGGTAATCCTTTTTTTATTAAAAAAGAAGAAAAAAATAGGTTGCAATAAGATCGATAGAGAATGTGGTACTGTCTCGTCTCATTATATTCATAGAATAAAATTGTTTTCGAAATTAGTAAAAAAGTGAATTCTGCAACTGATCATTCCACTCTCATGCCTGGATGTAAAAATGGCCCGACGATCTTGTGGAATTTTCATTTAATCTTCTGATAGAATTTGGGCGATCTCTGTGCTACTGAGCAGGAGAAGACGAATTTGTATGTTTTGATATATAATTGGTTGTGAATTGTTTTGAATAGTTATCGTTTTTACACATTAATGTCATGCATGTTCAATTTTTAAGTAAAATAAAAATAAAAAGGAATTAAGGTTTATTAAACGAATATGGAATATGGTTGCTTGATCCTTTCGGAGATTGAGTGTGAAGAAGATATTACAAACTACAAAGCGCAAAAGAGGAAAGCAGAAAAATTTCGTTAAAAGGCTGCAAACTAGCAATAATATATGTAAGGTAAGGTCATATGATCAGAAGTCAGGTAAGGTTCACTTGAAATATAAGTGATTGTAATTTGTGACTCATTTTATAAGAAAAACAAAATGATAGTAAAATAAAGTGATTGGTGGCACAAAAATTGATAAAAATAATATTTTAATAGTAATCGGAGTTGAAGTCCATTGGGTACTTAGAAGCTGGGATGGTATTGCATAGGAGTTAGTTACAGAGATGACCCTGACCCCAGCCTAAAGTATAGTATGCTTAGGGCAGATGTCTCGAAATGTTCAGAATGGAAAGTTAGAACAAAAGGAAAGTAAGAGAAAATGACTGTTGACACCGAAAACTGAAAAAATAATATTATATTTATAGTCGGAGCTAATTGCATACAAGTTAGTTGGAAGATTTTATTTTCAAAAGTTTGTTAGTTGAAATAGTTTTAAAAAAAATATGAATTTTTTTAAGAATGCAATTTTCTTTTGAAATTTTTTTAAATGCTATATTTTAGAAATGAGATTTTTTTTTATTAAGGTTTAAGGAAATATATTTTTAGTATGTTTAATGCTATAATTTTCATGTTTAATAAAATAAGTATTTTTGAAGGATTTTATTCTTTTTAATTTAGCATATAATATTTAGTTTGGTTTTTGGTAAGTTGTTGATTTTCTCATGGATTCAAATATTTGAAAATTTCACTCATTTGAGATTCTTGAGATTATATTTTATTGGCTACCTGTTATCCAAATTACTTCTCTTGACCACCCTACTTTTGTCAAAAGAATGGTGGTTGAGAGCAAGAATTATGTTTTTATCAAATGCATAAATCGAACATTCTACTATCATATTTGAAATAATTTATTTCATTGACATTTTATGTTATTAATTTTTTTTAAAATTATAAAAAAAAGGAATTAAGACTATTTAATGAGATCTATCATTGTAATATAAATTTGGATTGTTTAGCGGAAACAATCACTATTTAACAATTAGTGTAATATGAATTTGTATCGTTTAGAAAATATAGTCATGTCAAATTTTCATATTTTTATTGGATATTCTATGTTATTTTGGAGATCAAACAACACATTTCAATGCAAATTTTTGTTATGTATTTGTGGATTGTATAGAGTCTTTTGTTATTTATGGTACGAGGCTGCACAAATGATGGTTATTTTTGTATTGCAGTATTCAAAATATTGTTTATATATATGTATGAATTTGTAACATGGAAGGTTGATTGTTAGTATTTAAAGTTATTTAGTTTTAAAATTTACTTCATGTATAAGAGTGACTGAGCATAAACACTTAAACTTGTTAAAGATTGAAAATCAAATGCAATATTGAAAACCGAAATCACAGAAGAATTGAAATTTGTTGAAGAGATGCTCGGTGAAGGAATAAATAAAGGTACTTCGAAAAGAGCTCAGTCCCCTCGTTCACGTGAAAGAGTGAGTGAATATCACTGGAAATGGTATCAGCATATAAGGATGCTAAGTCAAAATATTATGAATTTTATCTCAAGAGAGAGCATCTTGCAGATGCGTGTCTTTACCAAATTCAGATGGATAAATATTACGGGGATGCTGAAATTGATATGGATTAGGCTGTTTCTCTCCCATAACAACCTACTGATGTGTCTAGAAGGATAAAATATGTAGATAGTGATTTTGGTGAAACGCCGACAAGGAAATTGATATGTTAGGGGCTAGTGGTTTGCAGTGTCATCCACCATTGTTTCTTTCTCACGTTCCTATTGAACGCAGGAAGTGGAATGAATAAGAAGATTCATTGAAAACACAAATTATAGAGTCGATGAACTAGTGGAATGGAAAAATATTGGCACATCTCCGGTCAATGAATATATTATTGAAGGGTTGCTAAACATGAAATTTGCTGTAAGTTTTTTTCCCAAGGGTGCTGTTGATTGGTTGCATCCATGTCTTTGCAATTTTGAAATTCATGAATATTGTTTACATCTACTTATGTATTGTGATCAAATTTTTGGAAGCCATTATCCATTTCAATATTTCTGGTTGAATATGATTATGCACCATCTTTGAAATTCTTGAATATTGTTTACATCTACTTATGTATTGTGATCAAATGTTTGGAAGCCATTATTCATTTGAATATTTCTGGTTGAATATGATTATGCACCATCGTAGCAAGGAAATAAATTATTTCTTTTTGAAAAGTAATTTGCATGAGAATTCACTTGTAATTGTTCAAGGGTTGCATCAACGACTCAGGGATATTCCTCTCAATAAATTGCTAGGGAAATTATTGCATTTTGGTTTTTATCTTAGGGGTACAAAGGCATATCAGAAAAATTTGAATTCTAAGCTCACCAACATGATCACACAATTGGGATACCCAACTTTAGTTTTAGGTTAAGTGTGGCTGACACTAAGTGGTCTAACTTGCATTGTCTTATGCCTTAAAAAAAACATTGTCATACACAAAATGAACATGCGGAAAAATTAAAAATGCTATTTGGTACTAATATATATATGCTATAACGTTTTCATACACATATGCTATCTATATGAACCGAATATTTAATATATTTCATGAGTTTGTTCTTCAGAAATATCTTGGAGCTAAATACTTTTTTGTATAAGTTCGTGCTTATTTCTTTTGTCCTATTCTATATGGGATTTGAATGATGTTTTTGTTTTTTTATTATTGGTTTTTATATATTAACTAAAAGTTTTTTTTCCATGTTTTAGTGGAAACACAACGTTTTAGTAAACATCCATAGTTTCCTAGGCTTACTAGGAGGTCCATCCTAAATATGGAAACACTAGACAGGTCCAACTCTTTGAATGTTCATGCAACGAGGAGCTACTATGATAAATATGTAACAAACTGGAATTCACACTATATCCATTTTGAAAATGTAATTTTTCCTCAAAGTCTCAATGATGACTTGTTCCTTTACCTCATAATTTTTTTCATTCAATCGTTATGAATATTATGAGAATTTAGTGAACATAGTGCAAAGACACACAAAATTTAGTGTTGATTACTGTTTAAGGAAAAAGGTGTCTACCCTCTCACGTCGTTATGATGTTAAATGGGAGGTCCATGATGGGTTTGCAATGTTCATAGATGAAAACGAGAGAAATAAATATGAATCAACACAAAACAATAACCGTTTATATGTTCACAATGTTGATCTTCTAACAATGTGGTGAGAAAATGTTGATTGTGAAGCAGTTGTTTCTAGACTTTTAGTATTGAAATAAATTGCAAAAAAGCTTCAAAGGAAGAAATAATATCTCAAAGTTATCATGAAATGTTATCTCAAAGTTATCATGAAATGTTGACAAGTTTTGCGAGTGAAATTGGATCTGACACTGCTATTTTATTTTCATATAGAAGGTTTCTTGCGTAAACAATTGATAACTATGACATTAGAGCAGAAGAAACCTTCCATATGTTACTAAATTTGCCTCTTGTTATGTGTAGTCACAAATTTATTTCCTTGAATGTTGGCTAGAAAGTATTCCAAAAACTATTGGTGCAATCTGATGAAATTTCATGTGAGAACAATTTTGTTCACCTTTATCAAAACCACCCCCATTTTCTACAACATTTGTGTTTGAAAAAAACAAAAATATCATAGATTTTTTATGCCAAGGGTATGAAGGAGCCATGGAGACCACAGAATGTGCATGCAATTATTTATGTGTGGTTGTGGTTTTATGTTATTCAAAAAGCGGATTCAAAATGGTTTTAAACATTTTATTGGACTTTGTTGCTTTTTTACAAGCTATTTCATGGGATTTCTTCAAATAACCACTTTCAAGTGAAACTATCATTGAAAATTGGGGGAATATAAGATATCGTCTGTGGAATGTTGATTGAGTTACTTTTCCAAATGATATTAATGAGTAACATGTAAAGTCCCTTGTTCATGCAGATAATGTTGATCGAGATTCTCAAGAGTGGTAGGTTCTTTCATTCCTCCAAACAATGTTTACATTTCTAAACTTGACCATTTTGGTATAAAGGACTATGATATTCATTATAATTGGCAGGAAACAATGGTGTTAGAGAAAATTGTAGAACATGTTATTGTTTTATAAAAGATGCCCAATTTCTAGGTTTTGTTAAGTGTAACTCATTTTGGCAGACAATAGTGCCACATTTCTCTTTATCAGAGAAACAATATGATGTTTTTGAAATTGTTTTATGCCTCTTCGTTGACATGGGAATAAACGATGCTTTGAAAATGAGTATTCAGGGAAAAAATGGAATTGTAAAGTATTCTCTTATTCGTTGTATTTCTCATGCTCTTTCTACTTCTTAAATGGATTATATAAGTCCATTGTTATTGTTTTTTCTTATCTTCATTTCTTATTCTAATATACAGGGAAAAATAATGCACTCAAATTTCAAAATTCCTATAAAAGATATCAAACCACCACTAAATAGGCAAGCCCTGGAAACTTTTCACAAAGAAATTATGAAAATTCATTATCTTCTAATTGATCAAATTATATTTATAGGTGTAATGTTGTTTATTTGGATACATTCACGTTTGCGACAATCCTTTCCTGAAAACAAGGATTATCCTTTTGGTGGGAGGAACATGATTATTGTCGGTAACCTTAGGAAGTTGTCTCCTATTAATGATACACCTTTCTATGCATTTATAGGAAGAGGTAAATTGTGGTGGGAAAGTGTCAATATTTTTTTGACTTTGGATAAAATATTCAAGAAAGAAGGAGATTATCCTAGACCAACGTCTTTTCACAATACTTTATATTATATGAGAAATGCAAACCCTCTTCTTCATCATTCAGATCTTCTCATATCACATGTTGAAAGCTTCCTATGTCTAGAGGAACATATTTTATTTTACTCTTATGTTAAATTCGTTGCAATGAATAATCTAGTCAACCTCAATAATCAGAAGATGATAAAATCATTACATTGTCCAATTAAGAGGTGTTTTATACAACGCATCAAAAGAAAAAATATAATGGACAACAGTGACTATGTGTTGTAGCATGATATATTGTTATTTCATTGAGATAATTTCATGTTGACATGTAATTTATGAGATATTGAATATATCTTCTACATGTTTGGTTGAAATTCGCTTGAACTTCCAATGTTCACTAAAGTTATTTTTGAAAATTACATAGGTGTTCCATTTGATATAAATTGTCCAAACATTGTGCCCATAATACATTTTTTAGTGGGAATCTTAAATATATTCCTTTAGAAATGGCGTGGGCCTTCACTATACACAAATAATAGGGGATTACTTTTCAACAAGCTACTATAGATATAAGAGATAAATAGAGTGATTGCTTAACATTTAAAAATATATGAATAATGAAATTGTTGTATGTTTTACGAATTTCACCTCCTTTTTCTTTTCAACATTTTGGTAAAATGAAAACAATGCATATGTCACACTTAGGAAGAAAGAGGAGGAACAGTTAAAGTCCATGTCATTGTAACATATTTATTTTATTTAATTACAATATGTTTTTGAAAATATATTTGTATGTAATGGCATAGTAAATTTCTTGGAAAGAATTTTTGTTCAAAAGGAGAAAAGTTAACAGCATTTTCATTTGAATATCAAGCTTGACAATCAATTATATATGCAATCAGACAATAAATAAAAATAATCTTCAACATATCCTAAGAAGTGTTGAAAAAAATATCATTTTAATCATCCAGATATTGACATCAATAAATTTAACAATTGAGTATGAAATAGGCTTGTTAATAAATTAAAATGATGACAAAAAATCAACGTTATAGCTCAATATGCATTCAACTCAGAGTTTTGTTCTACAAAAATATTTGACTTCAAATTTTGATTCAGAAAAAAAAAATTGTTGTTTCAAGAATATATTTCCATGTAATGTTAGAAATAAGTTACTTGAAATGAACATATTTTGAAAACAATAAAGATTAAGTACATTGTAGTTTGAAAATCAGACTTTACTATAAAATAGATATGCAATCATATAACATATAACAATTTTCTTTGACAGAGAAAATAAACTGCAAGATATCCTACAAGTGTTTAATAAAATAGCCTTTTACTCAACCAGAGATAAAATGAATAAAGTTAAAAATTTAGTACAAAATAAAATCATTAAGAAACTGAAAAAGATGACAACAAATCAATGTGGTATCCCAGTGTGCATTAAACTCATACTTTTTTCTAGAAAAAAAATTCACCTCAAAATTTGATTTGGAAATACAAATATTCTTCCAAAATATATTTACATGTAACTATAGAAATAAATTAATTGAAAACAACTTATCTTCAAAAAGAGAACAATTAAGTGTTTGAATATTAGGCTTCACTATGAAAGAGATATGCAATAAAAAAATAGATAAAAAATTTCTTTGACATTAAAAAAATGTGTAGGCTATGCTAAGAAGTGTTTAAAATAATATCCTAATATTCATCCATATATAACATGAATAAAGTTAATAATTGATTACCATACACATACATTTAGAAATTAAAGTGACGATAGGAAATCAATTTCATAGCTCAATACACATTCAACTTCAAGTTTCTTTCGGAAAAAAGTGTAAACTTGAAAATATTGATTGGGAAATCCAAGTCATGTTGCAAAAAATATATTTTCATGTAATGATAGAAATAGATAACTTGAAAAGAGTATATATCGAAAACAAACGAAATCTAGTACATTGTAGTTTCAATATTATGCTTCAATGTCAAACAGATATGCAATCATAGAACAAAAATAAATTTTCTTTGATAGATAAAATAAAGTGACATATCCTAAGGAGTTTTTAACAAAATGTGTTAATATTTAGCTACATATAAACATGAATAAAGAAAAGAATTCAGTACCATATACATCCATTGAGAAATCAATGTGATGACATGGAATCAGCCGCATAGCTCAATACACATTCAAATCAGACTTTTTTTTCGTGAAAAAACCTTTGACTTGAAAAAATGCTTGGGAAATACAAGAGTTGGCATAAAAAAATATTTTTATGTAAACCCAGAAATAAACAAGTTGAAAAGAACCTAAGTTGAAAACGAGAACAATTAATGCACTATATTTTCAATATCATGTCTCACTATACAGAAGATAATCAATGACAAAACAATAACAAATCGCTTTGAGAGATAAAGTAATTTGTAGAATATCAAAAGAAGTTTTGAGCACAATATGCTAATATTAAACTAGATATAAACATAAGTAAAGTCAAGAACGTAGTAGCATATAGATCCTTTAGGAAATTAAAGTGATCAGAGGAAATGAACGTGGTATCTTAACATGGATTCAGTTGTGAGTTTTCATCCTGAAAAAGCTGACTTCAAAAGTTGTTTGGAAAATACAATTCTTGGGTTTCATCCAAATATGGACCCTTACTCCAACATAATATTTCATATAGATACTAATGAAAACAATGAAAGCTTTTTCAATTGTCTCAAGCAAGAAAATATGCAAAATTTCTTTGCAAAAAAAAAATGTTCTCTAACATTTAAATCCTTGTTTAAAGGATTTTCTCCATGGAAAGTTCACACAACGTTCAAGCTTCCTCCTCCTCATCAAATTATTTTTCCCCATGCTAAGAAAATGTGGTGCATTTGCCTAGATATACTTAGCCCAATCTTAGTACAACTCAGAAATTATTAAGAAGTCGATAGGATGAAAATGATTTATGTTGACTTTCAACATTGATATCAAATTATGAACAACTATTTGTTTTTTATTTTATTTTATCTGATTATAACTTTAGAAATTTGTTTGATTTGTTTGAAGAGAAATTGCAGAAATCTCTTAAAATTTTCTTTCTTCTAGGTTCTAAGGTTGTCTATGAATTTCTAGTCATCTGTTGTGTTGTATTTGAGACAATGTTCCATGGACCTGGGTTTTTCTTCTCTTAATGGTTTGGATATTGATCAATCGAATTCCTCGATAAAAGTAGCTCCCATATCCAATATTTACAAACAAATTTCAATGGTCCTTTTGATGCATTCTTTGATTTCTTTGGCCTCAAAATCTCGTTGATTCAAATAAGAAAAAAATAGTCTTTTATCCATTTTACAAAATTTGGAAATGTTTCCATCCTAAATTTGTGTTTCCATTTCAAGAATTGATGCGAATTTTTCTTGAATGCACTTCTATTCTTCGACTAAAGATTCAATTCTCTCCTAAAGATCCAAATTATCTTGAGAAAATTTGCAAATTTTATCCATTCATTTATAATAATTAGCCTGGTATTTTCTCAATATTTGGCTAAATTTATTGTTTGTGCCTTAAAAGACTTCAGACGTATTTCAACTTCATGATTTGAGTTGATTGAGGCTTAAGAGTTTCATTTTATTCCATTATTTCTCTAGTCATGGCTTCATTATCATTGTCAGATTCTTCCTTCAATATTCTATTTTGTTGTTCATGTGGATTTTTGATTTTGTGGATCTCTGGGGAGTATTTCAGTTTCAATTCATTCAATTCATTTGGGAATTTATTCTGTAAGATTTATCTTTCAATGGTGAAATCACATATAAGTATTGCGAAACATTTTTTTCAACTTTATTCACTAAACACTTTACTTTTCTCTATTCCAATTTCCAATGTTTTTCCTTTTGCATATTGTTCATGTAGGCCATGCAAATTTCACCAAAATTGTGTTGGTTATAATTGACAAATGCTCCTAGAGACCTAGAGGATTCTTCATATTTTCCATCAACCTTTTTTATTTCTTTCTACCAGAACTATGAAAATGGTTTCAAAACTTTCAAACTTTCTTTTCTTAGTTCTTCTCACAACTGAGTTACTTTGAGCATTAAATTAGTACTTAGTCCAGGATGGAACACTTTCACGAATAGTTCAATGTATGTGAAATGTTTAAATAAAAAATAATTGAGAGAAATTTTCAAAGAAATTGGTGGCATGGATGTGTCATGAGAAGTTTGTGGAATATAAATTTTATTATTTTTCTTTTGTTGCTCAAGAAACTCTTTTTATCAGCGATAGAATCAATCAATTTTGACTCAGGGGTGCTCATGATTTAATCATGTTTATTTGTATTGAATATGAATATATTTGAATTCCTATTCAATTTTCTTGGACTTTGTATGTTCCTAGCTCGTGTCATCTATACCATTAATAATAACGATATTGTTGGGAGAGGAACTTTGGTTTTCTATTACCTGTGCTTTCTCTTATTTTTGTTTTTTCTGATCTTTGACTTCTGTGCTTGTTCAAACCTGTTGTTCTATCTCATTTTTTGGCTCTTTTTCTTAATTAATGTTTTATTTTGTTGTGTAATAACTCCAACTAAACAAAAAAAAGTTATATTTTTATATTAATTCTGGTCATGATCGGTGGTCTTTCCTGAAATATTCGTGATTGATATTTTTACACTAATAGTACAATATTGAAGATTGCCTTTGTTTTATTTTTATCATCCTCAAATTGTGTCTTATAAATTATTATTGATGTTAATTTATAAGATGCATTCAATACCATGAAATTTTAAGATATCCATTCCATTTATCTACAAAATTATTCCTCTTAATTTGATTAGCATACATATTTGTCCTAGGTATTTTAATCTTGTTTACAACTCATTTTTGCTATTACTGTTCCTACGTATGCAATAGCTTACCTTAGTTGCAACTTTGGAATAGAGTTATATCTTTGATATTCAAGTTATAATTTATCCCTTATAACTTTCTCATTACTATGATTATTATTAAAATAATAAACGTTATCCTACCTCAATTTTCTGGTTCGATGCTCATACAATTCAATATATTAACTATTGAAATTCCTCCCAATTTTCAATTCCATTTCTCATCATTTTCATTTGTATTTAAATTAATTGAGTTACATTAATAGTCCATGGTAATGATCGGATGGAACCAGAATTGCATTAAATTTCCCTCTACCCTTATCAGTTCGTTTAGCTCAACAATTGGATTTTGGTACATTAACTCTTTCCCATGACATGACTTCGGCCCTTGTGAGGACACATGTATGGTGGTGATGAATGGTTAGGATTTACCTAGATTTATTCAAGCATTGAATGACCTTGGTAGGGTTTCACATTTTAAATTTTTTTTTTTTTCATTTGGAATGTGTTCCACTTTAAGAGACGAGAGCACTGAAAAACACTTATCGAGTGTTTATACATCGAAATTCTATGAAACTGATGGGAATTTTACTCTTACACCCACTCTATTCCGATTATAGTACTGCATTACCTCACAGGAAGTCGAAGTTACATTTCTTCTCTCAAGCTAGAGTGCTAAAATTGTGAATGAGGTAAGAAACCTCAATTTATTATTTCCTTGTATTTATTTTTTCACATTCCTCTTATTTCTCTGTATCTATGGAAATAATTTCAATTTTGTTCTAACTTTATAATTTGTATTATAATTACTCATGACAGGAGCTATTTTCATTAGAATCCTTCGAAATCCCCTTCCTTTGTCCTTATATTCCTCACAACTAGAGAGGTGAGGTAGCTATTTTACTCCATCAAAAATCTATAGGATTTTTACGTTATGATTATAGTGCAAAATGGAACCATGTGATTCTACCACTCGATTTTTATTTTTCTTGAATCATTTTCCTATTATACAAATTTGCCAAATTCATAATATTCCTTTTTAAATACTGAAACTTAGGATTCGTATTTAGTTGAGGTAGTTTGTGCTCATACACGTGATTTATAGTTTGTTTCTGTAGTTATTATTATATCTACGGTTCTTATCTATTTGCAAAGTTGGCATTTCATGCCTCTGTTCCATGCAAGTGAATAAATTTATAATTTTTCATTTAGGAATTTTCCGTTTTCCATAACTAAAATCGTTTGATTGTCAATTACATTTTATTACTTGTTGAAAATTGCATATAAACTCTTTTCCTTTAGGAATCTGGAATTTTCCCCAAATTTGTGATTCTAGGTTTTTGCACCATATCTCTATTACGACTTGGTAATTGAAGTTCATGTTCGATGATGCCCCACTTCTTCTAGTATGCTATTATAATGGCTTGAGATATAATTATATTAGTTTTCTTCAGTGAAATTCGAAATCGTATATATTTCTCATATATATTTTTATTGCAACCTTTTTTTAAATTATTATTATGCGTATATGTATTATTTTGAGTTTATATAACAGCGAGGTTAATTAGCATCGAGGATAATCTCTCATGCTTCCTTCACCGGTGAATACCAGATTCTTTCTACACTGGTAAGTTATTATGTTCATACAATTGTACTCGGCTCTGTTTTGCTTCGCAATTGTCTTTCAGAATATGTAATCTACATTTGAATTTGGTTTGCATGGTTTTGTGATTTATTTCCATGGTTTCTTGATTGTTTAAAATTGGACAGAGATATTCAAATTGAAGTCCCTGAGACTTAACTAGTGGAATTACAACGACATACCATTTCTTTTATTTTGAATTTTGTAACTACATTACTTATTGTGCTATTTCCCAAATTCCATTATTACTTAGGGTTTTACTAAATGAACTTCTTTGTATAAATAATTATGAAGGTTCACTGTATATATGTAATTTCCAATTAATGTTAAATGTTGTATTTAACATTATTTTGGTTTATTGCACTTTGTACTCACTATTTTATTTCCTATGTATATATACAGAATTTGTAATGATTCTCTAATATTTACGTTAACTTTAAATCATATCATTTTGACTATATGCATGTAGTTCCACTTCTTAGTTGAATTTACCTCTTATTTAATGTCATAAGTTTATTTATCTGATAATATTTTGCATACTGGAACTGTAGCTATTTTTAATATAGTACCAATTCTGAAATTAAATTATGTCTATTCACATTTCATATGTCTAGTTTAATATCGTATTACTCTCTTCATTTAGAATAATTTAAATAGATCCTAATTATTCTAGAAGTTAATTATGAACTTATTTAATAATAATGTTCCTTCTGGAACTAATATTGAAATCAATTTTCTATATTCTCATAGTCTTCTGCGACTATGTGTAATATTGATCAGCTTCAGTACACCTCTTCCCTATAGTCAGTATGAAATTTTCCCAATTTTACATTAATTACTGTCACAGAATTACAATTTTTTTTATTGTATGTATAGGAGGAAACTTCCAGCGTGAAGATAATTTCACAGGTATTATTATTACATATAAAATTTCTGTGTTTTTTCGATTTCATTTTCATTCGTTTATTTTTCTAACTTGGATCTCTTTGTGTGTTTCAATTTTGTCCTTTTAATTTCATTCTCTGATAACATTCTCTACGATCCATTGTTAGCATACCTAACGATCAATTTCACCTCTTTCATGTCATTCATCCGAGAATTGGAGGCTCTTCCACCATTTTGTCCATTCTACATAATTCATTCTCATACATTGTATTTGGAATTATGATTGATGACCTCGATTAATTTTTAATTAAAATGTTGTATAATAGATTTATCTTTGGAAGGTTCATAGAATTATTTTATCCTCATCTCCACTAGAGTATTTTATTTAAAAGGACTAGTACATGTAGTTAAGTATTTTAAAACTTTTTCTACATTACATGTTTATAAATGTGTGACTGAATTTCAATATGGATAGAAATATGAAATAATTTATATATGACCACATGTCTATATTTACGTTTATAATTTAAATATGAATTTTATATTTATTATTCAAATATGTATTACTATTCATTTATGTAGAATTCTGCTATTCTGTGTAGAATTTCATTCATGTGTCATATTTTCTTCTATTACTATAGTTAAATTATGTTTAGTCTCATAGTACATATATTTTAACTCGTTAAGTGAAAATTCAGATAGTTCGTTGGACTGAAACAATAGATTTAGACCGTTACCAAGGGTTTAGAGATTCTGTTTTTTTATCCCTAAATTCCATTAAGTATATGTAACCGAACCGAAAGATTAACTATATTCCTCTATGGTTAATCTGTGTCAAATACATATGACACTTAATTTTTCTGAATTAAACACTATACAATGCACATAATATGTATAATTTAATCTATATCAATTCAAGTCATAATTTATAAAATACCTGTTTTTATAAATTCAAAATTAGAATCATATAACTATTAATAGTAGCATAAAACATGACAAATCTCATAATGTACATACCACTAATATCAAAAATATTTTCCTCCCAACCTTGAGCTTATTCCACAACTCTCCCCTGAGCAGAGACCAACTCTTCCTTAGTGTAGACAACTCATTTGTCTTACTAGGAATAGCTTATTTAATCTTGCTTTCCCTCATAATTTTTCCATAAATACATCCAGTTATTCATGGATGTTCTTTCCCTTAGCCTAGACTTTGCTTTTGTTTTTCTCCACAAAAGATCCTTTTAAAACTAGCTTTTCCTCTTTCTAGTTTTATTCTCACCTCCTCTTAGTAACTTTCCACTTTATTGAGGATTTTTTTTAGATTATGTTCTCCCATCTAATAATTTTAATTTTATTTTATTTTCTCTAAGGATTTCTGGAGAATGTTGGGAAAGTCTTAGGATTCTATTCCATCCTCATGTATTTGAATTCCTAGTCTCCAATTTACTCTAGTCTTTATAAAATAATAAAAATTCACATTTATTTATTTATTTCCAAACTAATATGTCCAGATATATTTTTCCCTTAGTTCTACTTGACCTTTAAGATTATTAACTATCTATAAAAGATGAAAAATAGGATATTACATATCCCCCTATAGAAAAAAAAAATATCTTCGGTGTTGCAATTATATATGTTTATTCCTTAAATAGTGATGGATATTTTTCTTTCATCTCATATTATCACTCCAAAGTAGCTTCCTCAGGTGTAAAGTGTTTCCACTGCACTTTCACCCAAGTTACTGTTCTATTCAGGAGCTCGATTTCTTCTCACTTTAGTATACGAAGTGGATCTCTAAGAAATTCCCCTTTTATTTCCACCTCTATCACAGTCGAGTCAATTGCATGAGTAGGGTCATATACATAATGAACTTTAATATGACTAGGTAGAACTAATATGCAAGCTACTAGCCCCACTCTCTCCAAAACCTCAAATGGTCTGTAGTAGTGTGCTGCTAGATAAGTACAACTATCGAAATACAATGTACTTTTGCAAGGCTTAATCGTTAAATAAACATGTTCTCCCACTTTAAATTCCCTATGAATTCTTTTATTGTCTCCATAAATCTTCTGACGATATTGAGCTAATTTAATATTCTGACGAATTATTTTCATAGTTTGCTCCATTTCATGTAGTGCTTCTGGCCCAAGGAGTAATTTTTCCTCTCGTTGAATCCAACTGAGCGGAGTGTGGAATTTTCTTTTGTACAAATCTTCAAAAGTACTCATCTTAATTGACGTCTCATAACTATTATTATAAGCAAACTCTGCCAAATATAGAAAATATTCCCACTTAGTGGGTTTGTCCATCACTTACATGCACAACATGTCTTCCAAGATTTGATTGGTTCTCTTAGTATATCCATCATTTCAAGGATGGTAAGATGTACTAATATTCATTTTTGTACCCATTCCTCCAAATAGAGTTTTCCAAAATGTTGATGTGAATTTGACATCTCTATTAGAGATAATCATTTTTGGAATTCCATGGAGTTTAAAAATTTCTTTCATGAATACATTGGCACTATGCCAAAAGTATATTTCACTGACATAAAGTGTGTTTCTCTAGTTAAAGTGTTCACTACCACTATAATAGAGTCATGTTGATACTTAGTACATGGAAATCCAGTAATAAATTCTATTGAAACCACTTCTCACTTCCATTCTGGAAAAGGGAGAGGATTCAACAGCCACATGGGATGCTAATGATCTACCTTTACTTGTTGACACTCTAAACACCTTGCCAAATAATCATCTATATCGTTCTTCATGCCTGGCCAAAACATTTTTTTCCTCAATGGTGTTATCATCTTTTGATAACCAGGATGACCTACACAAGGTCTATTATGGTATTCATCTAATATTTCCTATTTTCAAGATTTTACATTAGGAATATATAGCCTTTTTTTGTAGCTAATCAGTCCTTTTTGGTTTATGTTATATCCTACAATTCCAGTTTGTTGTAATTTTTCTTGGTATTTTACATATTGGGGATCTCACAACAATATTCCAAATATGCTATTCTACATCAAACTTTACACTACTTCCTGTATATTCCAAAATTTGACGAGGATTTATACTCACAACATAAAAAATTCTATTTTATTTCCCTTTTATGTATTTGATTTCCATATTCAAACTCACTAAGGAAAGCTAATGACCTTACTTTTTTGGCATTTAAATCTTGTAGGGTAAATACATATTTCAAACTTATGTGATCTACCATTAATATGAATTTATTTCCCAACAGATAATTTATCTAGTTATAAGTCATATACTGCATAATTATGTTCATGTTTCTTTATTTTTCGTGATTCATAGGCTATTACTACATTGTCTTGTGGAAATAATCCTCCTAATCCCTCTATACAAACATTTGTACAACTACAAATTCCTTTTTTGGATCAAAATTTTTTATTATAGGTGTAGTAGTTAATTTTTGTTTTAGTTGCTCAAAATTACTTTGGGAATTTTCTATCCAATCAAACTTTACTCCTTTCTTCTGCAATGAAGTAATGGGGTAGGATAATGCTGAAAATCCTTCCATAAATCTATGATAGTATCTAGAAACACCCATAAATGATTGTATTGCTGGTACATATGTGGGTACTGACCAATTCTTTATTTCTTGTAGCATTTATTGATCTACATTAATCCATCCATAGAAATAACATGACCCAGATATTGAATCTTGTTGTTATAAAATTCACATTTGCTGAGTTTTCCATATAACTGATGTTCTCCAAGGGTTTGTAGTAGTATTCTTACATTTTCTTGGTGTTCTTCTTCATTTTTGGAGTATACCAAAATGTCATCTATGAACACTAATACAAATTTATCAAGATATTTATGCATAACACTATTCATTATACACATGAATGTAGTAGGGGAATTTGTGAGTCCAAACGGTAGGACTAGAAACTCATAATGTCCATATCTAGTTCTGGATGTTATTTTTTTTATGTTTTCATCCTTAATCCAGAGTTGGTGATATCTAGTTCTCAAATTAATTTTTGAGAATATGGTGGCTCCTCTTACTTGATCAAATAGATCATTTATTTTTGGAAGATGATACTTGTTCTTGATAGTTAATTTATTCAACTGTCTATAGTCTATACACATCTAGAAAGTACCATATTTTTTTTAACAAATAGAAATGGTGCTCCCCACGAAGACACACTTGGTCTAATGTACCCTTTTTCTAACAATTCTTTCAATTGAAGTTTCATCTCTAGTAGTTAACTAATACTCATTCTATATGGTGCCCTGGAAGATTGAGTAGCTCCTGGTACTATTTCAATTGAAAAATCAATGTCTCTTTTAGGGGGTAGATGAGGGATTTCTTCCGGGAATACATCCCTGAACTCTCTAATTGTAACATAACTCTTTTCAACAATTTTTTTTTTTTTTCTATTATTACCTCACGCTTTTATTTCCAGATTACTAATTCCCAAGTGCAAATGGGAATTATACACTTCTCCTTTAAATACATTTTATTCCATTAGTGTTATTATTACAACACTAAGTTTATCAATATAGTATAACTATTATTATTTTTCCTAAGAAATGCTATACATTATTTCTCTATACATACACATCTTATACCAATATTATAACTTTTACTACCTAAATTTATTATTAATCAATTTAATACTCTCGTAATCCTAAATGACTCTATTTTGACTCTTCACATTAAGCCATTTAATGACATCTTTATTCATCATATATTTTCATGGTGTTTATACCCATCGAATTAATGGTCAACCACATCATTTTCAATATTTTTGTTTATATTCCTATGTACCTACGATTTTATCCTCGACTCATGGAGCAAAATGGGGTTTTTAAATCTTTTATATTATGGATTTTGCAGAGATAAAACTCTTACCTTATTGTTGAGACTCAATATGGATACTTCGCATTGAATACAGATTTACTCGTTATGTCTACTAACACACGAAACTCCCTTATGGCTAATCTATTTATATTGGTATGCCGTCAATTAATGTCAACCCACAGCGATTTCCTCGAGCCACACAATAATCATTGTTTATATGTTTATGGTACCTATCAGTGATTCATTTTAAATGTTACGATCTGTCATGGTACAACATTGTTTTAATGTGAGTAGATTTTGAATATCAAATCAATCCCTCTTGAGCTAAGAGAGAGAGTATAAAGATCTTTTCCAAGTGTATTGTTGGATGTGTTATGGCCTAAATCTGCCTCAGGATAAGAAAGGAAGAATCTAGGGTAATATTAAACCACGCTTGACCTGGTAGCCAGCCCTACCAGATCGGGAGAGGTCTCTCTCCTTGTAAAACTCAGCAAAAAATTATTAGTGAGGCTTGAGATGACTTGAATGAAGGCTGATTTTAGGCTAGGTATATATGTAAAAGAGTCTTGATTGATTTTAAGGGTGTTTTTTTGGCTCAAAGGGAAAGGAAAATTTGGGTCTGGGGAATGAGGCTCAGTTTTGCAGAGATACGAATGGGGTAAGGTAGGAAATTGATTTGACACTTTCAATTTGAAGGAAATGGAGATTTGAGAAAGGTGAAGAGCTGAAGAGGGCAATAAACCTTCAAGGATCCTCTGCAAACCGCTGAAAACATAGAAAATTAAACAAACCCTAGGTAGAGTACTGCAAATTCTAATGAATTCTACCTTTATCCTTGTTTGTTTAACTTAAGAAGAAATAAGAAGGAAAATGGTATACATGAAACAATATTACAATTAAATTTACAGACAGAAACACACTATCAAACCAAAATACCACAATAATCCCATGGAGTGCTGCAAACCCTGGTCTATTCCTTGCCAAACTGCAGAGATGAATGTACAATGATGCTCAAAGCATTTCCAAAAGTCCGACCATGCTAATGATTGAAAAAATACAAGATATAGACAAACAACCACCCATCCCAGCCTCCAGGGGTCGAGCTCACAAGTCTAGGAGCTGTTCCAACAAAATCTAAACTGAGAACTAGAAAGTAGGCAGTGGAACAACTTGCCTCTACAAATTAGGAAATTGATTCATTCAGTTGCAATTCACCTTTTGATGGATGAATCTATCTCCATGAGTGAAAATTTAACAAAATTACATCAATATCCATTAAATTACATCAAATTACATCATGAGTTTGACATTTAGAAGTAAGAAATTCAAACTGTCAAAAACTAGATGAAAAATAGAGTTACTGAGTCAAAAATAGGCAAAATCCTCCAATGCACCGTGCCTAATTTCTCTATGCATTGCGCCAATTTGTAGCTGATTTTGGAGGCCTTCCCTGTGTCCAAATTTACTCCAAGTGGGCTTCTTGGAAAGGTATACCTATCTACTTTCTAATACAAGTGGAATTTCCAAATTTGGCCTTCAATTTCCCCTCCAAAACTTGGTTCTCCCAACATTGCTTCCTGTGTGCCAAAAAAGGGGCAGAAAGGTCATTTTTGGGGTGTTTTTTACCGTTCTAGAAGCCCAAAACCTGTCAAAATTTCTTGGCCATAAGTAGCCATGCATATTTTTCCATGAAAAATCCAAAAATTCTGAGTTTGCATCAAAAGGAGCCCCCAATCATAAGCGCGCGCTAAGTGGTGCGGCGCATACAGGTGAAAAGTCTGTTTTTAGGCCAAAATTTTCAAAAATGCAAAAAGTGTCCCAAATTTTTTGAAATTTGGGCTGAGTGTCCACCATTATGTGCTATGCTGGGCCAAGGAAGCATCAGCCAATATCTGAAGTTTATCACATTTTTTCCGATGCTTTGAGACCTTCTTCAACTTGGCCTTACAAATTTTGATTTGTGCCTTCCAAACATGATTTCTCGCCCAATAATAATTGGTCATGTGCCTCAACATGTTATTTTCCTTGTTGGCCTTCTCCAATAGCTTTTCCAGTGTTTTATAATGTGTGAGTTTTCTTGATGAGTATGAAGATGTTTATGGTGTTTTTAGTTTTCTGCCACCAAGGGTAAGAATGTATGAGTGATTGTGGAGGGAAATGGTATGAGGAATATTGGGAATATTGCTAATTGAAATTTTCCAATTAAAGAGTTTTAGGAGTAGCTTCTAGGATTTTTGGGATAGCATGGGGGTTGGGGAATTTTGTAGTTAGGATCAGATAATGGGAATTGGGATAGGGAATGAGTGAATTTAGGGATATGGGGAATGGGTTGATAAAACTAGAACAGCGATGAGTGAAAAATAAGGTGGGGAAGTCGAAGTGATAAACACAAAAAACCAAACTATAAACCCTAAGGAAGCATTCCTTAAACAAGAAAATAGGGTTTGAATTTTTGTTTATTAAATCCTCATAGACATCATAAGACAGAAGTTCATTTGGCATTGACAAAGTTTTTTGACTTAGTTGGACCGGAGGAAGTCGAGTAGTTTCAAGTTTGAATGAAATTGGGGTTCAAAACAAGTGGCAACTCTACGCGCCGCACCACCAATCCAATGCGCCGCGCCACTCCTATACACTGTGCTGGTGTATTCTCAACATAGTGGAGGCCGACCCAATGCGTCGCGCCTGTCCAATGCACCGCGTCACTGAGCCAATGCGCCGCGCCACTGAAACTTGCCAACTCCGTTATGATTTTACTCTCTTCGTATTACTCGACACTTTCCTTTGCTCACTCTCTCCTCTTGGAACACAAATGAGCCTTTGAACATGGAGATGACTTATATACCAAAGACCTTTTAATTTTCCACTTCAAAAAACCCACTTTGTAATGTTTTAGATTTGACAGCTTTTAAAATTTGTTTTAAATAACTTGCTTCATTTTGGCTTTGATTGAATGAATGATGTGCTTTGTGTTTGCCTTGCAGGGAATGAATTTTCTGGAGCTCGACAAAGGTGACCAGGGTTGCCAGTGAAATTATTTTTACAACTAGGAAAACTTGAAATTACATTACATTTATACATAAAAAGATGAAAGACTCTATTTTTCTTCAAAACAGAGTTTTGAAGAAAAATGCATTATTAAGCATATGATAATGAAGTTATTAGTACTTAAACCTTATTTCAAATTCCTCATGCACCTGCTGACCATTATTGGGCATTTTGAAGACCTTATTAAAGAAACCCTAGACCTAATGATATTAAAACCCTAAAAATGACTCTTTGCAAACTATGAGACAAAAAGTGACTGCAAATGATCTTAATGAATGGAAATGGGCCAACAAGTAAAGGACATGATGGATATGAACAACAAGCCACTACCATCATATGATCCATGCTCATAATGGAATGCACTTGACTGAGTGAGACACCTAATATGCAATGCAACAAGAGGATTTTGATCACAAACAGAGGGATGAAGATATAGACACTAAAATTGTCTCCAATGGGGATGGTTGCTCCTTGGAGGTGCCAAGAAATACAGATCTCTGGGAAGGTAGGCAGTGCCTTCATCCATTGGGCTATGGAATCAATAACTTTGACAAACCAAAACCAGACCCTTGACTCAATTTTAGGTCTGAAATATGACTCAAAGACTCACTCAAACAAACCAAACCAAAACTGAAATCAACCTTCAGCTTTATATCGTTCACCGCGGGCCCCAAACTGAAATAATGATGATAGCACACACTTCCTCGGAAACTATGTCGAAACTTACTAAAACAAAAATGACTCAAGACCTACTTGACCGAAATTAGTACTTACAAAGCTTTTTAATGGCAGCAGTCCATCAATATTTGAGGGCTTCAAATCATTATGACAACCAAATTCCTACTGATGAAATATGTACAATCATGTGTAGTGAGCCTTCCAATGTAACCAATCCAGCAGATGACTACATACCAAAATTATGCTCTCACTTTTCTGGAGCAGATAGGACGATGTACATGTAGGAAACTCACAATAACCACTGAAAACAAGGCTTATGATAATGAACTAGGCAACATTTATCTTTTCTGATTCTTGCAAAAGAATGCCGAAGGGATCTTGAAAATCCTGAAGCACTAGTTGGTCTTCAGATCCAGCAGTAAAAATACAACTACTTGCTTCATTCTGATCTGAAAGAAAAATTGATTGCCAAGTGATAGGAAGGCACAGAGAGGTATAAGCTTCTTCCATATGAGTGTTAGTTGTGAGTTCCTTGACCATGAGAAATTTTGGCATATTGTCTCTTCCAAGCTCATATTCCTCAATTTCATGTCTAGGTCATTCTTAAACAAAAAAAAATCTTCAAGATTATAAAAAATGACAACCTTATCATCTTCATGAAAGAAAATATTATCTGTTGGCTAATCTATAAAGCTAATTACAAGACCATCATCATTTTCAAAAGAGTAAAAAGTTTCACCAACACTTTCTTGACCATGTGGGCACTGCAAATCTGCTTTAGCTTGGGCTGTAACATGACCTTTCAGGAGTTGATCTATCTCATCTTCAGACAAAGGAGATAATACTTTTTGTTTTATTTTGCTCAAACAGTGATTGTCTTCATGAAATAACATTTTAAAACATGAAAAAACTAAATGACAATCCTTAACTCCCTGATCTTCTGAAATTTGAAAACATTGTTGATGATCTTCATATGACATGGCAATCAAATTATCATTTATCACTGATTTATTGAAAGAAGATTTTTCACTTACTTAAAAAAAGATCTCATCTTGTTTCTCATGAACTGATTGGATTACCTCCTCATGAAGGCTTTGTTCTAATGAAATGAGAACATTTGGATCAATAACTTTGTCTTCTTCATTCCAGATGATCTCAACAGCAGAGTTCTCCTTCATGGGATTCAACACAAGGTATTCTTGATCATCACGATCTGAATCTAGATCTGAAATAGCTGACTTGACTTTATCACATTCTGAAATTGAAACTTGACTTTCCTACATATTGTCTTCCTCTATGGATAGATCTGAAACAAAACCTTATCTTTCATCATTTTCCATTGTATTAAGATCTTGATCCTGCTGCAAAGTTTCCTGAGCATCTTGATGAGTATCCTCTAAGTTCTCTTTATGCTGCAGAAATGGATTTTCATACAGAGCCTCCATGATCTCATTGTCCATGAAGTCATCATCTTCATAAACTTTTTCAAGATTTTCAATAACAATATGAACATGGTTACAACAGTTCTGAACTAAAGTTAAGGATGGATAAGATTATTTATACCTTTCAAATAACATGGTATGAAAATCCTTTAAATAGTAAATACAAGCAGGCGGAAAACTTTCATACCAAGATCAGGCTTCACCTTCCAGAGTGGCCATGAATATCTTCATCAAGCAATCTTCAGGAAAGTCAACCTTCATCTTGTGAATATGTATGTGAAATCTAACCAGATGTAAAGCAGCATCCTTCTTATCATCATCTTTAAACGTAGGCAAATTCCTTTTCCAATCTACCTTAGGAATTTTATTTGGAAAACCTGGAATGTGATCTCGGCTCATGGGAGCATACCTTTGATCCAGCGAAACCATTTTGATAACAATGAATTCACCAAGTAATTCCTGAGGCTACTGATTCTTGAAGAGTAGAGTCGCCATAAAAATTCTGAAACTTGGGATTCTTCAACACTGGAGTCACCAGGTGAATGATTTCAGCCTTGTGGTGTCTGATCGTTGTCCACCATCAACCATCAGATCTAACTTGATACATGTACTGGGGCAATTTTCAAGTCAGGTGTTACGTTTATAAAACTAGACCCGAGATTGACTGAAGCAGCATTTATCTACTTTCACTAATGCAAAGCAAGAGCATTTCGAAGGCTACTTGGCTAACTTCAGGCTCCGTTTGTAGTTTATAAAACAAATAACACTAACAAGCAAACAATCTTCTCTTCCCCAGTATGGTCTCCACTATGTTATGGCCTAAATTTACCTCAGGCTGAGAGAGGCAGAATCTAGGGTAACATCAAACCACGCTTAACCTGGTAGCTAGCCCTACCAGATCGGGAGAGGGGTCTCTCCTTGTCAATCTCAGAAAAAAATGATTAGTGAGGCTTGAGATGACTTGAATGAAGGCTGATTTTAGGCTAGGTATATATGTAAAAGAGTCTTGATTGATTTTAAGGGTGTTTTGTTGGCTCAAAGGGAAAGGAAAATTTGGGTCTGGGGAATGAGGCTCAGTTTCGTAGAGATCTGAATGGGGCAAGGTAGGAAATTGATTTGACACTTTCAAATTGAAGGAAATGGAGAGTTGAGAAAGGTAAAGAGCTAAAGAGGGAAAGAAACCTTCAAGGATCCTCTCCAAACAGCTGAAAACATAGAAAATTAAACAAACCCTGGGTAGAGCACTGCAAATTCTAAAGAATTCTACCTTTATCCTTGTTTGTTTAAATTAATAATAAATAAGAAGGAAAATGGTATATATGAAACAACAATAGACTTAAATTTACAGAGAGAAACACACTATCAAACCAAAATACCACAAGAATCCCATGGAGTGCTACAAACCCTGGTCTATTCCTTGCCAAACTGCAGAGATGAATGTACAATGATGCTCAAAGCATTCCCAAAAGTCCAACCATGCTAATGACTGAAAAAATACAAGATATAGAAAAAAAACCACCCATCCTAGCCTCCAGGGATCGTTCTCACAAGTTTAGGAGTTGTTCCAACAAAATCTAAACTGAGAACTAGAAATTAGGCAGTGGAACAGCTTGCCTCTACAAACTAGGAAACTGATTCATTCAGTTGCAATTCACCTTTTGATGGATAAATCTATCTCCATGAGTGAAAATTTAAAAAAATTACATCAAGATCCATCAAATTACATCATGTTTTTGACATTTAGAAGTAAGAAATTCAAACTGTCAAAACCTAGGCGAAAAACAGAGTTACTGAGTCAAAAATAGGCAAAATCCTCCAATGCGCTACGCCTGATTTCTCTATGCGCCGTGCCAGTTTGTAGCTGATTTTGGAGGCCTTCCC
Organism: Pinus albicaulis; assembly: GCA_034641835.2. Classification (NCBI taxonomy): domain Eukaryota; kingdom Viridiplantae; phylum Streptophyta; class Pinopsida; order Pinales; family Pinaceae; genus Pinus; species Pinus albicaulis. The sequence continues at coordinate 620,649,593 of CM076580.1, forward strand.
TGTGTCCAAATTTTCTCCAAGTGCACTTGTTGGAAAGGTCTCCCTGTCTACTTTCTAACACAAGTAAAATTTCTGAATTTGGCCTTCATTAGTCCCTGCAAAACTTAGTTCTCCCAACATTGCTTCCTGTGTGCCAAAAAAGGGGCAGAAAGGTCATTTTTGGGGTGTTTTTGACCTTTCTGGAAGCCCAAAACCTGTCAAAATTTCTTGGCCATAAGTAGGCATCCATATTTTTCGATGAAAAATCCAAAAATGTTGAGTTTTCATCAAAAGGAGTCCCCAATCATAAGCGCACGCCAAGTGGCGCGGCGCATAGAGTTGAAAAGTCTGTTTTTAGGCCAAAATTTTCAAAAATGCAAAAAGTGTCCCAATTTTTTTGAAATTTTGGCTGAATTTCCTCCGTTATGTGCTATGTTGGGCCAAGGAAGAATCAGCCAATATCTAAAGTTTATCATGCTTTTTCTGACGCTTTGAGGCCTTCTTCAACTTGGCCTTCAAAATTTTGATTCGTGCCTTGCAAACATGATTTCTCGCCCAATAATGATTGGCCATGTGCCTCAACATGTTATTTTCCTTGTTGGCCTTCTCCAACAAATTTTCCAATGTCTGCTAATGTGTGAGTTTTCTTGATGAGTATGAACATGTTTATCGTGTTTTTAGTTTTTTGCAAGCAAGGGTAAGAATGGATGAGGGATTGTGGAGGGAAAGGGTATGCGGAATGTTGCGAATATTGCTAATTGAAATTTTCCAATTAAAGAGTTTTAGGAGCAGCTTCTAGGCTTTTTGGGATAGCATTGGGGGTTGGGTAATTTCGTAGTTAGGATGGGATAATGGGAATTGGGATAGGGAATGAGTGAATTTAGGGATATGGGGAATGGGTTGATAAAACTAGAACAGTGATGAGGGGAAAACAAGGTGGGGAAGTGGAAGTGATAGGCACAAAAAACCAAACTATAGACCCTAAGGAAGCATTTCTTGAACAAGAAAATAGGGTTTGAATTTTTGTTTATTAAATCCTCATAGACATCATAAGAGACAAGTTCATTTGGCATTGACAAAGTTGTTTTTCTTACTTGGACTAGAGGCAGTCGGGTAATTTCGAGTTTGAATAAAATTGGGGTTCAAAACAAGTGGCAACTCTACGCACTGCGCCACCAACCCAATGCACCGCACCACTCCTATGCGCCGCGCTGGTGTATTCTCAACACAGTGGAGGCCGACACAATGCCTCACGCCTGTCCAATGCGTCGCGTCACCCAGCCAATGCGTCGCGCCACTGAAACTTGCCAACTCTATTATGATTTTACTCTCTTCGTTTTACTCAGCCCTTTCCTTTGCTCACTCTCTCCTCTTGGAACACAAATGAGCCTTTGAACATGGAGATGAATTATATACCAAAGGCCTTTTAATTTTCCACTTCAAAAAACCCACTTTTTAATGTTTTAGATTTGACACTTTTTAAACTCTGTTTTAAACAGCTTGCTTCATTTTGGCTTTGATTGACTGAATGATGTGCTTTGTGCTTGCTTTGCAGGGAATGAATTTGTTGGAGCTCGACAAAGGTGAGCAGGGTTGCTAGTGAAATTATTTTTACAACTGAGAAAACTTGAAATTACATTACATTTATACATTAAAAGATGAAATACTCTATTTCTCTTCAAAACAGAGTTTTGAAGAAAAATACATTATTAAGCATATGATAATGAAGTTCTTAGTACTGACACCTTATTTCAAACTCCTCATGCGCTTTCTGACCATTATTGGGAATTTTGAAGACCTTATTAATGAAACCCTAGACCTAATGACACTAAAACCCTAAAAATGACTCTTTGCAGAATATGAGACAAAAAGTGACTGCAAATGATCTTAATGAATGGAAATGGGCCAGCAGGTAAAGGACATGAGGGATATGAACAACAAGCCACTACCGTCAGATGATCCATGCTCCTAATGGAATGTAGCTGACCGAGTGAGACACCTAATATGCAATGCAACAAGAGGATTTTTATCACTGACGGAGGGATGAAGATACCGACACTAACAAAATGTGCTCAAGGTTTCATGGCATCCTTCTCTATTAAAAACCATAGAATTTACCATTGCATTCTTCTCTGAGGGTTTATCTTTCCAAGCATAACTGCCTCGACGCTCACCGAGCTAAGACGTTGCAATTTCCATAGCGCACATAGCTCTCTTCCTCTAGTGCGACATCCTTTGCTAGGTTACAGGTAATACAACTCTCTGTTTAACATATTTAGTTTTAATCCACTAAAAATTTGAGTATATGATGAATGTTGAAGTTGTTAAATCATTTTTCGTTTTTTTTTGAAGCGATGGAATTCTCTTTGAATCACTTTAGTTTATATGAGAGCACACCTTCGAACATTTTTTTATAGTTCATTTCCGATGACTCTCGTTTAGTTTCGTTTCGGCTTTGTGTATTCATTGGCTAGTGGGTTCAATTTCTATATTGTGTGTGATGCATAGTTAGATATTGATTGTGAACAAGAACCCATTTGCATTCAATCCTTCTATGCATTCATTTTCAAGATCTTCAATAGGTTAAATGTTTTTTTTCACCTTGTGTCGTTAACCTGAAATCGATTATCTTACTGTTAGAACAACCATTACTTGGCTCCATCCTCATCTGCGTTTTGATTCAGAGATGGGGTTCAAGCACATTTTTCCATAGGTAAATCGTTGTCTCCCTTTTGTCTTTTGTGACAATATAATTTCAACAATGTTAACTTAACATTTTTCCTTGAAGATTTATTTAATTTCCTCCGAATTTGGTGAATGCAAGTACTCTATCTCTCTCATTGACCTCACAGCTAACTTGTTACTCCATTCGTTAACACATTTTAACTAAGCAAGTTTATGTTCCCTATCTACAGGTTGTTCACGTCACATTTTCCATTTGTGTCGACCTTGAAGACCAACGGATGTTTGAATTTACTTCTGCTATTTTTGTAATTCTAGCATTCTCTGCGATGGCTCGTTTTAGATGTATTTAGACTATATGGATACTCTCAAAAATTTTCGAGGGTTCTCTTTTTTTTTCTTCTTTTGTTTGGACTGTTAAATACATATATATATTTTTTTCTCTCAGAACCTTATTGACTATAAGTTGTCAGTTCCTTTCAAACGGTTTCGTATATATATATATATATATATATATATATATATATATATATATATATATATATATATATATATATATATATATATATATATATATATATATATATATATATATATATATATATATATATATATATATATATATATATATCTTTGTTTATTTTTTTTTAGTAATCCACTTATTTATTTTGATATATATGTATATATAAATCTACGAATAGAGGAACATTGGTTTGATTTAATTCAAGTTACTGTTATAAACATTTACAACCACTTTAGGTTTAATCATATGTCTCTAGTAGGTACAATATATCTTTATACATGTATATAGATCTACCATTATTTTTATCTTCTGCATAATTTCTGGAAACAGTCTTAGAGAGTTTATATATGTATGCGATTTAAGATTACTTCAGGGTTTCAGATACTATTTAATTAACAAATTCTTATTATTTTCCACGTAATTGCTATATGTTCAGCATTTACATATTTTTCAATGTAATATGGTGAAATACTCTCTCTCTCGACTATGTAAAGGCCAGGACAGATATTGAACTGTCTGTAGAGTATTAATGCTTAATTTTTAGGAGTTTAGTAACAGCGTATCAGATTTCTGGAACACCACTGTTCCAACGGATTTTTATCATTGCAAGATTTTTTTTTTTTTTAGAGATTTAGTTTTCTCATATGCTATAGTGTATAATATTTACATGAAATGATTTCTTCGTCATATTGCGTATAATTACTTTCAGTTAATTTTTATATAACCATAAAATGGTTTAATACTCGACATCTTTCATACTTCCTATACTTTCTTCTTCGGCATGAAATCAATTCTATTCTCATAATTTTTGTATGCAACATACATATATTTTCTGAATTTGCAATTTATTATAATATAATTAACATAACCAGAAATGCAGAGTAATTAGATCTATAACAACAATTATTTTCCTTATACCAATTAAATAAAATGGTAATTCTTTGCAGAATAACGTTTCTATTTAAGTGAGAATTATTTTTGGTTTAGGTAGCCAGTTTCAGTGGCCTTCATGAAAGTCTTTTGTTTTCTTTCTTTAATTATTTATGGAGAATTTAACATTTCCCCATTAATAAATTCAATTCAATGGTTTTCTAGTTTATAAGATCTATTGTATTCTGTACAGTTTTATATTACAGAAGCAGATTAAAGTTATAAATTTTATTTGTATAGGGAGTAAGAAATATCTCCAGATCTAGACCAATATCAGGTTTAGATATTTTGGTTGATATTCTCCCATTAGACTATCTTCCTACAACTATATATATTTTAGAGAATTATTTATTCTAACAAAATCTGTTCAATGTAAGGAAACTAAATTTTGTAGCATACCATTTTTCTATTTCTTTCAATCCACATAACCAGTAAAACGTCATAATATCCTTTAGATAAAAAATCTAAACTTAAGTGTGCGTACCTCTGCTGCCTTTGATGAGTCCTCCCAACCATAGAATTCCTTTTTCTCCTGAATTCACCCCCGAGCTAAGATATCCTTCCCCAGAACGTACCAACCTCAATCTATTCTGAAGTATCTTACTTAAGCTATGCTTTCCCCAAAGCTTGTTTCTAATTCTGCGTCTAGAATTTAGGATGCTTTTCTTCCTGTTTTCCTAGGCTTCCCTTAATGAGGGACTTTAAAGTTGCTTTACGCTTTTCCAGCTTTTTTACCTCTTCCCAACTACTTTCCTCATTATTTGGAATTTATATCTTTCCTCTTAAATCTAAATTAGAAATAATTCCTTTCAAGGATTTTTGAAAGGTTTTGGAAAAGTCTTAGCCTTATCCATAACCTCATGGATCAGGCTGATGATCTCCAATCTCGTATGGTCATAGTGCACACATAATATTCCATTTATTTTCATTAATAAATATTTAAATAAAAATCCACACAATAATTATCCATTGGGGTCCACTTCCCTTTGGATTTTTGTTCAAATATCTAACTTAAAAAGCATAGAAACTATCGGTGTTACACTAATTACTGGTAAATACTCTACATCCTCTTTTTCTATTTGTTGTCCCAAAATTCTCAACTTGTACATCGTATACTTGACACAATTTTCTTGTTGTTAGGTTTAATTGTAATGTATAAACTTGTCTAACAGATATTGGTTTTGGTTTTCGTTTAACTATTATAGATTTTCCTACAAAATCTGTACACTTTACTTTTTTGTCTAAAAAAATTACTATTACTTTCTATTTTACCAGCCAATCCATTCCTACTAATAAATAATACGATCCTAGAGGGATAATGTTTAAATGGAGTTTAGTTTTATATCCATTAAATTTATAATAGTTTTCAGAATTTTATGTGTAACTTTTCTCTATGTTCCTATAGCTAGCTACACTAGCCAAGCTTGTTGAAATTTTTCTGATTTAACTTACATTTTTCTACTATTTGGGGGCTGATGTAACTTAAAATTGACCTTGGATCAATTAAAATAGAAACAAGTTGGTAAACAATCATTTCTTAAATTTATGTCATTGTTGATTTGTATTCAACCTATATGTCTTCTAATGCAGCGCTCATCCAAGGAATATTATAGGAAATCTCATTTACTATAGTTTCTTCTCGTATGACCTGAATATTCTGGAATTTTCAAGTGTTGTGTGGGAAATCCCACAACATGTGAGGCTCTCTGCACCTCCATCATTTTAATGGTTCTTTCAGTTTTACTACTCCTTCTCTTTTATTGTTTGTTTCCATTGGCTTGGAACTAGTGTCGGGTTGTGTTGTCTTATTTTCCCCTCTATTATTAAATTTTTTTCGCTAGTGTTTCTTTCCAAAATTTTTTAGATAGGCTGGTTTTGATATTTTTGTGCTTGAATCCCCTTTCCCTTTATTTTTATTCTGTCAGTTTTTCAACTGATCATTTATTCCTTTAAAACGATGGCAACATACTCTTGACAACTTCATCCATTGTTTTAGGGTTATCAAATTCAATTCTTTCTTTGTAAATTGTAGGTAGGAAATTCAGATATAGTTGTACTTTGTCCTTATCTTCACTGATGTAAGGCGCACAACGAAGTAAATTTGTAAATTTTGTAACAAATCCATCAATAATGAGTTGTCCAAGTTTCATCTCATGAAATTCCTTCGCTCTTTCATCATAATATGTCTCACTCAGGTATCTAGATTTGAATTTCTCTTCAAATTATTCCCATGTAACATTTTTTTCATAATGAATGTGTACAATTTTTTTCTCTTCCCAACAAAGAGTGGCTTTACCTTGCATCTGGTAAACTGCCAATAAGGATTTCAAATTACTTCTATATTCTTATACCTAGAAGTATTTCACCATGTTTAGGAGCCAAGCTTTCGCATCCTCTTCCTTTTCCCAATCAAAGGTTGGTGGTTTAATTTTGCGGAATTCCCCTTCTAACTCTTTTTTCTTTCTAGATTTTGATCCAGACTATTCCCCACTCTCATACCCCTTTGAGTTTGGTTCAATTTATTTTCTCTTTATTGCTTGGTGTTCACTTTGATGACTATATCTAGAGTTTTATTCCCTTATCAACCTCTCTTGGTCATTACTCTCCTGTAGCAACCTTTCATTGCTAGTCTTTAGCTGAATCATTTCTTGCTGCATTTTCCTTATCATTTATAGAATTTGAGCATTTGGACCTAGTGGGGCTCCCTGACCCACCGGTTCTACGTATATCTCTTCTTTATTATTCATAATAAAAACTATAATTTTCTTTGCACTTTAATCATTGTACACATAATTAAATTAGTATTCACAAAAAAAAAAAATTGTTTAATTTTTTATCACAGTGGAATTTCTCTTCCTAAGTTGGGACACATAAGCCTAGATTTTTCAACATGGGCTCTGATACCATTTGCAACAACTCCAACTAACCCCTAAAAAAAAAGTTTTTATATTAATCCTAGTCATGATCAGTGGTGTTTTTTGACATATTCGTCATTGATATTTTTACACTAATAGTAAAACCTTAAAGATATCCTTTGTTTCATTTTTCTCATCCTAGAAATGTGTCGTATAACTTATTCTTGATGTTAATTTATAACATACATTAATTACGATGAATTTTTAAGATAACTTTTCCATTTATCTACAAAAATATTCCTCTTAATTTGATT